>CALNHX010000406.1:0-346040 GCA_940337035.1 Agriotes lineatus | reverse complement strand
AATACCAAGTTCAAAACACTATACCGTTGTTTTTTGACCTGTTTTTGGTAGACTAGAACCTCGATAACTAAGAGAGATAAAAAAACATTGTACATTCACGTCTTTTATGAAATTTTATGCTCTACTAAATTAGTGTTAATAAATTTTTCTCGAAATTGCACTGCAAATGAGATACTCACGAAAAACCAAACCTAGTCCTACATTTTACTTGTTTTTTCAAACTTATACCCTTCTTAACGACTTTATATCTCGGTATCTATTAGAGATAGAAGAAAATTGTAAATACAACAGTTGCAGAAAATTTTATGTTCTACAAAATTTGTTAAGGTTACTTTAACCCAAATTTGCATCGGAAAGGAGATATATAGGAAAAACTAGATTTTTCTGTGATGTCGACTGTTTTTTTCAAGATGGCGGCACACGCACAGGCGAACCAAGGTCGAAAACATGGATTTAACATTAGGAGACCAGTTTATAAAACATATTAAAAAATTGAAACTACCAGAATAATTACGATCGCAGATCACTAATTGCACTGTGTCCCAGGATTGATGTTACACGAAGTGAGATGGACTAAAAATTTTTTAATTTAATTTTAAGATTGTGGGATTAGGTCCTCCTTGGTCTGAAGAGAATCTTAGGAATATTTTCAGTTTTTGAAAAAACAAGTCGGCCTTAACAGTAAAGTAAAAACTTTTTTCTTTTCAAGTAAATTACCCTTTTTGTTCGTGATACGCCAAAATTTTACCAAGAAAAGTTGTTCGGAATGATAAATTATGGCACTATACAAAATTTCAGAAAGATATAACTACGCAGATTAAACCGTATTTTTTTTAAATTGAGCAAAACTGTATTTATTAAAAATGATGGTAGATCTTTCTGAAATTTTGTATAGGAACATAGTTTTCCATTCTGAACAACTTTTTTTAGTAAAATTTTGCCGTATCATAAACAAAAAGGGTAGTTTACCTGAAAATAAAATAGTTTTCGCTTCCCTGCCAAGGCCTACTTGTTTTTTCAAAAATTTAAAATATTTTTAAAATTATCTTCACATCAAGCAGGACCTAATCCCACACTCTTAAAATAAAATTCAAAAATTTTAAGTCCATCTCACCCCTTGTAACATCAATCCTGGGACACACTGTGTATACATATTTCCAATACAACTTTTGAAATTAAATGAAAGTTTACAAGTATGTTTTGAGAAACGTTTATCATCTATTTTTTTTTGTTGGGATAATAAGTTTGCTTCTCTATTTTCCTCTTTCTGCATAATAATTTCTCTTCCTCCATATTATTTTTAAGAGCTGTAACCTTCTCCGTAAAATATTCAAATGATTCCTTATCTAAATTCCTCATAAAATTATTAAATTCTTCTAACACAATCTAGAATTTAATTTGTAAATGAATAATCATCAGTACCTCTTTTCGCTTTTCAAAACTAACAGATTCATCTTCTTTCCTCTGATTTTCTTCCAAAAACTGAGACAATTCGACTTGATAACGAGTTTCAGTTGTTGTTGGTTCTTGAATCCATAAATCTTCTGAATTAATTTCTTCCATATCAAAAAACCTGCAACAGACTCACCCCCCCTTTCATACAAAACTACTGCGTGTATATGTTTACACAAGGCAGTTTTCACGCCATACTCCGGACATTCACAGATATATCTATGTATACAAACATTACATTCGTTACAATACACACTTCTACAATCCTCATCACACAATTCATTAAAAGATACTCTATAAAATTTCTCACCACTTGATGACTTTACCTTAAATTTACCTACTTCCAGAAATTCCACTAAATCTTTCATTTGTTCTGTCTTTATGTGAGCTTGTGCCATAATCTTATGTTGATAATTATTTGTGTTCGGTCTTTCTTTATTCAAATTTTTTTTCCACATCTTCTCATTCACCAGTTCTTCTAATAAATCGAATAATTTTTCGATTCTAAAAATAACCTCAGTAATTATTAGGCTTATGACTAAATACAAATTACCTAATATTTGGATTGCCTGCCATTTTATTGTGCTTTAGAACTTTATTTAAACTTTCAATCGCCATGTTGGTATTGATGCCCGCTCCAATCCTGTAGCAATGCAAAAACAAAATTTTATATAGTCTTTATTAAATATTCATAACAAAATGCTGAAAGCAACATACTTTTCTAGGTAATTCAAAAAATCAACTTCGCCTTTTTCTTTCAAATGATCAAAATACTTCTCTTTCAATACAATAAACTTTTCTTCTTGGTTTCTTTTAAAATTTTTCTCATTTCTTTCTTCATCTCTAACTTAATTTCTTGCTTCTTTAGCTTTGATCTTCCTTGAATATTCCAATTCCTAATAATGTGCCAACTGCAAAGCAGTCTTCTTGGTTTTTTATTCATTATTTTGGTCCATGCGTTATAATACTTCGGATCGTCGGCACTTATTATATATTCAACATCGATGTCATCTCCTACTTTTTCCTTTAAAGCTGCAAAAAAAACTTCTTGAATTACTTGATCTAGTCTGTTTGTTACCTACCAAAAATGCGACGGGGAAGCCCATATTTTAATCGTATTTTATTAATATTGTTGTCAATTCATAATTCCTTTGATTTGTTGCATGAGTTCCATCAATACAAATTATACGTTTGAATCTCTCGAGTTTTTTCTCCATCATATTATTCATATATCCTAGCGCAAAATCTTCTTCTCTCAACACAGGATGACTTTCACTTATTAAAACATTTTTAGTTGCTACCACCAACCTCCACCAACTAACCCAAGGCTATCGAACTTCACAACAAAGGAAATTCTTAATGTAACTATGGTTACGTACCAAGTTTTTTGAATAAAAATGCTTGATTTTTACCATCTTCATTCCATTCTTCAACTTTTAATGCTGTAGCTATCATATCATCTGCATCTCGTTTCTTATCAATGTTAAATTTCCTGGTTAAATATCTGATATCTGCTCTAGTGATTAAATTTATTCGCTCCAGTTGCTTGTTGTTAATTTCTCTGGCATCGTGTAGTATTCTCTCATTCGAAACACCTAAGTTTAACTTCTTTACAATCATTTCCTGTTCCTTCTTCAATAAACGCCTAGTTCTCAGTTCCTCTTCATGTCCCACATGTGTTTTAATAAATTTTACACTGATTCCTTGAAAATTCAAGTCTTGTCATCAATATTTCTACATATTCAAAATGCTTTTAGATAGGTACCATTTTTGGAGATCTTTGCACATATCCTTGATGGACAAACTCCTCCAACAATTTTAATACTGCCCCCAGTCTTCATAGCCCTTTTGGTGCAATTACTTTTAAAGCTATAAATATATTTTTTACTTATTATTGTTAATTTTAAAAACCATAAACATTTTTAACCTCTCCAGTCACTTCGATTACAATTATAATAGACATGCTCTTCACCATTGGGACGTTTTACAATTCTAACACAAGCAAAATCAACTTCTCTATCGTCCTGACTTCTCCACGTTTCGAATTTTTCCTTGTTCTTGAAATCAAGATTATATTGTTTGATACTTACGCTATGAATTTTTGTTAAATGGGCTATAAGGGAGTCATGATTTGTAAGGGGTTCCTTTTCTTCTTCGGGACATATTGGACATTTGATATATTGTAATTTCCTATGTTCTACACCCTCATTATGCTTGGTCTTCAAATGTCTATTTTAGTCGAAACACAACTACTAAATGTTGTGTTGCATATGCCGCAAGTTAATTTATTTTCTATGAAATTATTAAAAATTTAGTACAGTTCATAAATTTCTTGCACTGATTTACTAAATAATAAACACTTACACCTCCACAACTACAGACATTTCTAATAGGCAATAATTCACTAAATTAAATTTTAATATAATCCTTAAATATACGAAAAATTACCTTATTTGGTTTAACTCAAAATTACTAGTTTAACTATATAAATATCAAGATCTCGAAAGGCGCCAATAAAGTGAAATTGACAGCTGATACTAGTAACCCTGACAGTAAGTTGGTAGCAGCGCTGAACTATAAGCACGCGCGAAACACTGATCATAACAAAAATTGAGTAACACTGAAGGTAGACAACCCAAAAGACGCCTAAGCACGATGATACGGGTATAGTATTCCAACCAAAAATTGGAAATCTATTTAAAATCAAGTACCTACATCATAAAAGTGTATGTCATGTCTAAGTTGGTTTCATACAATCAATACATAATTTTCTAAAGTCAAGCAGCTTTCAAGTAATGACAGTTCATCTATAAATTGAACATGTAACTGTTTTGTTAAGGCAGTGTAACATTTTCCATGATTTAGTACCTATGTACCAGTTGTTTAACCTGAGTTTTTAAAGTCGTATACTATCATAGAAAATGTTGAAAAACGTATATGTCTTCCAGAATTCTCAAATGCATATGTCAAATTTGAAGGTTTTTTACAAAGTGTTACTGAATGACAATCAAGCAGTCTGGCCTGATTTTAAATAGCTTTCCGATTTCTGGTTGGAATACTCTTTTTATAAGCAAGCTCTCTTTTTTGAATTCGGCGCCATCGCTAAACCCCACCTCCTTTTTATAATTGGTCGGCACGGTGTGCTTATTAACGGCTGCTAACAAGATTCCGTACAGTTATAACTGGGCAGAACGTTTTTGTTACTTTCAAATGGGGCAAATCGGAATGATTTTGTGATATTTTGTTTAATATTTTTTTGTCAAAAGAAATTTCGAACCACCTGCAAAAAGTAGGTCACTGAAGGAGCTTTAAAAAGAGGTTATCATATTTTTTCTTGTGTAAAAACATGCAGCTTTCCATACGTTTGAAAAGCTAAACTACCTTCAATTCATTGTAATTATCTTCTGTGTTACGTAACGATTCGTTTGCATTTAACAAACTTCAAAAGATGAAATAGAAATAATAATTACAGTTTTTACATATCAATTAATCTAAAATGAGGAAGAGGCTAGTGTAATATCAAACAATATCTTAAATATTCCCTACCTAAAAACCATTTGTGGTAATACTAAATGCATTAATGTATGTAGGTATGCATTGTCTGTAACCTCATTTACCTTGCGGTGTCGAAGCTGGTGCTTTATGCACTTGCATCTGGCATCTGGCGGTACAATAAGAATTAAAAACTTAAACATTGAAACAAATTGGTACAGAAAAGAAATCAAAACCAACAGGTACTTAAATTATAATTCTTAAACCACCATAAAATATAAAAAGTGTAATAAACAGCTTAACTGATCTTGTAACTTTACTAACCTCAAAAAAATATCACAATGAAAATATTAACCAAGTTAAAATATTTTAATAAAAAATAACTACCCAATTGAATTTATATACCCAAATATTTAAAAAAAAGAATAAGTAAACTCACAAATAAGAACAATAACAAAATAGCATCTTAACTATTAACTTATACCCTAATTGCTTAGTTCAAGAATTCAACAATTATCGATAAGTTTACTGAAAATTCCAACTATATTTCTATTCCATATTTTCTTAAATTATCACAACAGTTAAAAAATATAAAACAACAACAGCATTAAAGTATCATTTAAAACGATAATACAATTACAAATAATTTTTTTTTAAATTTAAAGGGCAAAGCTGAAATTCAGTTTGAATCTAATATTGTTTATCAGATCAATTGCAATAATTGTGATGCCAATTACATTCTTCAAAGTAAACAAAATTTAAAAAATTAAAGCGACATAAAACTTTAGTAAAACTAAAAATGTTACTCCCACTAAACCCAATACTGCACTTTTAGATCAGGCTGTAGACCTATTCCATAATTTTGACTTTAATAATCTTAAAATATTGCAAAGAAAACCACATTTACAAAAAATCTGTAGAAGGATTTACCCAAAACTTTTCTCGTCGACATTGTGGCAATAAATAATTTTAAAAATCAAATTAAGTTAGGAGTAAAAAATATCTTCACTTTTCTAATAAATTAAATATATTTTCAAATAAAAAAACGTTACCAGTGGTCGAATTCGAACGACAGGTGGACCGCGTGTGCAGCCCACAACATTTTGAGGGATTTGTAAGGAACTGGGCAATTTCTATCTGCGCCCCGAAGCACCGACCTCTCGAATTCCTGCGCCGCGCCGCAGCTGTATTTACTACCTCGCTAATCTGTGCCTACTTTTTGTATCGTGAAACATTTATTCTGTATCTATTGGCTCCCACTTTTGGTAAGAATAAAGCCTGCACTATGTATAAATTATTACTTGTATCTATTACTAAGTTGAATTAAAAATAAATAAAATTTTATTTGGGTGCTCACTCTGTATATATTTATCTGGAATTTTCCCGGTTTCATTCCAGGTATATACACCGAGTGGTTGGTCATACCTCTGAACATAGGCAATTTACATGGAGTATCACGGTTATGCATATTCCTGCATTTTAAAAAAAATGGTAGTTGTACTAAATTAAAGAGGATAATTTTCCGCGTAGTTTAGTTTTAAAAGCTTATCGGATAATGTTAATTGAGAATAAAAATATTCATTTTAAAATTTAGAAATTCCCAAATATAAGTGAGGAGAATATCTAAATTTTAAAATTAATATTTTCATGCACAATTAACATTATCCAATAAGTTTTTAATACTAAACGGCGCGGAAAATTATTCTCTTTAATTTAGTACCACTAGCATTTTTTTTTCTATAAAAATGGCGAGCAGGAATATGCATAACCGTGATAAGCTATGTAAATTGCGTATGTTCAGAGGTATGACCAACCACTCCGTATAATGTGTATGCAAAATATCGTCCTCCCCCGACAAATATTTTTTGAGTTGTACCGCCAATAGACAGACAGACAGACATACAGATGAAATTGAGAAAACCCTTTTTTCATCATCTAGGAACCCTGAAACGTAAAGATCTGAAGAAATCTTGGAAGGTGACTTTTTCGTGATTACAATAATTCATTTGTCTTTTAGACGTCTGATTTACGAAATGTTAGAAATAAAACAATATTCAAAATTTATTAATTATAAAACCGATATTGAAAACTTACATACTATAACCTTCTCTAATCCTTTTTGTAATTAAATATTTTCACTTTTACATTAAACTAAACACATAGTAATTCTTGTAAACATCAATTTTTGACATTAATTTTATGACATTGTCTCTACTCTCATAATACCTTTATACAACAAAATATTTGAACTAACGGGATCAACCTGAATTTTAACATTTCTTAATGAAATTATCTACAAATCCTCCTATTATAAATGTATTATTTAATAATGACATCAGGAAGTGTTAATTCCTCCCGTTTAGTATTACCACAAATTGTTTTTAGGTAAGGAATATTCAAGATGCATTGTTTGATATTATCCTAACTTCTTCCCTCATTTTAGAGCAATTGATCTGTTAACAACTGTAATTATCATATTATATTTCGTCTGATGAAGTTTGCTAACTGCACACGAAACGTTACGTAACACAGAAGATAATTACAATGAATTGCAGGAAGTTTTGCTGTGTTAATTATTTTCTTACCCAATTTTTAAAACGAAATATTAACCGCAGCTGTCACTTTCACAGGTGACATAAAAAATTAGTAGGTGTCCCGATAGACCCCACAAATGGGGTCGATCGGGACAAAAAAGATTAAAATAATTACTTTACAAGAAAAATACGAAAAAAAACTCCAAAAATAACACATAAAAGAAGTTTATTTAGAACTATTTATAAAATGTTAAAAATACAGTTTAACTCTTTAAATCTTACACACTAGGAAATACAAAATACTTTTAAGTAAAAAACTAGGGATGAAAACTAATGAACACAAAATACAAAAAAAAATTATAATAAAATACTAATTTAAATTTAATTTAATATAAATTTATTCCATACTGTACAACAACAAAATGACAGAATACTAACAGAATTTAAATTATTTTACAGAGATAGAATAAAAAAGTAATATTTAATAAAGGTAAAGTAAACATAAATATAAAATATACAAATTCAGAAAAAAATTTTTAAATTTAAAAATAAATAAAATGTCCGCACAGTAAGAAACCCAGGGTGTTAGTTCAGTAAAGAACCGTTCTTCCACTAATACCCTAAATTTTTTTTTTGAAAACCATCTAAGCCATCAATTTAATATAAACTAATAAAATAATTTGCTTGCACTACAATTAATAAAACAAAAAGATTATGTACTAACATTCGTGTAGAAGGCTGCAACATATCACAGCAAATGAAACAAATGAACGAACTTTCTTTTTAAACTTCTTAACTGAACAATCTTTGAACGACGAAGGAATCTCATTATAAATTTTTGCAATGTTATAGCTAAAGGACCGCTCATACAATACTGTTTTGTGTTGTGGAATTGTTAATAAACCACTGAAACGTAGATTTATGTTATGCACATCCGTCCTAAATGTTATTTTATTGTACAGGTAAGGCGGTTCATTGTCAGTTATAACTTTATGAAATATTATTGAGGATTGTAGATACCGCCTGTTGCTCATGTTGAGCCAAACCGTATCTTTCAATTTATGTGATAAATGAGCAAACTTAGAAATGCCATAAATGAATCGTAAACAAGTATTCTGCACCCGCTGTATGCGTAACGCAGTTTCATGATCCAGGCAAGGTCCATATACGAGAGCACAGTATGCAAAATGAGACAATACAAGCGTCTCACACAGCATAGTCTTAACTTTTACACTTAAATATATCCAATGGGGATACAGAAGTTTTAAATTACAGTAAGATTTTTGTATACTTTTGCATATATGGTCTTTAAATCTAAACGATTTATCAATAAACAATCCCAAGTTCTTTGCTTTTTCCACAAAAGGTATTATCTATTTTTATATTAGACATTATCGATTCCTCACTATCAACATTTTTACCTAGCAAAAGTACACAGGACTTTGTAGGGTTCAAGATAAGAGCATGCTGCTGTGAGAGACGTGAAATGCTAGCAAGGTCTCGATTTATATTGTGTGTTGTTTTATCAACATCTTCCTTGCGAAAAGAACAATAAAGTTGCATGTCGTCCGCATACATATAAATGTTACAATATTTTATATGTTTATGAAAGTCACTACTGTATATAGTAAACAACAAGGGTCCCAAAATGGATCTCTGGGGCACACCTCTCGCAACAGCTAAAGGGTGGAATATGATATTATCAACTTTCACACTTTGACTTCTATTATGTAGATAATTATTGTATTAAATTAATTGCAGCATTACCCAGGCCAACTTAATGTGGTATTGCCAGCAGTAATTTATGACTTGAGGTGTCGAATGCTTTACTGAAGTCTAACAAGGTCAACACTGTATAATTAGCATTATCATATGACTTGAGTACATCATCAGTTACATGCAGTAAAGCTATTGTACAACTATGCGCTGGTCGAAATCCTGACTGGCATTCAGGTAATAATTTATATTTTTGTAAGCGGTTACGTAATTGCGTATTAATAATTTTTTCGAAAATTTTAGACATTGTGGGCAGAATGCTAATTGGTCTGAAATCTTTTAGTTCAACAGCACGTTCAACTTTAGGCAAGGGAACTACAAATGCAGATTTCCATAAATTAGGATATGCATTTTGCACAATGCAAGTATTAATAATGTGAGTCAGGTATTGACCAATGTGAGGGCAACACAGCTTTAACATTTTAGCATTTAATCCATCTGGTCCTACTGAATTGCTTTTTACCGAATTAATTTGTTTTATAATTTCCTTAGAGGCCACAGGTTCAAATTCCAAAAATGCTTCTGCTAATACATTATTTGAGTAAAAATTATATAAATCTTCATCAACTGGCAAGTTAGGTATACTATTTATAAAATACTTATTAATTTCATTTACATTCGGTATATCAGTATTATTTTTATTTTTTTAAGAATTTGAGCTACCCACATTCAACCTTTTTAGTTCATTTCACATTTCTTTACTGCTGCTATAAGTAGCCTTAAATTGAAGGTAAGCTTGTTTTTCATTTTTAATTGCTAAGTTTGTATAATTACGTAGTAGCTTGTAATAATCCCAAGCACCCTCATTTGGTAGTTTTTTATACTTACTTTTCTCTCGATCCCCTAACTTCATTAACAATTTAATGTTATCTGTCGTCAACCATGGGGCAGGTTTATTTTTAAAGGTAATGGATTGCCATGGAGCATGCTCTTTAAAAAGATTAATTAATTGATTGTTAAGAAATTCAACCTTATCGTTAACATCATGCATGTAATATATCTTATACAATGGTAGCATTTCTAAGTCTGCATTAAATTTGCTCAAATTAAAATATTTGAAACTTTTAAATACATGAGCCACAGGGGTATACTTACGAAGTTTCATGTAAATGTGGCAGTACACAAGTTCGTGATCTGATAATTCTACGTTTTTTACACCCGACTCCATAATTAACGCCAAAGACGATGTAATAATTACATCCAACAAAGACATTTTATTTAAACAAACTTTAGTAGGTTCCGTTATAACTTGATGAAAGTTAAATGATTCTAGCATGCTATTTAATTAATCTGTAGCAGGACAATCGGGCGTAAAAAAGTCGATATTACAATCACCCAAGCAAATAATGTCCTGTGAAACCGGTGTGCATAACATAACCGATTCCTCCAATTCGTCTACAAACAATTTATAGTGGAGGTTTGTAAATGGTTCCAAAGATAAGCTTTTTCGAATTGATGGACACAATATTACTATTTGTATTAATAACAGAAGCATTCAAAGATTGTCTTACATAGAAAGCAACCCCGCCCCCTCTTGTATTTCGATCCATGCGTATTAAATTGTAATTATCTATGAACAACGATTCCGAACTAATGTCATTCGTTAACCATGTTTCGGTAAGCGCCAAAATATCAAATTTCAAACTGAGCAACAATTCTTTTACTTCGTTCAATTTAGGGTTTAGAGAACGTACATTTATATGTGCTCATGTGCAGCTTTCACACACTCCTGCCACATAACAATTATATATCGAAATAAGCAGATAAAAAATAGGTCTCTAACAGAAATGTAAATTAACAAAAAAAGTAGTTTCAGACATTATACGGCACGTTGTGACATTTATAGAAATACCTGGTAAAGTTCACTTCATATCAGATATGGTGTAAATTACTTTAACAAAATTGTTTACGTTCACGTAAACTCTTCCATCCCATGTCCACGCCTTCCCCTTTCCTACAATTTTTTGGGATTCTTGAAACAGCTGTAGATTTGCCCTCGTCAAGTCTCCCTTAATCACGACCCTGGTATTCTTCAAGAGAGATTTTTTAGAATAGACTGCCTGTCGATATCTGTAACTCGAAAAACTAACAATGATTGGACGTGTTTTTCTAGGCTGTAATCTACCAACACGATGCATGCAATTGATAATGTGTTCTTGCGTATCCACCTGAAGTTTGTTTTTAAACAGCGCCAGCACTTTTTCTTCTAGGTGCTCATTTTGTACTTCTCTTATACCAAAAACGCGCAAGGAATTACGACGCGTATACTGCTCCAGCATATCACATCGTTTTTGTAGTTGCATATTTTCTGTTTTGAAGACTTGAACATCCGTTTCTAACACTGCTATCTTCTCACCTTGCAGCTGCAATGTTGCACTTAAGTTTTTAAGTACGACATCCGACACCGCCATTGTAATACCGTTGATAAAGTTTTTGTCGCTACATAACGCTTTGGTAGCTTGACTTATTATACTCTGGATATCAACCAGCTGATCCCTCGTAAACGGCATTGTTGCAATGTAAATTTGGAGGCTAGCTTGCACTTGCAAAACGCACAACGTACCGGCACGTCTTCTACTCACGACGGCCATAGTTGAAATACTCCCTTTTTGGCTCGATTTTTTTTGGAAACTCGTAACCACCTCTTCGCAAATAGTCAGTTTAGGCAACACATTTTTTATTTGTTCTTTACTAACTTTAGAGATATCATCTAATGAAGGAAAAATAAAACAATTTTCCTTTTTTCTATTTGGCCGTAGGAACCTTATAATGACCAGCTCATTTATCTCCTGGACTAAGCCAATAAAATATTTGTCTTCTTTGTCGGTGCAATATTGAATTTCAAGAAAGTCTCCTTTTTTTAATTCTCTACGTCCACCTCGTCTTCATCAGAAGAAGATGATGAAGCATTGGTTGCGTCCGGAACGTTGAGCTCCTCAAACTCAACAAGAGTATACAAGTCCTTTCTGTTGACATTCTGGCTACTTCATTGGGATGAGGCAGCTGCAAAAAAATCTTCTTTGGAAACGCTTTCTCTGGATCAACCATTTTTTTTCTTTTTTATTACAGATGGTTTGCAAACATTTCTGCTCTCATTAAGCAAATCAATAACGGAAGCAATCCAATCATTGGGGTTATGATCTTGAGTTATTGGTTTGGGTAATCGCTTTAAAATTTGATTTCTATCAAGCGGATTGAGTCTAGTGGTTAAAAATCCTTTTATTATATTTTCACTCATGATCTCTAAGCTATCAAAAGTTTTTTTTTCAGGAAAGATGGGAAATGTTTTTTTGGGATAGGACCCTTATATCTTTTTCAATCTTTCAGCACACGTGTCCAAGCCTTTTTCAGTGGAGCGAAAACTGAAACGTCTAGCGGCTGTGTTACAGGAGTTGAGGAAGCAGACAAAAATCCAAATTTTATATTATTTTCCTCAAAAAGTTCGATGACTTAATATGAAAGGTGACTACATAAGTTGTCACCAGTTAAAATGCGTGGTGCATGCTGCTTTTTAAAATAAAGAAGAGCGACAATTACGAATCAATCTTTAAAAAGGGGTTGGTTAAACCAACCACTTGAATTTCTTCTGCAGCTCGCATTTTGCAGTCCATTCTGCGTCCAGGTATCGTAGTTATGCTCTTGGACACAATAAACGATGGTAGCAAAATACCCCCACCACTTTCTGCCAACATGACAGATGCTAAAGTTTTTGTAGAATTTGTGGTTCGTTCAAGATGGCGGGTTTTTCTCCTCACTATGACCTTTTTTTGTCCATGGTCGTCTGCAAAACAGGTTCTATCATAGTTTACCATTGAGGTAGGCTGTACATCTTTCAACAGGTTTTGCAAATTGTCAATATATGAATTAACAGTCTCATGGCAAATAGCTGCACGCCCCTCTTAATGTTTTCACATAGCCTCTGCGCAGGGGCAGCTTTATACCGCAGTAAAACAGAGTTTGCTCTATCCGGTCCTGGTGGCTTATTTTGGAGTTTTCTTATTTTTACGTCTTTTCTGGTTACTTCTACGAGTTTTCACCCTTTTAACAGTAGACATAGTAATTCCTAAAGTCTCAGACGCTCGCCGCAATAGACAAACAATTGTATAATGGTTATTTAACCAACAAGTGTGTTAATAAAGGTGATTAATAATCGAGAGATTTTAACGCGTGAGCGAGTGGAGCGAGCGAACACGTTAATGAGCGAGATTATTAATCACCGATTAACATAAGAGTTGGTTACAAAACTTTTCCGTCAATCGTACGTTTATTAAAATCCATCAAAAATATGTATTAGTTTTGACATTTCAGATACATTTGACGTTTAGTACGTATGGTTGCCGATGCCGGAGCGGATTTTGCGGCAATTAAAAGACTTAGGGCCGGTTGCAGAAAGCAATGTTAAGTCTCGTGTTAGCTAACATCGCGTCAAAGTGAACAAAAACGAATCAAATCTCAAATGCTTATGGTAACTAATACATTAGTAAACAAAATTTGATGCGATTTTGTTCACTTTGACGCGATGTTAGCTAACACCAGACTTAACATTGCTTTCTGCAACCGGCCCTTGGTGGTTGAAAATCCGTCTCCGTTGCCGAAGGATACATTGAGAACTCGATAGGAAATAAAATAGAAACAGCCACAAAGATATTGAGCGAAGCGTTTTCTAATGTAAATATTAATATTAATAAATCCACGGAGCAATTTAACCTTTAGTTTTGACATTTCAGATACATTTGACGTTTAGTACGCATGGTTGCCTATATAAAATCATTGCGAAAACGGGTCTATTAATGCATGATTTTTTAGACAAAATCATGCATTAATGAGTCGATATATACACGATTGACGAAAATAGTTATTTAACCAACAAGTGTGTTAACGAAGGCGATTAAATCGAAACTGTTTAAAGCACGAATGAGCGATAGCGAGTGAGTGCCTTTAATAGTTGAGATTATTAATCGCCCATTAACAAACGAGTTGATTACAAAAATTTTTCGTTGGCCGCAAAATCTTTTTTTTTGTGGCGAAAAATTTGATTAATACAACTAACCTTCATGCAAAATGTCATCAAAACGTCAAAATCACAAAAACAGTTAATTAATGAAAAAGAGTGTATTAATCAAAAACAGTGTATTAATGACATATATTAATCCATCCTTTTAAAAAAAAAAGTTAATTAATGAAAAAGAGTGTATTAATCAAAAACAGTGTATTAATGACGTATATTAATCCATCTTTCTTTAAGGAAAATAATTCATTAATATTGAAATTAACAAGCGGTCAACGAAAAAAGATCATAAATAATAAGTTAACTTGTCACACCGCCTGCACACAAGATAAAAGAAGTAAATGCCCACCATTTTTTCCTTCTCGAAATAGTTCAAAAAATTCAGCAACAATTACCGAAACTCTGAGCAATGTCTGGTCTTGCATGACATATTAGTGCATAAAATTACACTTTTTCTTAACCCTGGAAAGAACTGCTGCTTATTGTTAGTGAACTGCTACAAAACTGTCAAAAAGCGTTTATACGCCAAATAACCTCAAAAAATGTGACAGATCAGATGTTCATCATATGTTTATGGACACATACAATGTTGCCTATAATTCCGGTTTTTATTACAAAAATCGGTGAAAGATTATAAATAATCCTGATAAGTTCTTAGATATATTGCAGATCAATCCAATTTGACTATTTTTAATCACGTGAGTCAGTTTGACAAATCAGATCACACTTGAAGTGAAAACGACCCTAGGGTGATTTTTAATCACCATGGAAACTACCTAATTAAAATTCAGTAGTATCTTATAACAAGTTGGTGGCACTGCAAATCTAAGTCAAATTCGAGATTAGCAGGTTAGGTTGTGCGTCAGTCTATGTCAAAACTGACGCAAAACCTAACCTGATAACCTCGAATTTGACATCGACCTACAGTGCCACCAACATATTATTATAATGAAGTGTCAAATTAATTTGTCAGAAAAAATATTAATTTATTTAAGAACTTATCTTCCTAAATCCACCGCGGCCTGTCATAAATCCTTATAATTTTGACAAATAATATCCCTCAAGTGCGTTACCTTTAAGCAATAACCCTCGGCTTCGCCTCGGGTTATTTTTAGGCAACGCACTTTCGGGTTGTTATTTGTCAAAACTATTGCGAGTGATTATCACTGCCCTTGGTAAATTATAGCTGAAAATTCACCTAATTTATGTATAATTTCCGTATTAATAGCACCCCATTTTTTCCAAATAGCTTTGGTAATATACCGTGTGTCCACAGGAGGACGCACCATAGGGATAACCTAATAGAATAGAAAGATCGGCTAATGCTGTAATCGCCGGCACGCTAAAACGTTGTTTTCTGGCTTCTGACTCGCCACTGTATGAAACAATATTGTTATAAATGGCACAAGAAGAGGGACGGTGGTCACAGCACTGGTTGATATTTATATTCAATTAGCATTATCTTATCTCTATGGTGCGTACTCCTGTGGACACACGGTATAGTTATTTTTACTGTTTACTGATAGTATCTTCATTTGATCTAGAGATTTATAATTAAGATCGACAACACTGTATTTTACAGACACATACCGCGCTAGTCAGATCCATTTCCAAACACCCAATGACGTGCTAATGTAATGCTATCCTTGTCGTACTCGTAAATAACCAGAGTGAAGCATAGAGAAAACGATTTCTGTTCTAACTTCGTGTAACGATGACGCAGGGCTCATCTTTGACTGGATACATAGTATGTCTGAAAAATATGATAAGATTTTTTCCTAATAAACAGCAATATTGATGACGTCAAAACTAACAAAAGATAAATTCAACACCTGAAAAATCAAATGGTTAAAAACGATAAACAGCTCAAAACCCTAAATTTGCAGCTTGCAGTAAGTGAACTAGATTCCCGAAATAGAGACATTGAATTATTCTGAATAAGGGAAATGCCCCTAGAAAATGATAAAAACATCGTAACAGCCAGTGCCAGTGAACTAAATCTAAATATTTGGGAGGAATATATAAACATCGAGCACCGTGTACCAAGCCATCGCAAAAACGGTCGTCCTCCTATCGTGGTGCTATTCTTATCTCGTACCAAATGTGATGTTAGAGAGAAAAAGGGCGTTAGTAGTCACCAACCCCAACGTTTCCGGAGTGGAAATTGGACAGAAGATTTACATTAATGAACACCTTACGATGGAAAATAAACAACTACTTCGAAAAACCAAACTAGAGGCACGAGTCGCATAGTCTACTTCCGCTTTACAAGGGTCAAAAATAAAAAAACTCTTCGTAAGAGAAGGACCTCAAGATCCAGTAATCAGGATTCAAACGGAAGAAGATGTATTTCAAGAATTACTCACCGGTATTCGCAAATGTATAATTTAAAAAAAATCTTTTTGCTTGATATTAAGGTGTTTTAAAAGTAACTTGTTTCGATATGACTATGGAAGTGTTAAATGATGATACTTATATTAATTTTACCACAGTCTTGCCAAATAACTGATATCAACAATAACTACAGAATTATAAGATTGCAAATAACAGCCCATAATAAAAAAAGGTATAACTTCACTTTATAAACCGCCAGCATACGTGATATCGGATTTTCTAGTTGACCCAAAACAATACATTGAAGTTACTGTACCTCTGCTAATGAAATTCTATTAATAGTAGCAGATACGAGTATAGATATTTTAGAAGATAGAAATAACAATTCCCAAAATTATCTCGAGGGATTCAAAATGCTGGTTTTACTGGATTCCGATGCACATCGCACCATTTTAGGGAGTAAGAGATGGGATGTCTTACGGACTGTGGAACTCAGATTGAATAAAAAGATACGACCCTTGTGTTCATTGGCGAATGGACAGACTGTGGAGTGTTTGGGGACTGTTCACTTGCCTATCCGTTTAAATTATAAAATTATAAATATTGATGACTTAATTGTTCCGCATGTCCCTCACACATTAATTTTGGGAATAGATTTTAGGAAATCTGTGGGTATACTACCCGACATATTTCAAGGAGAGTGGCAATTTTCAAAACCCAATTCAGCAACCATTAGTACTTCTACAGGAACCTTGCAGTCAGACTTAGATTTGAACACGGAACAGCGAAGCCCCTTGGATACTATGATTAGTTGACATTTTTCGACTGGTAACGCGGAACTTAAATGCGCCAAATACGTCGAACACAAAATCACGACGGCGGCGTCGGCAGCGCCCATTAAACAAAGATAAACTCCGTTCACATCTTTTTGGCATGAAGGTTGGCCATGACAGTTTTCTCAATTTAGCTGTGTAAAATTACTTTGTTCTGTTTAAACGAGGTTTACATTTGAGGTTATGGTTACCAAATGTTTTTTAGGTTATAAAACATGAAAAACACTATCAAATGCAAAGTTGTCATATTTAAGCAGAATAGAAAATGGAAGTTAGTAATTTTTATGTATGTATCCAGTTTCAGCAATTTTGTAAATAGAGACAATTTTAATTAGTACGTGGAAGGTCTTACAATACTTCAGATTGTAAACATTTCTCTAAATGTACTGTCAAAGTAAGCAGTACATCTGGCAACAATATTATGTTCTGTTAAGTGACAATAAATTTGTTGGAGGTTATGCAGGTTATACAACAAAATAAAAGTTACGGTTCTGTTCATGGGCAACTTAACAACAAATATCCAAGACCAACCTTTATGCCAAAAAGATGTGAACAGAATATATTACCCGATTTCTCCCGCCATGCAACAACACATCGATGTCGAATTAGACAAAATGCTTAAAGCAGGCGGTAGAACGATCTCGATCGGCGTGGTTCGGTCCCATCTTATTGGCGAAGAAAAAAAAACGGTTTAAATCAGTTTTGGGTTAACTTTCGAAAACTAAATAGTGTCACGGATAGAAACACTTAACCATTACCATGTGTATCATATGGATCGCCTACGTGACGCACGTTTTATAACACCTTTGGACATTAAATCAGCCTATTGGCAAATTAAAATGAATAAGGAATCGAAGGGGCTAACTGCTTTTACGGTGCCCGGACGTGCTTTGCACAAAGCGCCAGTGACGTGGCAAAGTTTTGTCGACCAGAATTAGAACTCTACGTTTTCGTCTATTTAGACGACGTGATCATTTGCAAACCGTCGTTTGAAAAACATTTAGAAATCCTTGACGAAGTTTTGTTACGACTGCTATCTGCATGTCTAACGTTAGGACGGGAAAAGTGCAATTTTTGTCAACCCGAGTTACGATATTTGGACTACGTTGTCAACACCCAGAGACTCTTAGTCGGCTCCGACAAAATTTCGGCTATCCTAAATTTATCGCAGCGACAAAACGTTTCGGAGATTCGACGAGTTGTCGGTATGGCTTCCTGGCCGATTCATTCCAAATGTTTCATCTATCATCGCGCCGTTGACAGCATTGTTGAAAAAGTATCAGAGGTTCGAATGGACCGAACAATGTGATATTGTTCACCACCATAAAGAATTGCTTGGTGTCAGAACCCATTTTGACATACCCGGACCATCGGTCGTCCAAACGGACGCTTCGAATATTGGCATTGGAATCGTTTTGACTTAAACTATCGATGTCCAGGAACAAGTATTTGTTATATTAGTCGTACGTTATGAAACCCGAACGAAATTTCTCGATGACCGAGGGTGAATGTTTGGCTGTCCTTTGGGAAATTGATAAACTTCGACCTTATTTGGAGGGTATCCATTTTATGGTAATTACATATGTGCAGACGTCTTGCTGGTCGGTAGCGGGTAAGCAATTCTTCATGAATCCCGATAGAGGAGAGGCTTACTTCAGGGACGCGCTGCTGCCCACGCGAGCCATGGTTTTTCTCCGCCTCTCGTCATAGGAAAACGGACTTAGTCCCCAGGTGGGTACGAAATCCCACGCTTCTAACGATGGCTGCCTCGCGGAATCTGGGGGAGGCAAAAATTCGTCCTATCCACGTTATGTACGTAATCTAAGCAACATCTACTCTAGAAAACACTCAAAATCTCTTCTACAAACAAATTGAGTTATTCATAGCCACTTACAACATATATTTGCCTTAAATCAGGGCATCTGTTATACCTGAGCAACAAAGACACGGATTCACATATAGCAGAAGTAGCTATCTTACTTGATAGAAGGATTAAACATCGTTTAATAAAGATGAATTCGATATCACCCACAGTCATATACATAGTTTAGGAAGTATCGAAGAGGTACCATCTACAAGTTATACAAGTCTATGTTCCCACTAGCACTGCAGACGAAAGCGAAATAGACCAATTATACGAAGATATAACAACACCACGGCAAATAGAAAGAACATATTATTCTTTTATTATCGGAGATTTTAACGCCAAGGTAGGAAACACTAACATTGATCATATTCCAAATAGAGGAAAACTTGAACTTGGCAATATAAACGAAAGAGGAGAAACCTTATTAAACTACCTCCAACAAGCAAAATTATATTGTATGAACACCTTTTTCAACAAGCCAGAGAGTCGCCAATGAACCTGGAGAAGTCTTACATCATCTGTAAACAAATACATCATAACAGATACAACTGTATTAAACAAATTTGAATTGGAAAGTGATCACAGGTTGTTAGGGCAAAGCTAATTATTAACACAAAACAAAAGAGACTAAAATTAATACGTACACCACAATTTATAACAAGTATTAAAGCAACACGAACATCAGAGAAATCTAAGTCGCAAATTACTACCAACAAGAAATCTAACAAAGATAGGAGTAAATGAATTGGAAAATCAAACTCAAGCAGATAAGAAACAGCTATCAAACATACATGTTACCACAAGAAAATAAAAAACTCCAAAATATCAAGAGACTAAAGCACTATTGGAGAAAAGGAGAAGCTTGACGAAAGGTACACCGGAACATAGAGAAATAAATAAAGAAATAAGAAGTAATGGGAGAAGAGATGTCAGAAATTACAATACAAAACTCGTAAAACAGTGATTGAAAACAATAAAAATATGAAAGTTGTCAGATCTATGAACTCAATCGGGAAGAAACGAATAAAGCAACTGAGAGATGAAAATGGACATGTAAACTAGAAAAAGACGAACTCATTCAAATAGCTGAGCAATTTCATGAGCAATTATATCGTTCAAGACCAAATTAATGATATACCTCCCATTAAAGTAACAAACGTCGGATCAGAGAAAGTACTTGATATTATATATCAGGAAATCACGCTCGCTCTCTCACAATGAAAAACGGACACGCCCCTAGGGAAAATGCTATCACCAAAGAAATGCTATAACTAGGAGGCACAGCAACTATTGAGTAAATCAAGATACAAGGAGATAAGCTAAACCTCGAGAATTATCGACCCATAAGTTTCCTCCTGTATCCATACAAACTGCTTACAAAAGTTATTACCAACAGATTATCCCACAAATTAGACAGCTATCAACTACCAGAACAGGCAGGGTTTCGTAAAGATTTTGGAACAATCGAACAAATACAGAACATCAAAATACTGGCCGAAAAGTGCAACAAATACACTATTCCGCTGCACCTATTATTCATTGACTACCATGTTCGATTATACGTATACAGTATGTACCCGGATAGGGTTTTAAAGAGGCAAAAAAGTTTATTTTTGACTTCTCAAAAAAAAAATCTTCGTAAAAGACCCTGCCTGTTCTCAAACTAAAAATGCACTTGCCAAAATTTAAATATATCCTTCCGGGGGAGGTTCGAAAATATGAAAATGGCTCAAGAATAAAGCACCCTTATTATTTGTAAAAGTTGCTTAGAATTAAAAGTAGGTGTTAAATATAAAGTCACAGCCACCTGCACTACCATTTATTGGTAGTGGACTTCGTCGAGCTTCTTGTTGGAGTAAACATCTTGTGAACTGGATAAAAGGCATTTCAGTCACTAGTATTGGACATTATTGAGCTTCTTATTGAAGGAAACATCTTGTGAATTGGATAGTTGAGGTTTCAGTCACTGGTGGTGGACCTCGTCAGCTTCTTGTTGGAGGTTGCGGAAATCTTGTGAGATTTGGGAAAGAAGCATTGCAGTTACTGTTACTGGTAGTTGATTGCATCTATACTTGGGGTGATGTGCAGTTGAATTGAAGGTTTTTACTGCTGACCGAGAGCTTGCAGTGGAGTTAGGGAACTGTATTTGTATGGGTATCCCAGAGCTTCTGTGAGCAGACGGAATACGCTTAGTTAAGTGAAGAAGCTGATTGAAGTGATTGGAGAGGCGGCAACTGCAGGTATTTGGTGAAAGAGCTAAAAGTAAAATATTATATAGTGAATAAGATCATTTAAGAGAAACTACTTACATTTTTCATATTTATCAAAAAATAAGTATTGTAACAAGTATGCTTTCGACTGACTTTACACTTTCATAGTCTTTTGACATGGACAATTGTAGAGCTGTCATAGAATTTTTGAAGTAAATTGTTATTGAACAAAACGACTTTTTAAGTGTAATAATAATTTTTATAATGCATGAACCTAACCTAAGTTTAGAGTGATTGTTCTACTGCAGCTGAAAATATTTAATAAAAACAATAATCAATAATTTTATATCAAAGGGCATATATTTTACATAAATTCATCTAAATCAGAAATTTTTTGTAATCTAAAAATTAATATTATATAGGCTTATATAGTATTTAATCTACCCGAGCTGGTTAAATTAAATAAATTAGATATCATTAGTAAACTCAAACTAAAGGGGTACAGCAACATATACAATTCTTTGAATGTTGTTCTTCGTTGAACGGTTTCGTTTTTGTAACGATCCACAGCAATGTATTCATAGTTTTGAATACCGTTCTAACGTTAAACCTATTTTCAATTCGTTTAATTTTGTCAGACATGCCTGGAATATAAGGTACCTATATTAAGAGTGTTGTAGTTTTGAGTATCGTTTTTCTGTACATGGGTGTTATTTTCGTTTATCGAAAATATTCCGAACAAGAGTGGCGGGATAACCGTTATCTTTTAAAAAATTTAAGAAAAATTCTTTTTCTTTTTGAAGATTTCATTAGTAGAGCAAACAACTTTGGCTCTGTCGTAAAGGCTTTTTACAACACCTGTCTTTATGTTTTTGTGATGATTGGAGTTAAAATGTAAGTACCTACCTATTATTGATGGTTGTCTTGCGGTATACTGATGTTTCAAAAGTATTTACTGTGCATGTGATTAGTGTATCAAGAAAAGGTAACTGATTGTGTTGCTCTGTTTCTAATGTGAATTTGGTGGAAGTTTCTTTACTGTTAATATGTTTAAGAAATATCTTTACTTCATCAATACTATGGGCCAAATTGCAAAAACATCATCAATATACTTCCACCAAACTGTTGGTTTGTTTGTATATGTGTAGACTTGTTGTTCAAAGTCTTCCATAAAGATGTTACTAACAACGGGAGATAAAGGAAAACCCATTGCCATTCCGAAACCTTTTTGGTAGAATTCATTGTTTATTTGAAAATATGTTGTTTTAATGCAAATTATTATAAGTTCCATAATGATGTCAATGCTTAATGTTGTTGGTGTTTGTAACTTGTTATCTTTTTGTAGTCTTCGTTTTATGATGTTACTTAAGTGTTTTGTTTACTGGAACTTTCGTGAACAGGGAGGTTAGTCGTGTTCTACTAGATCTCCAATAAAATAAGCTAAGTTCTTGTTGATTTCTAATTTAATTAGTTAATGTTAGTAGCGGAAGTAGATTTGTCTTCCGAAACGTTCATTTTTTAATATTTTTCATTTTGTAGTGTCCCGAAATACCCATAAAAATAAGATGTAGTATGATGTTTGGCTTGAAATAATAAATAAAAAGATATAATTAAACTATATATTTGTTTTATTTAGTACCAAGCAGTCATGATGATGAATTATATATAAATACATCTTTAAAACATCCTTTCTTGTCAATAAATTGCTTTTGCGTCAACAAAATATTTTAAAATTTCTTCTCATACATTAATACAAATGGTTCGCTATTGATAGTTTATTTTCATCTATTCTTAAATTATTTAACCCAAATTCTTGGAGTTAGACATTACACAAAGCACAATCAGGGAATTTCATTATTTTCCTTTTGTTGCATCTGAATTTAAAATTGTTAAAAATTAGGTAAACGTTTAAATGTTTCGTAATATATTATTTTATAACGAAAATGATGCAACAGCTAAATTATCAAACAGTGTTGGCTCTAAACGACCAGGTAAAGGTTTATATCAGGTGGAATCTGTGTAAAAAAGACAGAACTACCGGTAGTGTACCCGTCAATGACTAAATAGCCCAATTTTTTCTACCCTTTTAATTCTTGGTAACTATAACGTAGAACCAGCGTTAGAATGTATTTACTTATATACCGTGTGTTCAAAAAGAAAGTACATGAGGGTTGGGCATAGAATAGCATAAATTTGTATTGTTCTATTGTAAAAACTATTATAATTGTGGCTGAATGATATTTTCAATATGGGCAACAGGCAGCAACAACAGTGATGACAGTTAATGAATTTGAAAGCTTGCTGTTGTCATTGTTTTTATATCCATGGCCCTTATGTAATTTCTTTTTGAACACGGTATAAATTTAAGGCGACACACTGTATACTACTATAGTTTTTTTGTATTACCTACGCTTGACCTAACCGATTTTGCCATACAGTAATGGCGGTTTATGGACGTTTGCGTAGTAACTATATTGACTGCTAGCCCATTCTCTGAACGAGTTCTTTCTTCAAATTTCGTGTTATTTTATGTAAGTAGGAATATGACACTCGGAATAGGAAGCTTATTAATATTTTGTAAATAAACATAACTAGGTTTACCTAACTCACTTTCATTGTATGCTTCATTTTCAGATATTGCATTTATTTCATTCGAGTTCTTCATAATAATGAACGTAGAACATGAATTAGTTGAATGTAATTTGCCTAATGCAATAACCAGCATGTTCCATGAACCACTGACAAAAATGAAAGCAAAGTAATTGCAAGTTTACATGCTCGGCAGGAGATCATTGAAGATACTATCGACAACACAACTTCTCACGAATTAGATATTAAAGAGGAGGAGGTTGATCTAAAGGATGAACTACTTGATTCGTGTGCAGCAAGTGAAAGTCACTTAGAAGAACAGTTACTTTGCAAGGTTTGTGAATTCGAAGCAAGAGCTGAGAGTAGTTTCTTGGAACATATTAAAGCTCATACTGAACAATTTTACACATCTTCCATTTGTAAAGATAAAGCTGTAGGGAAATGTAAGTTAGTTAAGCTTTAAATACCAATAGAAGTGAAAAACTTTATTCGTTTTCTAGGTGATGTAGCGAACTCTATGAAGACGCATACAGGACGAAATGCTTATACATGTTCTATTTGCAAATATAAAGCAGCTGAAAAAAGTGACTTAGTTAAACATATAACGAGGCGTACAGGAGAAAAACCTTATTCATGTTCTGTTTGCAATTATAAAGCAGCTCAAAAAATTCACTTAGTTAGACATGTAAAGACACATACAGGAGAGAAACCTTACTCATGTTCTATTTGCGAATATAAAGCTACACAAAAAAGTGATTTAGTTAAACATGTGAAGACGCATACAGGAGAAAAGCCTTATTCTTGTTCTATTTGCGAGCATAAAGCAGCACGAAAAGATCATTTGATTAAACATGTGAAGACGCATACAGGCGAAAAACCTTATTCATGTTCTATTTGCGAGCACAAAGCAGCTCGAAAAGATGATTTAGTTAAACATGTGAAGACGCATACAGGCGAAAAACCATATTCATGTTCTATTTGCGAGCATAAAGCAGCACGAAAAGGTGATTTAGTTACACATATGAGGAGGCATACAGGAGTAAAACCTTATGCATGCTCTTTGTGCGAATATAAAACAGTACAGAAAATCAATTTAGTTACCCATATGTACACCCATACAGGAGAAAAGCCTTACTCGTGTTCTTATTGCGAATATAAATCAGCACAAAAACGTATATTAGTGGACCATATGAAGACGCATACAGGGGAAAAACCTTATTCATGTTCTATTTGCGAGTATAAAGCAGCTGCAAAAAGTGCTTTAGGTACACATATGAAAAGGCATACAGGAGTAAAACCTTATGCATGCTCTTTTTGCGAATATAAAGCAGCACAAAAAATTCACTTAACTAGACATATAAAGACACATACTGACTAGAAATTATAGTATAAGAAGGTCCTAGCTGATGTTATATACTAAAAGCTTGTCTTGACTTTTGCAATTCATATTACAGTCGGCTGCTTGAAGTTTATTTAAAAACAGCATTAAGATATCTTTCAAAAGATGCTGAAAGGAATAATTTTATTTGTGTTCTGCTAGAAAATATAAAACAACAGAAATGTTATGAGGCTAAATACAGAGGAAAAATATGAAGAAACATGCATTAGCACAAACCTATGCCTCTATTGCATCTGAATTTAAAGCAGGAGGAAAACAAAATTTGATCAGGTATATGGATAAGGTAATAATCTTTTGAATTATTCTCATAATTTGTTTACAGTAAAACTTGTATGTATCATGTATGTATTA
Source organism: Agriotes lineatus (assembly GCA_940337035.1). NCBI lineage: Eukaryota > Metazoa > Arthropoda > Insecta > Coleoptera > Elateridae > Agriotes > Agriotes lineatus. Next base: position 320,195 of record CALNHX010000406.1, on the reverse strand, counting down.
GTTATGTAAATTTTGTATATATTAGAAATTGTAAAGGTGCTGTCTTAGTGTAGCAATAAGTGCCTGTTCTATTTGCGAGCATAAAGCAGCACGAAAAGATAATTTGATTAAACATGTGAAGACGCATACAGGCGAAAAACCTTATTCATGTTCTACTTGGGAGCACAAAGCAGCTCGAAAAGATGATTTAGTTAAACATGTGAAGACGCATACAGGCGAAAAACCATATTCATGTTCTATTTGCGAGCATAAAGCAGCACGAAAAGGTGATTTAGTTGCACATATGAGGAGGCATACAGGAGAAAAACCTTATCCATGTTCTATTTGCGATTATAAAACAGCACAGAAAATTAATCTAGTTAGACATATGAAGAGGCATACAGGAAATAAATCTTATTCATGTCCTAGTTGCGAACATAAAACAGCTGAAAAATGTGCTTTAGTTAAACATATGACGGGGCATACAGGAGAAAAGCCTAATGGATGTTCTATTTGCGAATGTAAACTAGCACAGAAAATTAATTTAGTTAAACATATGAAGACGCATACAGACGAGAAACCTTACTCGTGTTCTATTTGCGGGCATAAATCAGCACGAAAAGCTGATTTAGTTAAACATATGAGGAGGCATACAGGAGAAAAATCTTAATCTGGTGTTAGTTGCATAATTATATAAAGCAGAAAAAGAAAAGTAATTTAGTTATAAAAGAGGCATGCAAGAGAAAAACTTTATTCATGTCTTATTTGCCAATATAAAGAAGCAAAAACAACTACTTTAGTTAAACATATGAACACACATAGCAGAAAAACTCTAGACAGGGTTTAGTTGCAAATATAAACCAGCAACAAAATCCACTTTAGCTAAACATGTAAAGACACATAGTGGAGAAAAACCTTAGTATGAGAAGCTTCTAGATCAGTGATTCCCAAAGTGGGGGACTCAGGGTCGATAAATTCGGTGTATAAAAATGGGGGTGGAAGGCATTTGAAAATCGACCCCCAAACAGGCCGTTATTTAAATCTTTCAATATCAACTTATCGTATGTTAACTTAAGGGTAAAGTATATAAGTACTAATTAACACTTCCCAAAATTAACTTTAAGTAGATTAAATTGTAACTAGCTAGGTTCGTCTCAACACACTGCTGGTACACGAGTTTGAACATGTACAGGACGAATGAATGTTGAAACAACTTTTTTGCACGCCCGAACTTGCTTTGTTCAATGCGATTGGAAAAGTTTCATTTAATTTACCCTCTTTTACAAATAGCATCGACTCCAAAAAAACAGATCTTATCAAATTATGGAAAACCAGAGATTGTCAAAGGTGCTATAAGCAAGTAAAAGAACGAGTTACAGTGGGGGGTCTATGGTATCAACTATTTTTGGGAAAGGGGTCTTAGGCCCAAAAATGTTTGGGAACCACTGTCCTAGATGGTGTCGTTTACTAAAAGCTTGTTTTGTCTTTTGCAGTTCATATTACAGCCAGCAGTATTCTGTTAGTAATAATTGTAAAAGACACAGACATTTAGTGAGACCTATGAGGATAAATACAAGGGACAAAATATGAGGAAACAGACAAGAGCAGAATCCTATTCCTCTGTCACTTGTAAATTTAAAGCAGGACAAAAACATCATTTGGTCAGATATATGGATAAGCAGAGCTGGGCAGTATTTGTATTTCTAAATCCTTTTTTTTATTTAAATACTTTGTAGTATTTAAATACTTTTTAATGGACGGTATTTGTATTTCTAGGTGCAAATACTTTGCAAAGTATTTAGTATTTAAATACAATTTTGGCTGTATTTAAATATTTTGAGAGTATTTAATTACTTTCAGAGTATTTAAATACTTTCAGAGTATTTAACTACTTTTTATTTCTTCAAATGTATTTCTAACTAGTAAATACTTTTTGCATAGTTTTCATGTTTATCAAAATTCCAAGTTTTTACTTGAAACGCGAACACGTGTAGTGCTTCAGGTAAACAACCACCCGTGCTAGAGCGAGACAGAATCCACCAGACAATTGTGGGCCTGAGGAAGATGCATAAAAAGCCGGTTTGACGGGGTGACGGAGACGGTGTACCCCTGCCATTCGTTTATTTTGATATTGCATGTTTTGGCAGTGCGGAACAAATAGTGGTGTTTCCTCTGTACCTGTGTCGTGATTTGTGGTAAAAATAAATTACTATTACAGTAAGTATATCTATATTTAATAGTACTATTAGTAGTTCATATTCAATATACGCAATTTATTCAATAAAATATTTTATGGATTTTAAGATTTTCTTTGCCGAAATATCCATAAAACACCGCAAACCAATATATTGTTTCCTTTGGAGTTTTTAATAATTCATGTACAATAGCTTAATCTATGCCATCTTTATTATTTGGCTTAATATTCGAATAAAAGGAAATTCAGAATTTTAAATTTAATTTTGAAAAATTGTTTAACTGGTATACATATGTTGTGTTACTATTTAAATATTTCGCAAGTCTTTTTACATTTTAGGGATATCTAAATACTTAAGAAGTATTTTAAATATTTTTAAAATATTTAAATACTTAAGAAATATTTAAATACTTTTAAAGTATTTAAATACTTTTAAAATATTTAAATACTATTAAACTATTTAAATACTTTTAAACTATTTAAATACTTTTAAAGTATTTAAATACGTTTAGAAAAGTATTTAACTACTAAAAGTATTTAAATACTATAGGTATTTATTATTTAACTACATTTTGTTCAAAAAAAGTATTTAATATTTAAATACATTCAATTTTCAAAAAGTATTTAGTATTTAGTAGTTAAATACTTTTTAAAAGTATTTTGCCCAGCTCTGTGGATAAGTAAAATCCTATGTAGAAAAAATAGTAGAGGGAAAGGGAATAGTTATAGTTGTCATAGAGCTATTTGATTGAACCATCTTAAAAGCGTAAGTAGTAATCCTAAATAAAACATTTAAAAGGTGTACTGCAGGTAAAATACCAGGATCGGCTTCTAAAATATTTCAAAAATAAAATCTGTAAGTAATTTGTTTAAAGTAAAGGTTAACACTATAAAAAACATAATTCACTTATTACATACGTTACACCAAATCTGCTTCAAGAAATATAATTTTTTAAATAAAGTTTTGTAACTTATTGTCCGTTTGCACATAATTCATCTAACTTGTCAAAATAGTCTCCATCGCTTTCGTTATCATCCGTGCCATCCAAATTAATTATCACTTGTTCATGAAAAGTACCCTTGTTTATATAACTACTTATATATCACAGAGTTTTTCTAAAGTTCCGGAGAAATATTAATCACTTCTTGGTGTATAAGTTGTATCACTTCACTGTCCAAATTGGGGTATTTGTTTCCTTTGCGAATATTTCCTTTGAGCTGGCTCCATATTAGCTCAATTGGATTGAATACACAATAATATGGCGGTAAACGTAATACAGTATGGCCTAATTGACTTGCCAGATTGTCTATAGTATAAAATTGCTTAAAAAGAGTTTTTGTTTTTAGCACCTGTAACAATTCCTTTTTCGTGTAACTTTCTTCAGAAAACGTATGCTCCCGTAAAAAGTTTGCTATGTCGTCTCTTAAACTATTGGAATTTGGTACTTTATTAATTTGCGTGAAATGGTTGTTTAGTACTATGACAGAATGATAGGGCAAATTCGACAATAAAGTATTTTCGAACCACGACTCGAACAATTCCGCTGTCATATCCTCATGATAATGTAAACTCGGATTGCAAACATTGTTAGCCGATATCAAAGGTCTACACTGCACCCACCCTTTGTTGGACCTGGCATGTAGCAAAATCACCCTTTTCTCTCTTGCAGGGGATACATCCATGATGCATTTATTAGAATCGTCTACCCAACATTTGTGAATGACATCATGTGTATCATATCATGTTTCATCAAAGTAACATATATATCTGTTGGTTTCTCTATACGTTTTTATTGCCCCTAGATATTTCCGCCTCCATACCTGTAGCCTTTTCGATCCATAATTGCTTGACGTTTGTTTATTGTTTTATATTTAAAACCTATACTTTTAATAAATTTCTCTAATGTACGGTTACAGCCAAATAAAAACGACCACCATTTGGACATTCTATGTCATTTTCATAAATTTTGGTAAATCAGGCTTTTACTTGACAGTACCTTGACAATTTCAATTCTTAATATGTCATTTTTCATTTTTATGTTTCTTAGGTAATTTAATACCAATTCACAATAGAGTAAAGTACTGCCCGGTTTTATTTGGCCGTAACTGTACTTATAGAACATTGTAAACCGGTGACGTCGTCGCTTAATTTTTGACGTAACGATTTAATCGTTGGCACCGTATTCTCCCTATACATTTCATAAATGTTTCGTCGAACTAGATCCTCGTCATCCTTATCTAATATTTTACCTATACCCATAATCATACCGTTTTATACGTTTGCGCACCCCGAAGTTTACAATTTTTACCGTGGTATAGGACACTTGTTAAAAATTCTTATTTTAACAATCTCTGCACTCTTTCTCTTCTGTTTCTCTGGAGCCATTGTAAACATTTAGCACGATTTGTTTAGCATCCAAGGATAATTGTTTTTTACATTCGATATCTTCTATTTCTCCATCACATTCTTGCGATACGTCTTCATCATCACTTAAGGATCTCCAAAGTTTGAAAAAAACTACTGTCATGTAGTTTTAGGGATAAATACTTACATTAAATATCAATTAAAAGCCGTTTATGTAAAATGTTTACGCCAGATACTGTTTATTGATTGGCATTCTCTAAATACAATTACAACTGAAAATCAGTTAAAATGTTGACTCAGTCCGGCTCGTTTGGATAAGTTGCTTGTTATGCGATTATCTTCAGGTACCATCTTAAGATGGTTTAACCAAATAGCTCTACGCCAACTATATGTTGAATTTACGAGTATTGGATTTTGTAAAATGTATCAAAAATGAAAAAAAATTAAATTAAGTTAAACAAAAAAGTTACCTTTAGAACGATATGAATTATGAATTAATATTAAGATTTATGAGTGCAAATATTCACAATTAGTGTAGGGCTGATAACCGATTTATTGTACTCACACTACTCAGTGTGTTCGCACTAGCTATTGCAAAATTGATGCGAGTGAAAGGAAAAGCAGCTCGTATTTTTTCTTTACTCCAATAATGTGACTAGTGATTGTACAGTCATACTTAAATGTGGTGGTACAAGTATAGATAAGCTGTGTGGGAATTTAGAATTCAGAATTAAATACATGGGAATATTCATGATGTGTTTGCCGGCTTCAACGCAAAACCATTATGTCTCACTTATAGCTTATGCAACAAGCAAGGTGTCCAAGAAGTTATACATTTTGTGCCGCATATCTCTCTATCTATTTCTAACTTGTAGTAATTAATATAAAATAAACAATTTTTCAATTGTAAATCATGTAAGGTAAAGTGGGGTAAGTGCGATCAGTGCTTTAACTTCCAGAGCTAAGTATAAATTTTGATATTCTCTGGCATATTGTAAAACTTTTGAGAACGCGTTAGTTTATGATGAAAAAAAATCCTACTATACCGGCAAAACTAATGTCATATTTTGAATGTCAAATCGACTCGTATGACGAGTGTAAACACTGTTTTTGTTTAGGTGTACCAGAGACTCCAGTTTAAGGTAACTTTTGTTTTATAAGATTAATTGTGATCAAAAAGTCCTATAGTTTATGTATGTTCTTGTATTTTTGAATCTTTTTTATATTTTTTGTAAAAAACTTTGGTGATCGCACTTGCCCGACGAAAATGTGTCGACGGGAAAGAGCGATCAGCGACATGTAATAAGTGATCGCACTTTCCCAGTATTATTTTTTTCAGGTATTAGTAATATGCCTAGAAATTACAAGAAAAAGTCACAAAGGGGTTCTCGTTACTCCGAGGACGATATAAAAGCAGCCATAGAACATGTAAAACGAGGACTCATAACTCTCAGAAAAGCTTCTAAAACCTACAATATACCATACACTACATTATATTGTTATATAAAGGGTCTGCGACGACAAAAAAGTCATACAGGGGGCAGGCCTCCAGCTTTACCACCACAAGAAGAAGCAAAATTGGCGAACTACCTAACAGTTATGGAAAAATGGGGGTTCGGATTAAGCCGGAAGGAGGTGTTTTGGTGCATACAAAGGTTTGTTACCCAAAATAACCTAAAGACACCCTTCAAAAACAATCAACCTGGAGAAGACTGGTTTTTAAATTTTAAACGGAGACATGGATTGTCGATAAAAAAACCACAAGCTGTAGAATACAGTAGGAAAAAAATGACCGATCCATTCATAATTAATGAATATTTTGATCTGCTTTTTGACACATTAACTAAATTGGAATTGTTTGATAAGCCGAACCAAATATGGAATTTGGATGAATCCAGTGTTTGTTCAGATCCTACAAAAACGAAAATTGTGGGCCAAAAGGGAAAGGCATGTTCAAGGATAACCGGGGGCAGTGGAAAAGATAATACAACCTGGATGGCTGCTGGAAATAAAATTCCCCCTTTAATCATTTTTAAGGGCCTTAATGTTTGGACAAGTTGGATTCCTGATGACGAATGTGTTCCAGGGATTTCGTTTGCAGCGAGTCCAAAAGGCTGGATGACGAGTGAAATTTTCCACAATCATTCCTGCTTTAGGACCTGAAAGACCTGTTCTTGTTATTTATGATGGCCATGCAACACATGTCACGGATAAAATATGTGCCTTGGCAATTCAGCACAAAGTAACAATATTAAAATTGCCGGCTCACACCAGTCATTTATTACAACCACTTGATCTTAGTGTCTTTAAATCTTTTAAAGTTAAGTGGGACAAGAAACTTTGTCAGTGGCAAAGGAAACACTCGGGTTTAAAGATTCCAAAGAAAAAATTTGCTGAATTACTAGGGCATACGTGGAAAGAGGTGAATCCTGAAGTTATAAGTAATGGCTTTCGAAAAGGTGGCATTTGTCCATTCAATAGATCAGTAGTCCCTGAAGAGAAATATGACCCTGAAGCGTTAAAACGATGGAAGCTTAAAAAATATGTTGTTGAAGATGATAATGTAAAGCACCAGGCAATAGTTCATTGAAGGAAGTACCAGGTAATAATTTATTGGAGACAGTGCCCGAAGATAATTCAATGCAGGAATCAGGCTCTACCCCATTATTGAAAAAAACAGACTGTAGTTTATGGCAGGAGAAAGCAGGATGCAGTGACCACTGTTTATTCGAAGACATACTTCTAGAAACTGTCAAACAGAGTAAGAGTCTTAATATTACTAAACCAAGAAAAAAAAATGCTTCAGGTGCAGAAGTTATCACAAGTAAGGAAGTTAAGACAAGAGTAGAAAATAAAGAAAAAGAAATGAAGAAATTACCAGTGTTAAAAAAGAGAATACCAAAGCCAGCTCAAATTAATGACAATGAGGAAACTGACACAGAATCCGAAAGTGAACCCTCATATATAGACACAGAAGATGATATGGATGAAGAGATCTTTTCCTCTGATGAAGATAAAGAACTTGATGGTGAATCTGCAGATAATTCAGAAAATAAAAAGCCACAACCAGGCGATTTTATTCTTGCAGAATTTCGCAAAGACAAATTTGTGAAAAAATATGATGGAATAATTTTAAACTATGGCAAAAACTATTCAGAATATGCATGCGCATTCTTAAGAGGTAAACAAGATAAATCTTCCAATTTATTTTTTACGTATCCTGCCGTTGAGGATCAAGCAACAATTGCACTCGACCAAATTTTGAAAATTCTTTGTATTAAAACTGAAAAACAAGGACGACTTTATTTTTATACTGATTTAAAAGGTGTTCATTAAAATGCTTATTTGTATCTTATGTATTGTTTTCTAGCTTCCTACAAAAAGTAATAAAGTTATCTCGAAACAAAAAAGAAAAATGTTTTTTTTATGCTTTGTCTATAATTCGCACTTTCCCAATCACAAATACAAAGATTTTTAATGCATGTTACAGCCTCTGATCGCACTTTCCCGGAATATCGGGAAAGTGCGATCGGCTGGCATTGTTTAAAAAAAATAAATAATGTGTGTCTGATCTTGACAACTTAAAGATTTAGTGGTAGGATCTGAAAGATAACTGAATAGACCAGTCAATCATGTTTTTGAATTTCACAAAAATTAAAAATATAAAACTTTTTATAAGCTTTTTCTTCCAATATCAAAAAATGTGGTCGCACTTACCCCACTTTACCTTATTATTAACAATATTAACAATGACATCTTAATTTTTGATGTACATTTTTGAGTTTTGAGTATGGTAAATACTACAAAGAAAAATTTTAAAATTAAATCAAGACTGACACACATTTCCAGTATAAGAAGTATAAAATTTGAAGAAGGTTTAAACATCTGACTTTTCGATCTTTCACACTTTATGGTGGAAAAATACACATATATTAAAAAACAAAAATATAACAATGGATTAAATATCCAACTTTAACGCACACAATAATTTATCTACCCACCAGAGAGTTGACGTCCATACCGTTTCAAAGATTATTTCGTATGGGGAAAGTGGATGATAAAATTATTTAAATTGAGCCTTCTAGCTGCAATACATGCACATGCGCATATAAAAACTGCAATATTTACTAAAAAGGATACACCGTGAATTACCTATAACATTAAATTACTTATTTTCTATAGCAGATGTTAAAGTGCTACTTTATCAACTAAGAATAGTAGATCAAGTAGCACTTTAACTCCAAAGGTGGATAAAGTAATATTAGAGTAGATAAAATAGCACTTTAACATCAAAGGTAGGTAAAGTACATTGATTTTTTAATTTTTATTTAAAATATATTTATTTAAATTGTTAAAGTTCTTGCTATAGAAAAAAAATAAAATGTGATACTAGACAATAAAATTCATTATCGACTCGAGAAATTCATATACTCGCTCCTTCGTCGCTCGAAAATTAAAAATTTTCGCTTGTCGATAAAATAAAATTTTATCGTCTAGTACAGGGGTGGCGAACCTTTATTCATCTACGTGCCATTTTTTCTAAAGAAATGTTTAATGAGGCCATGACGTGCCATCAAACAATCTTGGCTGAGTGATGAATAGGGAAAAAATTAAAAAAATACTATCAACTTAAAACTCTTTATTTGCAACAAAAAAATATACATTTTGTACAGCAATAGTGACGTTATGTTTATTTAAATGAAAGAAAAAATTCGTGCGACTTCTGCTGTTGCAAATTAGATGCTAAATAACTTATATTAGCTCCATACTTTGTTACTTTTAGCAGAATGTAAGCTGGACTGGATTCATCTGAGAAACGGCTTCTAAGCTAGTCTTTAATGTTATTCATTTCTGAAAATAATGACTCACAAGCATAGGTAGATGAAAATATTGTTAAGATAGCAAAACCCAGCTTCTTCAGACTGCTAAATGAGTCTGGAATTGAATTCCACGTTTCCATAATTTTGATATTGGCATTTTTACTTATATTACCTGATACATGTAGTCTTTCTATTTCATTTAATTCCAACTCTTTCCGTGTTTCGAAAAATTTTTGAATCCATATTGAACTAGACTAGAAATCAATCAGCTGCAGTTCAATTTCCTACCAATCAAATTTGGCCAAGTTCAGTTTATTACGTGAAGTTACATCAAAATATATAATAAATTTCAGTGTTTCCGATAATTCTTTGAACTGAGAAAATCTCGTTGAAAATTCTTTGAAGAATTGATTACCGAATTAAACTCTTCAGTGACTTTTGCTTGAACTGGTTTTTCATGTAAATCCAAATTTCTAGAGATTTTTTTCAAGTTTGGGAAATACTTGTAGTTTTTGATAACAATATCGTTACTGAAAACTTGCAGTTTAGCTTCGAAAGCATGAATAAGATCTATCATAACAATAATTGTTTTATTTGCGCCTTGAAGCTTCATGTTCAATCCATTGTTAAATATAAATTGTTTCGATTAGGTACCTAACTTCCTTAATTACTGCCGTGCCCAAATTATTTTGTGGCATGCCATCAATGGCACGCGTGCCAATGGTTCGCCACCCCTGGTCTAGTATAACCGATACCTAACTAATATCTTTGCGTGATAAAGCTTATGTTAAGTTTAAAAAAACCAAAAGACCATCACACTGGAATTATTATAAGCTGTGGCGTAAGTTCACTTCTCAAACAATTAAAAATGAAGGAAAAGCTTACTTTCAATTAACTTCTGTACTGTGCAGTTCAAAGGCACAGTGAAATGAGTTGAGGTCGCCAAATAAAACAAAGTCTTAAAATAATTCACTGCCCAGTAATTCCATGGATCCTAAAGAAATTAGAATATTTTTTGGAAAATCGTACGACACTCATTAATGACCAATAGAAAAATTAGTTCAGGAGTCGTAACCAAGACAACTAAAAAATTTCTTGGAAATTTTTTGTAGGTAGATCAGCCTAACTTTGAGGGCTTGTATCGTTACGATTTTCTTACCGAATCTGCATTCGAGCATTAATTCATATCCAGAAATTATTTTTCGTGCATTCCAACAACGTCCTAATTTGCCCTCGCGTCCCGCTCGGGCAAATTAATACGACGTTGTTGGAATGCACTCAAAAAATTTCCGGAAAGAATTAATGCTCTTATGAGATTATATGTGATAACATTTCTATCGTAAATAAAAATAGTAAGGAACTCACTGCTCATTACGGTGGTCAGAGATTGAATGAAAGATTATCAGATTTTAACTTTAAGCCAGTAGATGTGAGAAGCCGGGTGGCGCAGTTAGAAAGACGCTAGGCTTACATTAAGCAAGTCCTCCGTTCGAATCCCACGGGGCTCGAAATTTCCCGCATCATTAGCGATTGGAATCGGGCTTCGTTCACAGTTAGGCACCAAATTAACTGTGCTCGACTCAGAACCACAGATCTACCAAATAAACCATATATTCTTTTTATACTAAATGAAACACAGGCGAAGGTCAGCTAAAATAGAAAGACCTTAGTTGACAAAAACCAAAAACTATTAAAAAAAGTTATAAATGGTACAACCTTTGGTAACCTATCAGCCCTATCCTCTAAAGTAACTCCTTCATTTATTTTCTAAAAGTGGATGGAGAACTATATAAAATACGAGTATAAAAAGTGACTTAGTATATTGTTGAATTCCTATAACATTATGTTTAAAACCTAGGGGTCACTGGCACGCTGATAAAATACGCTAATCTAATAATCTGAATTATTAATCAATAAATTTGATACCAGCGCAAAAACTTACTAAAGTTTTAAAATAAATCTCAACTAGACACAAACATTAAAGTACCAACAGAAACGCATAGAAGTTAGGGCAGCTAAGGGAAAAATTGTTAAATTTTGTGTTTTTGTAATAACTAATTTGCAGGTAGAAGACCGCCGCACTAGTCAGTGGGCTAAGTTCGGGTGTCCTGATGACTAATGAGATGCAAGCCTGGAGGCAAATGAGACCTTAATTACCGTTGACATTTTTCTGGGGCGAAAATGGGTCGAAAATGGCGGTGGGAGGAAGTGGGCCGGGCGCAAGTGGGCCTATATCGTCGATTTCATTCTCAAATTATTAATTATATTTAAAAAGCCTACCTGAATCTTCAATTAATCTACCCTCACAGGCAATATTTATCCAACAAAATTATAACTACACTTTGTAAAAGTACTGCTGTCACACTTTTCATATTGTTCAAAGATGTACGGTTCATGTATTACTCAGTATTTAGCTAATCGAATGCAACGGGTGTTAAGACCAGTTTAAGCCCCGCACTTGCATTTCGAATATCCGCGCTTTCCCGCATCTTTTATTTCAAATATTGTCAACTCCGCCCTTCCTTTTCAAATTCAAATATCGATGCTTCCCGCTCGTTCTAGTATAGTACAGTTTTAATTGCTTACACGTTTACGACGTGGCACATGTGTGCTATCACGTCACGTCGTAAAGATTAGTCTGGTGATTTCAACCCCGCCCTACAGCAAACCTGCTGTTACATGTTTCTCACGGTGTACCGCTTGTTGGCTGAAAAGAGCGGTTATAATGTTCTGTTAGAGCGAATTGGGTGAGGGAATGGGACAGGGAAAGCAAGCGACAGCGCCTCGTACCCTTTTAACTTCAGCCTCCGGCTTGATACTTAACGACTCGATGTATTCACCCAGTGGTAGTGTTACGAAGTAGTTGTGCGGTGTCGACCAAACAGGGGCTTCGGCCGCCGTGGGGTTGTCTTCAAAATTAATACGAAGCCCTTGGTCGTATGCTTTTTGTGGTGCGTTTCATTGTAAGTGACTCAACGTTTGAAGCTAGTAGAGTACGGTGTGCATATTTTGAAACACAGGACGCTAGGAGCATGGGACCATATGCTGCAGCCTGATTGGTGCGCTGAAACATCAGCGGGAGGTGCTACCTTGGCGCCTTTTTACGATTTGAAAATTGCGATAATTGTTGCACTCACTAAAGTTATCGAATAAGCAAAATAAAAAAATTCTGTTTAGAATTTTTGAGAGGACAAATATGCAGGTCTGGGGTATAACGTAGACGTTAGTTAGTTTGTTTGTATCAAAGCAATAAGTATACACAAAACATTATTTTGGGATTTTTACTTGGGGCACATTGGTTGTTGGAAATATTAATCAACGTACCTACAGTAATCTAAATCATATTTTTTCGGTGCTTCTCTGTTATACATACCGCCTGTTTGTAGATCGCTTTCAGCCCGTAACTTCGTTAATAATAGAGATATCGAAAAACACTTTAATTTTTAAAGTAAAGAGCCTACAAATTGTCGCAAACCAATTTAAACCATGGCCTCCTATTTTTACGTAGTGATACACGACTTTGGTTTTTTAAATGAAAAATGTTTAAAATGAGAGCTAAAAGTGCTTTATTATAGTATGCTTAAACTAAAATTTTGAAACTCATTATTTTGTAAAAAAAAAAAAAAAATATGTACCTAAAATAGGTCATGACTTACGAAAAATCACTTACGATTAAGTAAGAAATGCAAAACAAATTCCACATGGCTCTAAAAGTTTCTCCTTACCGAATTATCGCACCAAACGTAGAAAAATAATTGAAAGCCATGTTTTTTTAGAATAAAATTACATACTGTTTGAGGCTTTCGCGGTTACTAGAATTATTCTCCTTAGCATAGAATTTCGGCTTAGATCGCGTAGTATTTGTATATGAACACCCAGAATTTTCTGGCTAAGTCAGTGCGACTTTCACTCGGATGATGCAAGCTGCAAGGTCTTGCGAAACGTTAGTGAATATGGATGCACAAACAGCAAAACGGCCAAATCTGTCTAAGTATCCTCGTTCTCAAGATACTCAAACAACACGAGCCACCAAAGAGCATGGCTAGCGCGCGGGTTTTTGCTCGACTTCACAAGGTGCAAGGCACATTAAGCCAGAAAATGCTGGGTGTTCATATACAAATACACGGTCTAAGCCGAAATTCTATACTAAGGAGAATAATAAAATTATAATTTTCTTAAATTGTTTTACGTATTTTTGAAATTTTAAAAGCTACTTTTAAACGAAGTAGCGAATATAGTACACCGTTGAAAGGCTCTTTTATTGTAGTTTTCAACTGTTTAATGACACTCATATTGTTCTATTTAGAAAACCTAGTTTTCAATATTGTTTTAGTACCTTTGGTGCGCTAGGTCGTTTTCGTAAGTCATGGCCTACTTTAGGTAATTCTTTTTTTAAATAAGGCGTTTCAAAATTTTAATTTAAGCATGCTATCATAAAGCATTTTTCGCGCTGATTTCAAATATCTAAACGTATACGGGGTTAGTTGAAGTATGAGCCTCAAACAATTTTAAATAAGCATCGGCGTGGTCGCATTTATACGTAAAATATAACGTTTTCGATCGGCTTCTTCTATTTCATATTGATATCCACCTGTTCTCGTAAAACGTCCTCCGAATTCATTTTTTCACGATTGTATTGAAAGGCTGAAAGCTTTTTAAAATGAAAACTACTAAACACGAGAAATGAACCATAAACATACACAGCATCCACCACCGCTAGCTGATCTGGTTTGCGTGCCGGCATGCAGGCATGTGTCATGTCCTTCTAACGTTTCGGTCGCTAACACAGGCAACCAATCAGGTTGCAGTATATGGTCCTATGCTCCTAACGTCCTGTGTTTCAAAATATGCGTACGGTGTGTGTGGTTGAACTTTCCTTGGCGGGTGTGGGTGTTATGGCCGAAACAATCTTCTCCGTTGTATAGTGGCACTGGTTGTGCTATCAACGCTTTGGGAGGATTCTACGAGAGAGGTTTTTCGACGTGCCAAATCTGTGGAGCTGTGGTAATTAGATGTCGTTTTGCCCTCTTCCTAATACTTGTCGTTACGAGGATCTACGCGCCAAGCTCAGCCTCCTGAGCAGGGCTGTAGAGTCGGAGTCGGGAGTCGGAGTCGAGGAGTCGGAACTTTTTGGGTGGAGTCGGAGTCGGAGTCGGAGTCGGAGTCTGTATAAATTACCCGACTCCGACTCCCACTTTACAATTTTTTTAAAAATAAAAACACCAAAAGCTAACAAACTATTTGAACGACTGTAGTACAGACTATTTGAAGACAGACTCAGGGTTAATAAAAATCGATTTTTCTTTATTTATGGTAGTTTATGATAATGCACGTGCACTATAATATGTTAATTCATAGATCCACGAGTGTGCAGAGTGTGTTCTAGAATCAGTGTGATCGCCGCTTGTAAATTTAAATTCCTACCAAACTATTTAAAAACTACCGACTTTGTCCTTGTACAACGTAGTAGACGGTTTTTCTATATCTTACCAATAACTGTTTTATGTGATTAACAATAAAACAAGCATAGTACGTATTATTACTATTATTAGTATTACGTTTAATTTCTAACTTTTATAGTGCATTTTATTTTTATGTTTTAACTGTTTCAAGATGTATTTTAAAAGTTAAAACCGTTTCAGCATTTTGTTATATTGTTACTGTTCATGGTGGTTTTGTTTAATTGGCAATATTTGAAGGGCACTTCTTTTGTGTATTTGTTTTGTTGACTTACCAAAATATAAAAAATATTATTTATATATATCTATATACTTTTGATAATTAAATTACTCCATTAAATTCATAATTTTAATCAAATAATTTAAATCTGCTCAACCCTGCTCAGACCTCAGACTATTTGAATTTCCTATGACTCAGTAAACTTGTATTATGTAGGCAGGTAGTAAATGACCCTTTAAGAAAATAATCTACTGCGGAATGTAGTTAGTACTGTTAGTTTAGTAGGCAGGTAAGAAATTTACTTGTTATAACAATGGCATTTGCACGTTTATGAAATTTTGCCATGAAATGTATTCTTCTTAAAGTACATTTTATGCTTTTCCTCATTTAAGTTTGTAAACCTCTCTGTGTATTTGTACGTGAAATCAGTACGTTGCTGGAAACCGTGAATGCAATATTTGTAAATATGAAATTTATTATAATCAGAAGTAATACTATAAGTACTTCGATATTATCGGGTTATATGTCGATAACTTGTTGCACAATAATAAAAGTGTCAGTTTGACAGGTTAAATAATCCGACCGCGTCAGCTGACGCGGTCGGATTATTTAACCTGTCAAACTGACACGATTTGTTATTGTGCAGGAAGTTTGAGACGTATAACCTGTTCGAAGTACGCATTGTATTCGATTAGATTATTTTTTGAGTAGATTTTAATATTATGAACAAATAAATATTTTATTGGCAGCTCGATTTGTGTGTATTAACCTAGCTGAAAGTCATCTCCATGAAAACAACATCAAGTTGACAAAAGTTATGTATTGCGTTGCTTAGTGAAGTTACTATAGTATAATCGATTTTGTATAATCGAAATTATACAAGATAACTTAAATAAATTCAGCCTTCTGATTGGTTGAAATCTCTACGAAAAAAATAATCAACCACATTCTGCACAACTTGTGAAATTCGTCATTAGCCGGTAAAGTTTATCAGGTAGATGAAAAGGAATAGGAGGGGGGTTATCAATATTCCAGTACTGCTGGAGTCGGAGTCGGGAGTCAGAGTCGGATTCAAACTACTAAAATATCAGGAGTCGGAGTCGGAGTCGGATTTTTTGTTACCTACTCCACAGCCCTGCTCTTGGGTGTTCATTTTACAACGTCGTTTCGACGGCCAGCAATTTACGCTATTCTTTTAACCATCTGGAGACGACAAGACGGAGAGGCCTTTCGGCAGCAGGAATCAGCAACTGTCTTTTAGGTTTTTACCTTTTCTTTAATATATTCTTACTTAACAATTTTAATATTTCTATTCTGCTTCAAATATTGATACTACCATAAAAATATTCAAAAAGATTTAACTAGTCAGTCTCAAAAACCAGTAATTAAATGCATAAAACGCTACAATTTTTTCAGCATATCAAGGGTTTTAAAAATAATTACTTTTAACAATACCTCTTCAGCAGGCGTAACTGCAGCTAATACAAAGATACATACCACGTCAATGGACCTCCATGAATCTTATTCAGACTTTTTATCATTATTGATTACATTATGGCATACATTGATATCTTTTTCAGGTGCTATTTAAATGTACGCTTGGTTTTACACCTCATTACATGCTAAATCTATTTCGATTTTCTTTCGTTTGGGGTAATCAGTAGTTATTTTGTGTGTGCATGCGCTCTAAGCTAACGAAGTCTAGACAAATAGAAAGGGCATTATAAGTAGTAAATTATTAAACGAAAATAAAGAAGAGCTGAATACCATGGAAACAAAGAGGGACAACGCTATTCACAATATATTACCGATCACAACAGAAGAAATAACAGACACATTGATGGCCATAAGAATGGTAAAGCTCCTGACTCCTGACGAATAAGCACAGAACTCCTAAAATATAACCAGATTTTTTTTGTAATCAAATGTTTAAGAAATAACTAGAACCCAAAGGAATGGAAACTAGTACAAATAAGTAAAATAGATAAAAAGGATGAGGCGACAGATTGCGATAATTGTGCACAACAGGAAACATTTACGGAAAAATATTGAAACGCATGATCGCAGACCGATAGGAAGGAATGGAAGAACAAAGTGGGTTTCAGGCAACACGATTACGTATAGACATAGAACTACATTTACTGTTCATACACTGCAAAAACTATGGAAGAAAGCCACATTGAAAAATTCCTTATCAGAGCGATTTAAGCCTTTTATAAAAGAATAAAACCGCAAGTTAAAGTAAACGAAAATGTCAGTACACCGTTTGAAGTAACTAAGGGCTTTAGACTAGGTTGCTGTTTACCCCGTTCTCCATCTTTTTCAAAATTTACGTAAATAAAGCTATGTCTAAATGGAGAAAAATTTGGGGGAAAATGAGGTACCCAATGGAGATAATACTCTTTTCACATTGTAATTTTCGAACGATCCTGGCCACAGATGCGGTAGACGTCGACTGTATGTTAACAAAGTTGGAAGAGGAGTATATTCAGTGGGCGTTACAAATAAATGCTAAGAAACTTGAATATTTAGTATTGGAGGTGCTGGAGAAGATTTCCAATTGAGACAAAATAGGTTAAAAATAAAGAAAAATATAAACACTTTGGGCTTAACAAGTAAAAGGGACAGTAAATAATATATAAAATGGCAATTGAATAGGAAAATAACGGCAATTAGACAGTGAAATACAGTTTTAGAAAGTAAAGGAATTACAGATAACACAAAACGTTGGATATAACTACAAACCAATTATTAAGTGAATAAGTATATATGGGAAATTGCATTGTAGAAATAGAAGAAGAGCTATAGAGATGAATTATTAGCAGCGCTGCTGTAGATTAACACAGCAGGACAAAGGCAAACTACATTGGGTTTGTTCGTACGTTTTCAATTTCTACGGCATTTTGCATTTGTAATGTTGTCAGTTTTAAAACTTTTAAATTCCAGAGGACTTTAAAAGTAAAGCACAAACTTAATAATTGCCATTATATTAAATTTTAAATTTTTAATGAAGACTATAGCAGCACGGTTTTTTACACAACAGCTTTCCTAATTAAGCTGATGAGGGAAAAAGCTAGAATCCATCGAAAATATAAAAGATATAAATCTCCTATTAACTATAATAGCTGTAGTTTACTTAGTAAAGCAGTGCTTTCGAACCTATATTAAAACAATCGAATCTAAAATTTAGGTCTTACGTAAAAGAAAAAATATTCAATTAAATGGTACTGTTGCTAATAGCGGTATAGAAATATCTAATCTATTCTCTAAAATTTTTAAATCAGTTTACACTCCGAATTGTAACCTGTATGTAAATCTCTACAGCGTAAAAACAAATAATATTTTTTTAGGAACTTGCGTATTGCTAAAGTATAGGAATGCTAGGCTTCTGCACATAAATCCAACAGCAAAAGCGAAATAAATAACTATCGCCCAATTTCGAAACTTTGTGTATTTAATAAAGTACAGGAAAAACACGTAATATTTACATTCGGTAGGTACTTACAGTGTTGTAGATTTCCCAATGTCTCTAAAGCCTACCGGTACACTTAAACAGTCCTCCAGAGGGTCGAACACATTACTTATCTTGTAATTGTATATTGTTGCTTCCAATCTTGTAATTCCGTGCTCTCTAGCCAAAGAAGACGTAAATGTTTCGTTTAATCGCGCATCTAGACATTTGCTGAAGTTTCTAATTTCGTTGTTAACTCCTGGACTTGTAATTTGGCAAATAAATGTGTTATATATCTTAATGCTTTAATTCGAGTTCATCCATAATAGACAGTCAACTGTTTTATCGCTGTCTACAATCACATTACAATTTTCCTGGTACTCTCCTTGGAGACAAAAATTGTTCTTAGTCATTAAGTAATCACTCATTTCCATGCAAATGCCAGCAAAGTCTTGTGTTATATCCATGAGGTTGAGGTCATCAACTTGGACCTGTTTTAATATTCTAGGTTCCCACTTTAATATCAATGAGAACAGGTCTGGACAGGGTTGAACCCCAAACACTGATAACGGAGGTTATTGACCCCCCTCATTAACCACATTCGGTGCAAATTCTCAGACGACTCCATACAATTAGTTTTAGCAACCGTGCACATTCTCAGACAATGACACACATCCCAGGTCTCAACAAGTCTGAACAGGTATTTTCTATAGTCTGCAAATTCTATTGAGGTACCTCCTTCAGACATTCTAATTTTAGTTTTATTTACACTATTATAATTTCTAATGTGATTGTTTAGTTACAAAATTATTTAAACAAATATCACATATTAAATATTTGAGATTTTCTCTTATGTATCTGATTTTTAGCCAATCTAGGTAAGTTTTTTATCAGGCAAAACTAAACTTTTCCTCAGCGTTGGGTATCATCCTTATTAATTATAGTATTTTTACTAATATATTGCTGTGGTCTAATAGCTTTTATTTGGCTTTATTTAATTTAATTCTTATTCTTAGAGCTTTATTTTAAAATTTTTGATTTTAATCTTACCTTTTGTCCACAGTCTTTAGCATGTAATTGTAATAACCTTAGTTATTCGACTCTATCTCAGGGTTACTATTAAAATCAGATTAAGACATAAACCATGAATAACTAGAATACGAGATATAGGACAATTGTATTTATTAAATAATTAATAACTGCGTTTATCATACGTTTAACAACTTTGTTAATAATATTTGATAAATACTTAATTTCAGTTAATTCAATTTTAAATTAATATTACTGTCTGTTTAAAAATTTTATTATTATCTAATTTATGATTCAATTTTTATTAACTCTGTAAGTAGCAGGTATGTTTTATATTACTACTCTCCTTTAATATGTGTGTCGTTTTAAGTTACGGTTAATAGACTCACTTTGTAAGCTTCGTAAGCTCTTTATCTTCTATAGTCTTCTATTAGCCAGATCTCTGCTACAGCTATGCTCGTTGGGGTTGACAGCAAATCCTTGTGTAGTAGTTGATCGATGCACTTTTATTATTTTACACCAAAACCAATGGTTATCAAACAAATTATAATACAGTTTTCTTTTATTACTTATTATGACTTTTCTAATTGTCATAATTCATATTTTTAGGTTAATGGTTTTACATTGTGTATGTCTCCAACTACATGATCAAATATGTAAGAACCAAACTCCTATATTACATTTTATAACAATAATTATTTCTGTCAGACAAGTCCCGACTAATTCGTATTAAAATAGCAACCAAAACTGAATGAACTATTTATAAATGATTATTCTACTCTTTGCCTGTTGTAATAATTCCTGGATATTATCACAATCTTCTTCTCGTTTCCAAGGTCTTTCAGGAATTTTACTTTTCGTTAATGCTATAGAACTGATTTCTGTTACTGAGTTAGGCGTTTCATTTATAAATTCTTCGATTTGCTTTATGTAACCCAATCATTGTGTTTATTTGAGTGTTGCATCTTTTAGCTGGAAATAATCTCACATATTTAGTAAATACATGTAGTATTACCATAACGTTCTTAAAACCAAGGCGCTAACACAAGAACAAAGGGGGCTCTGTTTTACGAGCTCGGCACGAGGAAGTCGCTGACTCTTTGGGCTTCAGGCTTGAAGCATTTGTGGTCAAGATATGTACGGGGAGCACGCTTCGGGCACCAAAATCGTGTTTAAAATAATTTGTATTCATATTCGGCAATTATATGTCTGTTGTTGACACAACTTGGTTTTACTGCCATTATAATTTAAGAATTCATCTTGTTAAAAATGGATACATAGTCTTGTGTTATATCCAAATCAAATAGAAGTCATCAACTTGTAGCTGTTTTAATATTCCAGATAATTAATTCATCCAACAGAGTTCCCACTTTAACATGTGCCAACTCAACAGGTCTCAACAAGTCTCACAACTACATTTCCAGACAATGACGTCACCACCACATTCTGTGAAAATTCTCAGAAAATGATAATGGAGGTCATTGACCCTCCTCATTAGCTGCATTCAGCAAATTCCCAGACAATCACATTCGGTGTAAATTTCCCAGACGCTTACATCCGTTTAAACAAGTCCTCAGAAAATCGTACAAACGGTACATAACCGCTAAAAATCTATACGCCATGCCTCGGAAACGACATAGCCTACGAAAAAGGACAATGATTTTCGGAACCTGAAATGTGCAAGGAATCTCAACGAAGCATAATATATTAAAACAGCTGTAAACATACCGTCTAGATGTCTGTGCATTGACGGAAATAAAAGAAAAGGAACCGATATGGAAGAAAAAGATAACTACCTCCATATATATAGCGGGCTGAATAAAGAGAAAAAAGCCAGAGCAGGAGTTTCGATCGCAAACCTTAAGATATACAAGAATTCCATAAAAGATTGCGAATATGTTAACGAACGAATTCTAAGAATCAGCTTAAAATCTACAATTGAGAATTAGAAATAGTTGCAATGTATGCCCCTACTAATGATTCAAACCAAGGGGTAAAGGACGAATTCGAAGAAACTCTTGCAGACGTTATCACAAAAATTAGTAGCAGGAAGGAAATTATCATGATGGGCGACTTCAATGCTAGGACAGGGTCAAAAGTAAACAACAACATAATTGGTAGATACGGCGAAGAAGTGGTTAATGAAAATGGTACTAGACTTATAGGACTATGCGAGACACTCGCTGCGAGTAATGAATGGCTTCTTCAAACACAAACTTATTCACAAATACACATGGATCCAACCAACCCGTCAGCTGAAAACTATTATTGACTACATAATTCTAAAACAAGAATCAACAATTATGACAACAGACGTACGGGTATTTAGCGGTGTAGAATGTGGGTCAGACCACTTTCTACTCCGAGCAAATGTATGCTTCCCATTCTTACCAAAAAATCAGCCAGAAGAAAACCTAAGCTGGAGAACAACGTTGTACAACAGTGAAATACCCGAAATATAATGTTGATGCCCTATATGATAACTCAATATCATTTCTGTTCAAGTTATGATTAAGTCAAAAAATACTCGAAAAGTGGAACAACCAAAATACAGTAAACGGCAAATATAAATTATTAGAACAATGTCTGCAAGAGGCCGCTTTTGAAGCCCTAAGCGAAAAACGCCCATATAAGTTTCGGCACCCCTGGTTTACGGAAGATTTAGAACAAAAAAACGACACTAAAGAAAGAAGTTTATCGAAAGTGGCTAAGCACTAATTGCCCAGAAGACAGAAAGGCTTATACAAGAATACCAATGAAAACCAAAAAAGAGGTCATTAAAGCAAAAGAAAACGGGGCTAAAAAAATGTGAAGAAATAGAGAGTCTCATGGGAGGAAGTAAAAGTAGAGAAGCCTGGAAAATAATATCAAATACAATACAAAACGTACAGGAAATATGCCGATTACCCCTAGTAGACATCAAAGAGTGGGAGAAGTACTTCAAGGATCTACCTCCGAGCTAGATAACCAAGAACAAGCAGAAGAAATAAAGGTTGAGGAAATAGAGATAGCGCTAAGAGGAATGAAAAATAGCAAAGCTCCTGATCCAGCAGGTATTCCAATTGAGCTTATTAAACATAGCACAGCGCAAGCAAAAGAAAATATAGCAGAAATATTTAATGCTTGCCTCAAAGGAGAAAGTGAGATACCCTTGGAATGGAAAAAATCAATTGCTACACCTATTTTTAAGAAGGGGAACAGGAAAAATTATAGAGGCATCAGCGTGACAAGTTCAATTGGGAGACTGTATGGACGTATAATAAAGAAAAGAATAGAAATGGAGTGGCAGGATACTGAGGAGCAGAGTGGACTCAGGGCTGGGAGATCGTGTACAGATAATATCTTCTGCTTAAGGCAACTGTTGGAAAAGAGCTCAGCAAGGAACCTAGAAACTCACTTGGTATTTGTAGATTTAAAGAAGGCATATGATACTACCGTACCTAGAGAGAAAATTCTTGAGTTGTTGCAACAAACAGCAATTAATCGAGATTATATCCAAACAATAAAAAAGCTCTATACCAATACAACAGCATTGGTGAAAGTAGAAAACACGACTTCCGGGGTCTTCCCGACATCGAAAAGACCATTGCAAGGATGCTGTCTGTCACCCACCTTATTTAAAATTTATTTGACGTATGTCCTTCAACACTGGACAAGAAAATGCCGTACAATGGGGATACAAGTAAATAACTCTTACCTGTTTATGTTACTATTTGCTGACGATCAAGTGGTTATCGCAGCCGATAAAGATGACGCCAGCTATATGATGCGAAAGCTGAAGGAAGAGTATCAAAAATGGGGGTTAGAGATAAGCTTAGAAAAAACTGAATATTTAGAGGTAGGGGCGGACGGTGAGGATCTAGACCTAGAAGGAGAGAATGTAAGAGCTTGCAATGAGTTTAAATACTTAGGTGCAATCTTTGATAAAAGCTCCAATTGCGACAAAGACATAGAGCACCGATTGAATCAAGAAAAAACGGCTATTAAACAACTAAACAGCATATGGTGGAGCAAAAGAATACAAAATACAACAAAAAGACGAATCTATCAAACCATCGTAGAAGGAATTGTCCTGTACAACGCAGAAGTAAAAGAATACAGGCATGGACGCACTTAGGAGAAGTAGCAGGATATCTAGACGAAGTAATAAAAAGCATGATGAGAGTGGAAAGAGATATCATAGATCGGATAGAACAAAAAAGGTTGATGTGGTACGAGCACATCCAAAGAATGGAGGAGACAAGATGGCCAAAGCAAATGTTGCGTTATGTACCACCAGGGAAACGAAAAAGGGGAAGACCAAAAAGGTCATGGAAAGAAGGTGTAGAGAAAGCCATAAGCAGCAGACAACTCGAGGAAGAAAACGTATATGATAGAAAAGTATGCCGAATCGGATGCAGGACACGGCGATTGCTGTAAAAAACCTGTATAATAATAATATAAGTCTGAAGAAGTCTGACATCTGGCAACGCGCAAATATAGTCCATATTAACACCTGCGCAGAATTTACCGTCAAATCTAAACTAGTTTATTTGTCCTGCGCAAAATTAGAATTAACCGCCAAAATGATGCGCACATCTGCGCAAAAACCCCGCGCAGACACTTTCGCAGAATTTGAATTTATTGCCAAAACCTGCGCAGTGACACATTTTGGTTCAGAACCCGCCTAACTACACTACTTAAGTAACCCTGAATTATTGATCACATCAAACGTATGATCAAATTAAGAAATAAAGCCCTCAAGGAATACAAAAAATATTTAACTGTACCCAAGTGGGAATATTATAAATCGCTAAGGAATTTGGTCACTTCTTCTATCCGCAGAGAAAAAAGTGCATATCTGGAGTATACGTACACTAATGATAACGTAAAAGATATTTGGAATTTTTTTTTAAATTTAAATATATATAATAAACACAAAAATGACACTACCAATCTTTCTCCTAACTTACCAAATCCTGATCTAATGAAAAACTTTTTTATTAAATCCGTAGAGTCAGAAGCCTCCAGATCCAGCATTACTGCGTTTCTGTGTTGATAAATGAGGCCTTTAAGTTGTTTACAGTTTCTGATAGGGAAGTAGACCGAATTTTAAAATCAATTAAATCAAAGTCTCAATGTGCTGACATGATCAATATTACTAAGTTGAATTACTATATGCCTCATTTGTTGCCCTACTTCACACATATAATAAATTCTTGTATTACTACTTCCTCTTTTCCCAATATTTGGAAAGTAGCGCTTATCCTACCTATCCCTAAGTCACAGGTGCCCAAAAATATAAAGAATTACGTCCTATAAGTTTCTTTCCACTTTGTCTAAAATTTTAGAAAAAATTGTTGATTTACAACTGCGAAGCTACTTAACTAAATATAATATTCTTCCTAAGTTTCAATCATGTTTTAGAAAAGATTACCGTGGTACCTACCACTGCCTTGTGGAATGTCACTGACGACATTTTTAAAGCCACTGATAATAACAAACTCATAGCACTTGTGTTAATTGGCTTTAGCAAAGCATTTGACCTCTTAAATCATGAACTTTTACTGGCAGCTTTACACTACATTGGATTGGACTCTAATACTGTTGCATTTTTTCCGTTCATATCTAACTAATCGTTTTCAACAAGTAATTCCTAACAATCAAGTATCCTCTTCTCTTGAAATTTAATCTGGCGTTCCACAAAGTTCGATATTAGGTCCTCTACTCTTTTCAATTTACACCAGTAATTTATTTCCTTCTCTTAACATTTTTTTCACAATATCACCTGCAGACGATACACAGCTGTACCTAGATCTCATTTTCTTCTGC
This sequence comes from Agriotes lineatus, assembly GCA_940337035.1. Classification (NCBI taxonomy): domain Eukaryota; kingdom Metazoa; phylum Arthropoda; class Insecta; order Coleoptera; family Elateridae; genus Agriotes; species Agriotes lineatus. The sequence continues at coordinate 294,867 of CALNHX010000406.1, read as the reverse complement.
TGTTCTGCTGAAGTAAACAATGCAATTTCTCAACTTTACAGAAATCTAGCTAGCTTAGTAGAAATATCAAAAAAACATTGTCTTAAGAATTAATGCAACTAAATCAACTTGCTTACTTTTTGGGAAATAAAAACCTAGAACTAAAATTCAGAATTCATTTGAAATTCACAGACAGCAAACACGTAATTTTTATTAATTCCGCTAAAAATTTGGGTCTTATAATCGACAGTAATTTAAGATATAAAGAGCATGTCACAAAACTAATTCAGAGTGCTTATAGTAAACTGAAAATCCTACTTAATAGAAAACTTAAACTTATGTTATGCAAATCTCTTGTAGGTATGATCTATCTTTAATTTTGGCGATGTTGTTTATAGTAGTTGCTTAGACAATGTAGATATTCGCCGAATTCAGAAAGTTCAAAATGCTTGCCTTTTTTTAGTTTTAGTTTCTTAATTTTAAGCCGTTTGAGAGGGTGTGGCAAGCTGGTAAAGGGCTTGCGCTATCACTCTGCAGATAGTGGGTTCGACCCCCACACCCGGACATTGGTAACATGGAACGCTCTCCGGTCATCATACCAACATCTTTGGTGGTCGTGACCCCTGTGAGGGCATTCTTCCCTAATTCAGTGGGTTAGGCTAGCCACCTACCCCGGCCGTGGCTTACAAAACCGCACTCAGTGTGTGGAAGTAACAGGCGCTCACCCTATATTAAGAGGAAGAAGAAGAAGTTGTAAGCCAGGTCCACATGGTAGACCAGCTGTTCGTATTTTTGTATGAACGTGCCAAATGTGAACCTTTTAACCATCGCCAAATAATCAAGAATCTGTACAAATTTCTAATTTGTTTTTAAGGTCCGGTTAATAAATAAATAATTATTATTTTATGAATAACTTCACATTAAAATGATCAATTTTATACCAACAATTTGCAGTAGCTTAAAAGAATTTGAAGCATAAAGCAAAAACGTTTCACTTTATTTAATATTACTTTACAACGTTTTGCAATTATGAACGTAATTTGTAATAAAATTAATGTCAAGCAGGCCAAGATACCTATTTTTTACAGTACTGTAAAAATACAGCTAACACATATTAAAAATTACTTAAATCCAAACTACAGTTTAATACTAATCGTCAAAGTCAGATAAGCGGGTTTAAGCATAAGGTTAAAAATGAAGAAGAGGTACTTATGCTACTGGACTAATGAGTCAAGATACGCAGCACTCGCCAACTCAAATTGACTCCCGCGTTAGCTCGACCTTAGCGTTAATTAGAATATTTTCATTGTGTTTGTCAGTGTGTGTCTGTATTAGTTACATATTATATTTTCTTTGTATTTGCAGAATTTCAATTGTTTTATATATATTTTTGTTTTTGTTTCAGGTAAATATTTAAGTTCTTCATGGTAGATGTAATGTCTGAGATATCGGTCATTTATCAAAATTGTCGAAGTATCCAAAGAAAACTTCAAGACTTTTTTCTTATATGGAGCTGTTGCACATTATGATATTATTTGTGTATCCGAAACCTGGTTAACACAGGACATACACTCTGATGAAATTATAGATTCAAATATTTACAATTTAGTACAAGGAGATAGAAACGCAGTAATCACAGGTAAATACAGGGGAGGTGGTGTGTTAATCGCGTTAAAAAAAATCATTCAAAATACTCAAAATTATAACTAGAAAATAGGACATTTTCTTAATTTAAATTTAGTTACATGCGAAGAGTTTTATTTAGCCATTAAAAAACTCAAACCAAAACGTTCTGCTGGGATAGATGGCATTCCGCCTTATATAATCAAAGCATGTGCAACATATCTTGAAACTCCACTACTTTACATATTTAATCTCTCCTTTAAAACTCAAGTTTTTCCGAACCAATGGAAAGAGGTAATAATCAACCCAATATTTAAATCAGGTGACAGATATTTGATTGAGAACTATAGACCTATTTCAATATTATCTGCCGTTGCCAAAGTATTCGAACAAATTGTATACAATAGACTTTGGAATCATATCAAACCCTATATTAGCAACTGTCAGCACGGCTTTGTCCCTAAAATATCGGTATGTACTAATTTGGTATCTTTTGTTGCAACGTTAACGTTCGAAAATAAAAAACAGGTTGATGTGGTTTATACCGACTTTAAAAAGCATTCGACTCAGTTGACCACGATATATTACTACAAAAGCTATATAATTACGGATTGTTGCCGGATGATATACAGTTTTTTATATCGTATCTGCAAAACAGGTATTTTTGTGTAAGACACGATGGTAACACCTCGGGTAAATTTAAAGCAAACTCGGGAGTCCCCCAAGATTCGAACCTTGGTCCAATACTGTTTCTAATCTTTATTAACCCGGCAGTGCACGGGTCACGGTCAAAATGACCGGGGTTTTAGTTTTTGCCTTATGGTTCAAAAAAATCAAATGTAAACAGTGTCTAATATTTTAGGTATACCTCCCTTGATCGTTGGTTGGCACGACTGATAGCATAAGTTTTTTTTTTCGGTTTGATTGTTTGTACAAAGTTGGCTCATTACTTACAAAGTGACGGAGCACGGTTGATTCGACCTGGTTCATGCACTTATGTACGTAGCACTAGGTACTAGGAACACACAAATGTTTTGTGTACCAACTGCGCGGAGGGCACAAATTATGAAGATATTGAATAATTTCTATCCACAATGCATTAAATGTTACAATTTTTGTGGTATTTTTTTGAAAATCAAATTTTTTTCGTTTGTAATCTTTTATCCCGAACTTTCTTGTGTAGAAATAATTGTTTAGGTTTTATATACTTAGTTTTTTTAAATACTCATTTGTCATAAAATTTTTGTGGTAACTTGGTATTACTATTATTTCAATCTTAAAAACCGATATTTGAATGACTTAAGGCCATCATATTTGAAAGCAAACGCCTTTGAGCGAAAAAAAAAATACACACGGTCATTATGACCGGGTTTGTGCACTGGTGTTCGGCAATTTCACCCGTGTACCGCCGGGTTAATGACTTACCTGAAGTAATTACACACGCCACCTGTTTGCTATTTGCAGACGATATGAAATTTTATTATGAGGTTGAAAACATATCTGATCACTTAACGTTGCAAGAGGATATTAACAGAGTTTATCAATGAAGTCTCTCTAACAAACTATGTTTTAATATCACCAAATGTTATGTAATGTCATTATCACTAAAATCTAGTAAATTATCATACAATTATGTGATGAATGGTGAAATCCTTAACAAAGTAGTTAATGTTAAAGACCTGGGTGTTTACTATGATTCCAAACTCAAATTCGATCGGCACATTGAATCTATCAAAAATCAAGCTTTGCGTAACTTAGGTTTTATTATCAGACAATCTTATCATTTTAAAAGTATTAAATCATTGAAAATTTTGTATAATGCATTCGTCAGATCTAAACTGGAGTATGCATCTGTTGTATGGTAGCCTATTAATATGAGACCTAAACAAATATTGGAGAAGGTTCAAAATAGACTCCTGAGATATTTGTATTATAAAAAACATAATGCTTTTCGGAATTATTTAACAGTGAGAACGATTAGGCTCCGTGAGGAATTTGAAGTACCTAGCTTGGAAGCATGCAGAAACTACGATCTTCTGATGTTTAGATTTAAAATTTTCAACAATTTTATAAACGATTCCAAACTTCTGGCTTTATTAAAATTAAAAGTTCCAGTAGATTTATAAGGAACTCTGCTTTGTTTTATATACATTTTTCAACATTAACGCGTAGATCTCCCATCGATTGCTTTATGAAACTTGCTAATGAAGTATCTGTATTATCTGATATTGACTTTGCGCAAACACATCACTCCCTGGCCATGCAACTTAAACAATACTTCTCCATAACAAGTCCAACGTAATCACTTTATAAAGTAAGCCCGCTAACTCAGACATTATACTACTGCTGTATAGTTCAAATTAATTTATGTTTCTTTTTGTTTTGTTTATTCTAATTAAGCAATTTTATTATTATTTCCACTTTTTTCCATATTCTCTTGTAATTAGGCCTTAGCCTGTTAGAGAATAAATAAATAATTAAATAAATAAATAATTGAATATTTATTAATGCAAAAACTCTTAATTACAATATAAATAATGAAAATGATAACTGAACCAAGGAGTGCTAAATTATAAAATAAAAAATGATATTATGATAGCAAACATGTTACGTGTACATAGTTGGAAAAGTAAAATTAGAAAGTATTTCAATTATAAATAACTTATTTCTACACTAATTATGAAAAAGACACCACATTTACAATTTCTAACATACAGAATATACACAACTAATACAAACATGATGCATATACAAGTTTTACTGCAATACTTCTACTCTTCTACATATGATTCCACGTAAGTTATTAACTTATCCATATACCTGACCAAATCATGTTTTCTTACTGCTTTAAATTCAGATTCAACAGAGGATAAGGTTTGCGCTCATGTATGTATCTGCATATATTTCCTCTGTATTTAGCTTCATAGGTCTCATTAAATTTCTGTGTTGATTTATATTTACTAAAAGAACACCAATAAAAATTATTCATGTCAGCTTCCCTGAAAGCTATCTAATTACTGTTTTTAGTTGACTTTAAATTAGCTGGATGTATAAGCTTTTAATGTATAACACCAGCTAGGAGCTTCTTACACTAAGATTTCTAGTCAGTATGTGTCTTTACATGTTCAGCCAAAGTGGATTTGGTTGCTGCTTGATATTCACAAATTGGACATGAATAAGGTTTTTCCCCTATATGTTTGTTTATATGTTTAACTAAATCACTTTTTTGAGCTGCTTTATATTTGCAAATTGAACACCGATAAGGTTTCTCTCCTGCATGCGTCTTCATATGTTCAACTAAATGATCTTTTCGTGCTGTTTTATGCTCGCAAATTGTACATGAATGAGGTTTCTTTCCTGTATGCGTCTTCATATGTTTAACTAAATACTCTTTTCGTGCTGTTTTATACTCGCAAATAGAACACGAATACGGTTTATCTCTTGTATGTGTCTTCATATGTTTAACTAAATCACTTTTTTGAGCTGCTTTATATTCGCAGATAAAACATGAATAAGGTTTCTCTCCTGTATGTGTCCTTACATGTCTAACTAAGTTAGTTTTTTGTGCCGTTTTATATTCGCAAATAGAACATGTATAAGGTTTTTCCCCTGTATGCGTCTTCATATGGTCCAGTACGGTACGTTTTTGTGCTGATTTATATTTGCAAAGAGTACACGAGTAAGGCTTTTCTCTTGTATGAGTGTACATATGAGTAACTAAATTGATTTTCTGTGCAGTTTTAAATTCGCAAATAGAACATATATAAGGTTTTTCCCCTGTATGCGTCTTCATATGATCCAGTACGGTACGTTTTTGTGCTGATTTATATTTGCAATAAGTACACGAGTAAGGCTTTTCTCCTGTATGGGTGTACATATGAGTAACTAAATTGATTTTCTGGGCAGTTTTATATTCGCAAATAGAACATATATAAGGTTTCTCCCCTGTATGCGTCTTCATATGGTTCACTACGGTACGTTTTTGTGCTGATTTATATTCGCAAACAGAGCATGCATAAGGTTTTTCTCCTATATGTCTCTTCATATGTATAACTAAAGCACCTTTTGCAGCTGCTTTATACTCGCAAATAGAACATGAATATGGTTTTTCTCCTGTATGAGTTTTTATATGTTTAACTAAATCAAATTTTTGTGCTGTTTCATATTCGCAGATAGAACAGGAATGAGGTTTTTCTCCTGTAGTATGCGTCTTCATAGGATTCACTAAATCACCTAGAAAATGAATAAGGTATCTCACTTATATTGTTCTTCAAATGCTTAACTAACTTACATTTCCCTGAAGTTTTATCTTCAGAAATTGAAGATGTGTAAAATTGTTCCGTATCAGTTGTAATATGTTCCAAGAAACTACTCTCGTCTTTTGCTCCATATTCATAAACCTCGCAAAGTAACTGTTCTTCGATGTTACTTCCACTTGCTGCACACGAATCAAGCAGTTCATCCTTTATATCAACTTCCTCCTGTTTAATATCTAATTCATGATAAGCTGTGTTATCGATAGTATCTTGAATGATCTCTTGCCGAACATGAAAGTTTGCGACCACTTTACCTTCATTTTTTATCAGTGGTTGAAAAAACATGTTAGTTATTGCATTACATTCAACTAATTCATGTTCTACGTCCATTATTACAACAAAAATGGAAAATTCGGATTTAATAAATTCAACATTTGAAAATAAAATTTACAGCTGGTTATGTTAATTTAAAATATATTAACAAGTTTTCTAGTCTGAGTCTAATATTCTTACATGGAATAACATGAAATTCAAAGGAGTAACTCGTCCAGAAAATGGGCTAGCAGTAATTATAGCACTGCATTACTATACACACTACCATGAACCACCGTTACTATCTACCAAAGCTGCGTTCGTTAATTACATCGCGGAGCGGAGCCTGAGCAGATCGAGTTTCAGTCACGTGACTACCGAGCATCGAATATCGGAAAGTATTAACCGACCGCTCAACCGTCACTTGTCACGAACTGCGCATGTGTCAAATTAAAACGCGGGGTTGAGAATTTGTATTCGAAATGGTTTCGCGATATGCTGAAATAATTGCTGTATTGAAAGTAGCAAATACGATATTTTTTGAAGAAGACGACGACGAAAAAAATATTATTCCTAAAGTGAACAACTATGCTGAAAAAATAGTGTCTCGCTTTTCTGATGAGCAGTTTAGACAGCATTTTCGAATTTCTTCAAGTACGTTTGAAAACTTATTAATGAAATTGCAAACAGTACAAACCACTAATAACAACGTTACTAATGGACGTCCTGAAATAGCTACCGAAAAACAATTATTGATAACATTGTGGTGTTTAGCAAACTTGGAATGTTTTAGGTAAGTGTACGTGTACATACCAAAGATCTTTAAGAATTATATTTAAAATAGTTAAATATGTAGAATCTCTGTTTAATTTTGGAAAGAAAATTTAAAATCATGTAAATACAATTATTATTCTTAGATCAGTAGATTTGGAGTCAGCAAATCAAGTTGTTGGGCTATTCTCTACAGAACCTGTAATAGGTTACTAGAAATTAATCAACGTTACAAAATAATTGTGTGGCCATCTGCAGAACGCGCCGAACAAATTATTTCTGATTTTGAAGCCATAAATGGATTTCCTGGTAAGCTAATAAATGTTAATATTTTAGTAAAATCATTTAATAAGTGTATATCATTTTTAGGTGTTATTGGTGTAATAGATGGGTCACATATTCCCATATTAAAACCCAAAGAGCATCCTGCTTCGTACTTTTGTCGAAAGCAGTTTCATTCGGTGCTTTTGCAAGGGGTATGCGATAGCAAAAAACTATTTTTAGATGTTTTTGCTGGAATACCTGGTTTAGTCCATGATGCTAAATTGTATAAATTTTCGGATTTAAGCACTAGAATCAGTACCAACTCGGTCATCTTTCCAAATAATAGTCATATGATAGGTGATCTGGCATATCCTTTATCCACCAAATTATTGGTAGGATTTAAAAATAGTGGTAATTTAACAGCAAGACAGAAAAATTATAATCATAAACTTTCCCAAATTCGAGTTGTAATAGAACAAGCATTTGCTTACCTAAAAGGACGATTCAGAAGGCTTAAAATGTTGGAAACCATACGTTTAGACCTGATTGCACTGCTTATTGTTAGTGCTTGTATATTGCATAATATATGTATACTAGATGGTGACATACCTGACGATATGGTAGAACAAGAACTATTGCAGGATGATGCAGATATAATTATCAATCCACATAACGTAGTGGATAATGATGCTGCTATTGTTAAAAGAAATGACATTGCTAATGCATTCGCTGTAGACCTGCGTTATAGCTAATCTTTTTTTTTAGAAACTATAAACAGTAAATACATGATTGTGGAATAATAGAAACTTTTGTTTTAATAATATTTAGTTTTTAAAATTTAAATTACATGTGAAAAGTACTATTGCTACAAAAAAAAACTAGGACTAGTTTTTAGCTGTGTGATTGAATTTTTAATTTTGGCTGGTAACTAAGTCATAACTGTATCTGTACGGTAATAGTCCTTTACCCTATATGGCCACCATTACCATACTGCAACCGACAAACTATTGAACAAACCATGGACGTTATGAATCATAATAGCTTTAGATGTCTTCTTCAAAGCATCTGCGGCAGTTATGATACTCATAACATTTCTAGATATGTTAATAGCTATTACCGGTTTCAGGATATTAAGCCTTTGTTTACATATACAAAAGTGGGCTGGTAACTAGATCATAACTTATCTGTAGGGTAATGGAATATTACCCTACATGGCAACCATAACCATATAGCAACCGATAAACTATTGAACATACGGATGTTATGAATCATAACAGCCTCATATGTTTTAAAATCCTCGCTCTACGAGCTCGGATTTCAAAACATATGCGGCAGTTATGATACTCATAACATTCCTAGATATGTTAATAGCTATTAAATTATATCAAAATGCAACTGTCAATCGTAGGTACTTAGAATGAGATTAGTGTAAAGAGTTAGGATTATTTCTTACTTAGAAGACGGTATAACTATTCAGAAAACTGCTCATTTATCTGGTTTTATACTTGTTTCATATTGTAGCGTCTGATATTAAAGTTTGATATGACACGACAGTTCTAGTTTTTTTTAGTAACAATAGTATCTACATAAGCTTCCATTAATAAATATAAAGCAACACTTATTAATTAGCATTATTTTATCTTTCAAGGCTTGTTGCAATTCTCTCAAGAATTTCCAGAAAACGATCCTGCCGTTGCATTCTTTCCTGATGACGACGTTCAATCGGGTTCACTCTGCGCCTCCTTCTTGCAAAAGAAGACTCAGTATTTTGTTCATCGGTTGGACGTTAACGTTACCACCGTTGCTTGAGGATTCCAGTGCAGTGGCATTTGCAGTGTTTCCAGAAATAAGTAAACCCATATTGCTACTACATGTAGCAACTGGAGAAATCTCTGGTTTTTTAAATAATATTTTGTTCATCCTGTGAAAATACTCCCACTGCCTGGTTTGATTGCCGGAAGTGCTGTTATGTTGTTTATTTTCTTTATAGGTTTTAATCAGTGTTTTCCACTTGGTATCGCACTGGATCCAAGTCAAATTTGTATGAAATTTCTCATTAATTTCTGTGGCCACTTTTTGCCACACATGTTTTTTAATTCCTCTTTCAAATTGAACTTCATTTTCCTCGTACAGATTAATTAACATTTGCGTGGATTCACGTATCCACAATTTCTTTTCCGAGGAAGTGGAAGCAACATTATCACCTGATGATTGATTTTGGGAAATTATAACATTCGTGTTAACGGGAGCAACAATCTCTCGAATGATTTCCAATTTTTCGCCTACAGTGTTGGAAAAAATGCCAAACTTGCCTAATTTATCCTGTTTAATGGCCTCAATAAAAAACTCGACTGTAAAGTTATCATCTAAAACGATTTTTAATTAACGAAAGATTTTTAGAAATTTACGAATATTATGTATAAGTGAAAAAACATACCATTCAATAATTTTTGAATTAACTCTTCATCGTGTTCGTCAAGCACAACTTTCGTTCCGTTTATTACGAAATGAAGCAGCATTTTGTTAATAATATTATTTTTTCTATAGCACATGTTAAAGTGTGCTTTTATCAACTCAAAACAAAAGGTCAAGTTTTACTTTAACAGCAAGGGTAGATAAAGTAGCACTTTAACATCAAGGATAGATAAAGTAATTTAATTTTCTAACTTTTGTTTAAATTAAATATGACAGCTTCGCATTATCGTAGCAACCCAATCTAACTACTGACATTTTTGAAATGTCATGGACTGTCTTTATTTTCTTTTGAAATTGTTAAAGTTCTTGCTATAGAAAAAAATATTGTATTATACACGACGATAAAGTTATTTCTATCCACTCTTGAATCATTAACGTCTCGACTTCGTCTCGACGTTAAACGATTCACTCGTGGATAAAATTTAACTTTATCGTCTTGTATAATAAATTACTAATTCAATAATAAACTAAGTTTTTATAAATTTACTGTAAAATGTGACAGCGTACAATTCAAAACTTAAATAACGCCGCCGTTCAATTGTCATGCGCAGATCCTCTGTTCGCTCCATATATCTAATACTTACTATATTAGCGGCTATGAGTGGGAAACTCACCAAGGAAGTGAGACAGACAACCAACTCTTTAATGTATAACGGTGAGCGGTGCGCAAGGGCGGCGGCGTCGTTCGCCCAATGGGGAAGAGGTCAAGTTTAAAATTCGCTTCTAAAGGCGGAGTTCGAATTCCCACGCATGCGCATGAGACGCGTTATACTCTAAGTGAGACTATGTCGGCGCCGTAATGTTTTCTAGCTTTCCGAGGCCCTACTAGCAATATATGTGTATTATATATATGGTTCGCTCGGTGGAAATACATCGAGCAAATCGAGTTACATCGAAACGCTCGCTCGGTACTTACCGAACGTGCACAGATCCCTTCGGCGGGCTCGCTCCGTATTTAACGAACGATCTCGAGGAAACAGAGCTGTCAGAGGTACCTTTCCGAACGCAGCTCAAGATTGTTTAGGTCAAACAGAATTCAAACGAACTACAGGAGTATTAAAGCATGTCGCCTTAAATTCATATAGGCCTTTCAGTAAACACAAAAACATATAAAGTTTTTGAAGTTAGCATATACGTAAAATTTGTCTGCTAGGGATTCTGTATTTTGTTTTGCAAAGGTTTCCATACCTGCATAAAGGTGACTTTGAATTTAAAAATGACATTTAATAAATATCATTAATTCAGTGTCAAAGTAGCCTACATACTATTCTGGAAATTCTTGCCTGAACTTTTATAAAATGTAATAAAAATACTTATTAATAAATGCTACATCAATAGTATCCAACACAGTATTTCTTTAACATCCTTAAAAGTAGTTATGACAGATGCTAATTAAATGTCACACTCTTAACCTATTTGTTTTAGTAACTTTTTGTAAGTACATTCCTAGACAAAAGATGCATTTTGGAATTACACTCATGAAGTTTTAGAAATCAAAGGCCACTTTGTGTTTTTATGTTTAGTGAACAGACTATACATAGTGGTTCAAGACAATCTATACAAAATTTAAAGACTGGTATTTCCAATAATAATTAGTGAATTCAAGTATTTGTTTGAAAAACGAAATGCTTATGCTTTGGACATTGAAAACATATCTAACTTGCGATAATAGACCGTTTCAATTCGCTTTTATTTCACTTTTAATAAGGGTCATGCGAACACCTAAGTTTTTACTAACTTACTATGCATCTAACGAAGAAGAGCTCAGGTCATCAATGCTGTCTGTGTGGAATAAGTTTAAAAATTATCTCGTCAAATCAGCATTAATAGTTTTACGATTAACTGACGTTTACAGAATTGTCATACATGATTCTGTTTTGAGGTTAGGTATTCGATTCTAGTTTTCTTTTAGATTTTTATTGATATCATTATATTTTAATATTTACTTCATTTCATTTTATTATAATTAACTTAGAAAATACAATGATAAATACAGTGTAGAAGTTGTTACACTAAAAGAACACCATCCATTCGGAATTGAAATCAGCTTAAATATTATCAAGCACCATAATTAGAATTAACATTAATAATACGTCAGAACACCGGGAGAACATTTTTAAGACGACGAAAGCATTCCACTGTCAGTTCCAGTTGCTACTAAAAATCGTTAATTATAAACTGCAACAAACCCTAAGTATTTATGCAACATACGGTACTTTGAAGATATGCCAGTTGCATAACCGTTGCTTAATAATTTTGTCATAGTGGGCCATTTGAAAAATTTTCAAATATAAAAGAAAAAGCCATTCCTGTGTATGTTTTTTTAACAATTTTACCTTGCCGGCGTCCACCGACGGAATAAGTTGGGCGTTCTTCCAAGCTTTGGAATTTACAAATTCAATGCTCCTTCTGTAAGAATTAAGATTAAACTAATTCCACATTCAGTTATATTGGAATGGTTTTTCAGGCGAATAGATGTATTTACGATGGGTTTGTTAATTATAGAAAAGCAGTTATAATTCTAACTGGTAGGTAGATACTTCCTGAATCTGTTCTAATGGGTATTTTTCCAATTCAGCTTTTTTTCGTTTGTTGATGCTGTTGGAGGGCGGTGATTCAAGTTTTTGTTGAACTCATGGCGTCTCTGCAAGACTTTCCGAGCGACTGGGCTGGAAGTGTCTGCAATGGCGGACTTGAAACGAAGGCTATAACGATACCTTATCACAACCTCCGGCTTTGTCATTCTTTCGATGGACATGTGTCAAATTCACAAGATATTCAGCTTTGTAGGCACGGCAGCGGTTCTTGGGGGCATCATAGTAGCTGGTCGAGCCTCTGTACTAGTGAAGGTCTTCAGTTTCCCCAAGAATGAACACCGCCCCCTACACCAACAACTAGGAATATGCTGAAATTATGAATCGGTCTAACACGTATGGCATTTCTCTCCTCTCACCATATGTAACTTGCTTGTAAAGCAACAGAAGTAAATTCAATTATCATTTTACGTTGCTGTTGGGAGCACAGAACAAGGCCGCTTAGGTAACCGTAGGTTATGTCAGATAAATTAAATTTTAACTTTAAAAAGGCGAATGTTATACTACTGGTTTCACTATTCACTATTTGGATGGATAAGGTCTAGGCATGTAGAGTACCAGGAGTACCAGGAGTACCAGAATTTACTAGAATACTACTGGTTTACCAACACAATTGATGTTTCTTACACACAGGAACATTAGACGGATTACATTTGCGATTTATATAGGTTAAATACTATAAGAAGCTCTTTAATTTCTCTTATTCACTTAAAATTTTAGAAATAAAAGAAAAAGTAAACTGTTTTGATTAATAATTATATTTACATAAATATATTTTTTAAATTAATATTAAGTGCGACTTTCACTCTGATGATGCAAGCTGCAAGGTCTTGCGAAACATTAGTGAATATGGATGCACAAACAGCAAAAAGACCAAATCTGCCTAAGTATCCTCGTTCTCAAAATACTCAAGCAACACGAGGCACCAAAGAGCATGGCCATCGCGCGGGTTTTTGCTCAACTTCAGAAGGTGTAAGGCACATTAAGCCAGAAAATGCTGGGTGTTCATCTACAAATACTACGCGGTCTAAGCCGAAATTCTATGTTAAGAAGAATAATCTATCATATTGACATTAGATTGTTAACTTTATTTAATCTAAATGACACAATAAGTCATAGGCGTACTCAACATTGTGGTATGGAGCATTATTCTTGAATGTTAAATAGGATTGCGGAACTGTTACCAGTATTAATTTTAAAAGTAAGTTTTTCTACTTCTATGTCGACCATTGGTTCCCGTTCTATAAATTCTTTTTTGAATCGTTTGGAATGTTCGCGACGTTATTTTCACTGCTCCGACGAGAATTGTTAAAAAAATTTATCGCACAACGTTATTAGCACGTTGAAATTGAATTTGACATTTCTAGACGCCACATATTCTTTAGTGCCGCCCACGCCAACTCAATGGGGTTTAAATCAGGATGACAAGGCGGCAATCTTATAACGCTGTGATCTTTTTCCCGAAATAATTGGTCTATTTTATATGTTTTAAACCTTGGCTTATAGTCTTTAATAAGATTATAAAGCTGAGGCTTCGTCAAAGAGGTTTTAAATGATTCATTTTTATTGCTTAGCCAGTTTTTCATTTCTTATTTTCTTGTGGCAGAAGTCGGACATTTTTCTATTTGTGGTATAGCGCATTATCAATAATCATAACGCTATTCGCGTTTTCGCAATTATCATAATTCATTGCGTCATGATATGTTTTGAGCAACTAGATTTCGACCGAGCATACGCGCCTGTTATAAATCCATTTTCTCGAACAGCATTTGCAGTTATTAACATGTCTCCTTTCGAAATACATTTTCTAAGCCCTTCATTGGACCCATCACTCCAAGCTTTTTGATGGTTGTGGTTTGAATGAATGTAAGTTTCATCCATGTAAATAATTGGCTGTCTTTCGTCTCTAACTGTCCTCATTTTTTTTCAAAAATTTGATGCGCAGATGTCGTATCTCTTGTTTCTCCATTAAAACTTTTCTATTATTTCTAGTAGAAGCCGGGTAGCGTAGTTGGGAAAGTGCTAGACTTGCATTAAGCAAGTCCTCGGTTTGAATCCTGCAGGGGCCGAAATTTTTTCGCAGCCTTGGCGAATAGAATCGGGCTCACAGGCCCAAGAGATAGAGTAACAGGATCCACATATCACCAAGACACACATCTAACACACAATGGTTGCTACGCAAGCGCATATGGCACGCTCCAGCGTTGTAACTCGCAACTCGGGGCAAGTTGAGCACTACATCGCCAAATGCTAGTGTACAAAGCACCAGCATATACACCGCTAAGGTAACAAGAGGTTAATGGTTAATGATAATACTAATACATTATTTTTAGTCTTTCGCCAATAAATATCAAGTTTATTCATCTCTTTGCGTAAACTATCCAAGCCGCCCATATAACCTGCATCGGCTGAGAATTTTGTAAGAATCTTGGAAACTGTCGGAACTGTTTCTCAGTTACATGGAGATTATGTATAGTCCTACGCAAAATACAATGGCCAGCTTAGTCCAACATTATTTTCGTTGTTATATTACTTCGCTTTTTATTTAGAGTAAAAAATGAAGTTTTATTCCCAATTTTGGTTTTATGCGCTTCACTTTTAATGCGTGCAATCGTACTCTTACTTACGCCCGTTACAGCTACAACACGTTCCATGATCTAACAAATTAGTAAAAATTAGAATAAGCTTTACACTTATAAGTTAATTTTATTACAACAAGAATTTAATTACTACCTCAGCTAAATTAATAGTTGGAGTTCCAGCAACGGCTTCTTGCTCCATAAATTGCAATATATTGCTTAACATGTCACGGCTTTGTCCACGAATAATTTTAAATTTTATTTTACTAGTGAAAACCATTTTGCTTTTCAAAACAGAATTAACAACACAAACAAAAATAGCAACAATAACAATAGCAATAACAAAATAACACAATTAACAAAATCAACAGCAACAGCAATTTTCACACTTTAAAACTCAACGAATCTGTCATAATATGACGTTAGTTAGTATTTGTTGTGGGGAGAGTGATGTTAAGCAAGTAGGCCTTCATTGGCCCTTTTTGCCAACACCGTGAACAAGGTCTAGGCATGCAGAGTACCAAGTACCTTAGTTCTACTTAGAATTTTGCCGAGACTAAGGAGTTTCAACCCTAGCAAGGGATCTTTTACATGCTACACATCGTAGTAACATGGGACGCACGGCTTTACATCACTTCCGAATGATGGCACTCTGTTGAGGTTTTCATCCCCATTTTAACTTTTTTTTAAACCTCACAGAGATGGGGGATCGAACTCTCGACCCTTAGATCAGTAGCCGGAATGCACTGAGCTATGGATCCCGGCTGTCATATGACGTTAGTCACTGAGCAAACGGAATTCCTCTACCCACCGCTAATGATTATGTACTTTCTTATAAGGGAGTTTATTTTAATGGTTAACATAAGGATTTCGTTTCTATGCCAGCATTTAATCATACAGGTCACTTCCATGGTTACAAATGAGACCAATAGATTAGGGCGTGTATTTTACGAGTTAACATAGGAACGATTACCTGTCAATAGCCCAACTAAAAGTTATCCTAATGTATAAAACTGAAGAGAAGATACAACTTCTGAGTTGTACCTAGGTATCTACTTTTTAGTTGAATACTTACATTTCGGTAAAAAATAAAGTTTCTTATTAGCAAAGTACCTAATTTAAATTCGTATGTTAACTCGTAAAATAAACGCTCTGATCTATTGGTCTCTTTTGTAATAATGGAAGTGACTTGTATGATTAAATGCTGGCATGGAAACCAAACTGCTATGTTAACCATTAAAATAAATTCACTGTATTACGTTTGTTTGTTTGTTAATGGAGAAGGTCTAGGCATGCAGAGTACCGGGTGCCTTAGACACCGACTGCTTTGATCATATGGTCAAAGTCCTACTTAGAATTTTGCTGAGACTAAGGAATTCCAACCCCAGCAAGGTACATCGTAGTAACATGGGACCCACGGCTTTACATAATTTCCGAATGATGGCATTCTGTAGAGGCTTTCATCTGTATTTTTTTATTTTTGAAAACTTCACCGGGGCCGGGAATCGAACTTGCGGCACTATGATCAGTAGCCAGGATGCTTACTACTGAGCTACCGACCCCGGATTATATTACGTACGAGTCCTAACAACTATATGTTCGGCCGCTTCATAATTTTTATCTATTTTTTTTTCTCAATGTACTGTTACTCGTAATAGCTATTTATGCAACAAGTGCTAAAAGTTGATGTTAATTCACGAGACATGAAAATGCCTTCGGCTTCGTTTCATAACATGTCGAGTGCAATAACACTTTTAGCACGAGTTTGCATCAATATTTTTTCTACTAGGTACCTTAACTTTTTTTTAATATTAATCCATAAATGTCGATTTAAAAAAGGTTTGTATTGATGGCAGTTATAATTTTAGTCATAATAAAGAGATGGCCTTGACGCGCAGGTGAATGTTTGTGGAGCCAGTACTGACAAAGTAAGTTATCAAAGTTAATTATTAATACTACAGATCCGACTGTATTCATTGCATAAAGCTTTAATTATTTAAAAAACACTTTACCTCTAACGCAAGAAGTAACTAGAATAACTTTACAACCTCACTTCCAGTTCGAAATTGTAGTTTTATAACTTCACTTCACTTTATAACACATGTGCTAAAAGTAAACAGCTGATCTCTTTAAACACGCTAAATTATAAAACGTCACTTTTAGTGAAAAGGCTAGCGCTAAAAGGCCTACTTTTAGTGGTGGTCGTAGAAAAAAATACATTTATAAATGTATATTTTTAAATTTTAAAATCACAATGATTCTGCCTACTTTATGATGATAAAATATAACACCAAATAAAATTTTTTGTTTGTAAAAAAATATTTTATTGAACTAAAACCGACAATTAAATGGTCGGCCAAAATAAAATTTCATAATAAGAAGTAACAATTTAACAATTTAATACTGCATAACAACGACTTGTGCTGCAATTACTGCTCGAATTCGTTTAGGCATGGAATGTACAAGAGATTAACCCTCTTCTGCTGTCACTGAGTCCCATACCTCTTCAAGTTTAGCCCTCAAACCTTCCTGAGTTCTCTATGGATTGTTTCATTCTGTACCAAAGGGTTTCGATGACTTTTAAGTCTGGACTGCTGGAAGGCCAATCCAATACTGTCACGGAAATGATGTCGATTTTCCTGAGGATATCGACGTCGCCGAAGATGTAAATGGATACTTCAGTTACGAATTACCAGAATCGTTCCCAGAATTACAATATGAGATGCAAGATTCGCTACAAGAAGAAGAAGAACATCAATTGAATGACATCACAAGGCGTCGAATTGTAGACATCGGTTACCTTTTTAAGGCATTAAAATCATTAAAGCATGAAAGATTCGGGTTTTCGTTTTTCGACATGGATATTACTAATGAAACACGTAAAGGATTTATGTCCATATTTACCATAAAATTTCCAATGTGTAAGAAAATAGAAACGATTTCAACCTAAAATCCGAAATCTCTCCGTATGAACATTAATTTATCTGCAGTTTCCGCCACTGTATGTATAGGTGCAGCATATGCACAATTAAAACAATTTTCAGCAGCAAGTGCAACTTATGGAGTGTATCATAATCAGATATCTGATATTTATAACCAAGCAGCGATTCAAGCAATGAGGCAAGCTGATGAACAAGGAAAACAAATTGCTACAGATTTTGGAGAAGTTGACGCTGAGGGGTACGAGAATATTGCAGTAGTGGCCGACGGAGCCTGGTGTAAATGATCGTATCGCACCAATTACAGTGCCTTATCGGGTGTGGCATGCATAATCGGTGTTCGCACAAAACAAGTGCTGTACATGGCGGTGAAAAATAAATTTTGTATAGTTTGTGCACGCAAGGACCTCTACAAAAATAATAAGTGTCCTGAACATATATGTTACAGAAACTGAACCGGAACTTCTACTGCAATGAAAGCTGCGATAATCGTTGAAAATTGATAGGAGATGGTGACAGCAGCGTTTTTAAAAAAATATTGGAATGCATGTCTTATGGTCCAACAACAGTTAACCAAAAATTGAATTCAAAAAAACCAAAAACTGAAATACTTTTAAAAAATGCAATTTCCGAAAATGTACTTAGATTTCGAACAGCAATTGAAAAAATTAAAGAATTAGAACTCGATATCTTAAATGGATCTAATCATCTTCTGGGTGACCATAGCGGATGTGCAGATAGAAATTATTTTTGCACTGGTCCTAAAGATGTAGAACTAAATATGGTACTATATTTAAAAGAAAATGGAATTTTAGAAGATGTAATGACTGCTGTTCGTCGAGTGGCAAGTCAGTCTAATAGTTTGATTTACGACGTTACCAAAAATTCTGCTGAATTGTACAATGCAAATGTTGCGATGTTCGTTGGTGGTAAAAGAGTTAATTTTGCCATCCGAAGATCTCATCAAAGTCGATGTGAGGTAGCAGTTGTAGCACACAATGAAGTAGAAATGCTTCACGAAGTGGTACAAACTACGGTCAAAACAATACCGGGCAAGTATACTCTATTGTACTGCAAAAAACAAAAACGGAAGCTGGAGCTTCGTAGGAAAAAGGGGAATTCCAAGAAAAAGCCCAAAATAAAACAGTTTGCGGACGCGGATGCAAATTATGGTCCAGACGCTGCTAAATCCATTTCCGATATAGCGGAACAAGATATGCAGAACGTGCAGCAAATCTTCTTGCAAGGGTTATCGCAAAATATAATCATCATATTAGAAGAAATTCTCGGGTAGCATAGAAGTAATCGTTGGTATGAAGAACGATGCAAAAGAGTTACGGCATCGAACTTTGGGCGTATTTTCAAGTTGCGCCGTACAACCTCATGTGCTAATACGGTAAAAAATATGCTATACCAGCTGTTTTCAGGAAGTGCTGCTACCCGCTATGGTGACGACAACGAACACAGCGCAGTTGAAGTGTTTCAAGAAACGATGCAAATTACGGTTAGTTCATGTGGCTTATTCGTCAGTGAAGATCATCCTTTTTAGTTGCATCATCCGACGGTTTAGTAAATGACAACACCATTATAGAAATAAAATGCCCTTAGACTGGGAAGATGTTTACGCCCATGGAAGGTGTTGCAAATAACAAAATAAAATTCTGTGAAATTCGAGAAGGACAACTAAAGTTAAAACAGTGTGATAATTATATGTACCAAATTCAAGGGCAATTAAGTATAACAAAAAAGACCTTTGCTATTTTGTTGTTTGGACTCCCACCGGTACATCCGTGGAGGTAATACACAAAGATATTTCGTTTTGGGAAAAAAATTGGCTACCAAAACTAAAACAGTTTTACTTACACGCATTACTTCCAGAACTAATACATTCACGGCATGCACGAAAATTACCTATTCGGGAAACGTACCTACAGTAGGTTATTGTGTAAATATGTATGTAAATTATAAACTGTATAAACTGAATGTACCTATATTTTATAATTAATCTTATGTCATAAATAAATGGTTACAATTTTCAATATACTTATTATTTGGTTCATATGTGTTTTTTATTGTTTTATGTGGAATGTTTGGAACACGATGTTATTCGTCTGTGAATAATAAGAGTGAAACAATTATAAAAACAAAATTAAAACATTTCGCAAACTAAGCTATTGCTTACGTCATTCATCAAAGATATCTTTCAACAAAAAGATTAGTATAATCCGCTTACCTTTCTACCCTGCGAATACTTTTAGGTTTTGCTGTCGATTGGTGTGTTGCCTATTTTGTATTACTTTTTCCAGTTTTGCTTGAACTTTGTTAGACTTTTTTTGAAATTGAAAACCCTTCTAGTGAACGTAGAAAAGTAGGTCGATAGATGAATGTCTTTACAGTACTTAATATTAGAATGCTAAAGCGAAAAAAATGCGGAATTTTTCTTTCTTTATGGTATATTCACAAAACGCCTGCATATATATAACATACAAATTTTCAAAATATCATGTTTTGGTCATTTACCATATAGCACAAAGGATTACTGCACAGGTCTATCAACAGAGATTTTATTCAACTACTACTGTATTTTGATTATATCTAATATGAAATCACTTAAATTCGTACCGCAACGCATCTCGATTCTGTTACTAAACCCAAGGCTTAACGGTTCCGTTGATGAACTGCATATTTCCTACGTCCTTTGCGGACATACAACCCCATATCATAGCCCCGAAGGAAACTTGACAGTACGTTTTAAACAATCCTAATGAAATGCCTCTCTCTTGTTTCTAATTACTGTTTTTGATTATTTATTTATTTTGGTACTCAGCGAACAGCCATTAGGCCAATTATAGGCGCTGTACATATTATTATCCCCCACACATACATCAATTTCGACTCATCACTAAAAATAATCGAATTCCACTACTTCTGTGTCCATGATCGCCGATCCTTACACCAAGTAAAAAGGTTTTTTTTCCGACGTTGGGTCAATAATGGGTTTTCTTTGGCCTAAAGTGTTATATATTTTTATTCCTTTTATATTGAAAAAATTCACATTCATAAAATTACCTTATAAAAACCGAGGCCACTGTTATGTATCCACTTTCTACAAGTTTCCCTGGAAAGAGATAATCCTGTAGCCTCATTCCACTCAGCCGTTATTTCTACTAGCTTTCGTCTTTGTCGATCCGAAACTAAACACGGACGTTCTGACAGCCGGAGTTTCGTTATGAATAGTATGTTGCATCACTGTACGTCTATGTCAAATTCGAGGTTATCAGGTTAGGTTATGCCGTGTGGGGTCCGGCGCCGGGCTTAGACCCGTAGAATAGTCCCACGGTATGTCCTGCCTGGCGTAAGAGGCGACCTAAAAGGACAGCACACACATTTACACATACACCCAATAAACACATCTACACAACATGTACACGGGGGCAGGGAAGACCGGTATCTCCGTTTTTCAGGAAGTATCGAGGCGGGGCCCTGGTTGGGTTGATCTGGCAGTGGTAGCTGGCTTAGAAACCAGGTATGGCACACCTGGGCCGACGGGTAGTATAGGGGCCCACCCTTTCCTAACCAGCGTAGGGGGCTGCCCTTTCAACCGTCGAAAAATCCCGTGGTATGTAGTAGTGCCAGGTGGTGCCTGGAATAGGGCCCTGCTGCGTATCTCGGGGGGCTTCGTCAGCGGCGGCCCAGACCTCCTAATCGGGACCAGCTCTGCCATGATACTTCGCGGAAACTGGTACACGGAGAACCCCAACCCCAAAGCAATCACTCATACTTCACGCACACTAACACAGAACAAGCACAAACAGAAACAAAATACACACCCCCCTTTAAAAAAAAGTATGAAATGGAACAAGATATGGATTATGATTCAAACGTGCCACAAAACACGGAGCACCCTAGCTCCAAAAAAGTAAAAGAGGAAGGCTCCGTAATAAATTCGGAGAAAAAGGAACTGCTTCTCGGGTCATCAGGCAGCGAATCCGAGGGGGAGACTAGCGTTTCCCCCATGGATAAAGCGGCTAGGGAGGCCCATCGCAAAGAGAAGCGAAAGGAAAATAAGCGGAAGACCAGAACGCTTAAGAGGCGAGAAGAGAGGACAAAACGGAGGGAACTGCGGGAAGGCCAGGGTCCATCGGCCCAGGCAAGCCAGGCAGAACACTCTTCCCAGGAAACGGCTGACAAGGGTCCTAGGGAAGCAAGTCCAGGCGACTCTCCAAAGAGTGGCAGGGCCAGCAACCTAGGGGCCCATGTAAGCTGCAGAGACAGTCCTCGAGAAAAATAAGAGGTCCGGAGGCGAGGAGAGCAAAAGAGGCTGCTGCACGCAAACCCATAGAGCTCATCACGCACTCCATGGGACGAGTCAAGGTAACGGAAGGCCAACCAGGTCCTTCAGGTACCCGACCGACCATTAAGAGACCGAGGAGTGATGACACTCCCCCAGAGGCAGTGAAAAAAAGACCAAAAAGCTTACCGAAGCAAGCAGGGAAAGCCAAGGCTTCTCATCCTTTGAGAAAAACCACGGCTAAGTCCCAGCGAGCAACGGAGCAGAAGCCGCCTAATAGGGAGAACCAGGTTGTAATCAGGTCTGACCGACCAGATGGCCAGGTTCTCCCAAAGGAAGCTGAGGCAATTCGAGCGAACATAGTTGCCGAGATGTTCAGTGCCATGGCAGGCCCCGAAGGGGGTCCCCAGGGGCCAGAACTCCGGTTTAGGAACTCAGGACTAGTGGAACCAGGCTGGTTCTTAGTCACTGCCCAGGAAGACACCTCAGCAAGATGGCTGGAGGGCTGGACACCTCTCAGCGCCGAGGGAGTCACCTTTGCCCCAACAAGGGCATCGGAGGCACCATGGCCAGAGAAGGTGGGTTTCTGGCTCAGAAGCCAAGAGGAGGTTGACCTGGAAAAGCTGAGGCAGATGCTTTCCATGCAGAACCGCTCACTAAGAGTGGAGCAATGGAGGCATGTTCAGACGACAGGAGGACCAGGAGGGTGGTTCTTGACCTTCATGGTCAGCGGAGATACTCTCCGAACTCTGGAGGAGTCTGGGTGGCAGCTATACTACCAGTTGGTCACTCTCGCAGTGCGAAGGGTGCCGACGTGGAGTGGAGCAGTCCGCCAGGACTCTTCTGAGGCCTGTGTGTCAAAGCAGGCCAAGAAGGACAACTGAAAGGACCACAGCCCCCGCACCATTAACTCCCCATAATGGATTTACTGCGGGTAAGTCAGGTCAATCTTCAGCACAGTAGGGGCGCTACGGCAGAGCTGATGAGCGCCCTAACTGGCAGGAGAGAAATAGTCCTCATTCAAGAACCGTATGTTTACAGGAATAAAGTCAGGGGACTGAGGATGGCCAACTACGATGTAGTGGTTGGCGAGGAAGTAAACGATCGACCCAGGACCTGTATCATGGTGTCCAGGGATATCAGCATGGTACCACTACCGCAGCTGGGAACCAAGGACCTCACTGCAGCGGTTCTGGAGTATCAGGTAGGTGGTAGAAACCATAAGGTAGTAGTAGGAAGCGCCTATTTTCCCTCAGATGACGCGCGTATACCTACTGAGGAATTCGAACGCTTAATATCGTTTGCAAGAGATAAAGGTCTTCCGGTAATTGTCGGATGTGACGCCAATGCACATAATTCGGTGTGGGGGAGCTCAGACATTAACCCTCGGGGCGAAACCCTACTAGAATATTTGGCGTCCACGGATCTTGAGATAATGAACAAAGGTACAGAGCCCACTTTTGTCAATAGCATCCGAAAGGTGGTAATTGACATTACAGTGGCATCTAGGTGTTTTTCAATCAATATTGAAAACTGGAAAGTGACGTCGGATATCGTAACATCTGATCATCGTATGATCAGAATGGAAATGAATTCCGACAAGCCTCTGGAAATTCCCTACCGGAACCCTAGGGCAACAGACTGGGAAAGCTATCGTTCCAGTCTCGTTCGCCAAGGAGGCCAACCAGAGGAAGGTATATGCACAAAAGAACAATTAAGTAAAGACGTAGAGCAACTGGCAAGTAAAATTGTCTCAGCTTATGAGGAGGCTTGTCCTCTCAGGGAGGCTCGAGTTCGTAGGGTACCATGGTACCACTCTAGCCGATCTGCGCAAGGAATCCAGGCAAATCTTTAATCGAGCTATCAGAAAAGGGACACAGGCCTCATGGGACACTTTCAAAATGGCCAGGAATAGGTTTAAAAATGAGTTAAGGCGCAGCAAAAGATCTAGCTGGCAGAAATACTGTGCAGAGTTAAACTCAGTATCAGACTCTGCTAGACTGATGAAAATCTTAAGCCGCGAAACTAGTCAAACAGTAGGAGCGCTAAAAAAGGCCGATGGGATGTGGACAACATCCAGAGAGGAGTCGTTACAACACCTCCTGGAAGTCCACTTTCCAGGAGACGGCGCCATCCAGTTAGCACCCATAGCGGAACAGAAACCAGTTCCTATAAAGAACTGGCAGTTCGCTGAGGGAATTATAACGGAAGGTGCAGTCACATGGGCAGTACAGAAGTTTGATCCCTTTAAGTCGCCGGGGCCAGATGGGATCTTCCCAGCATTGCTTCAGAAAGGCCTGGATATCCTTCTTCCACATATAGTAAGGGTATATAGGGCCAGCGTAGCAATGGGATGGGTCCCAGAACAGTGGAAGGCAGCCAGAGTGGTCTTTATTCCCAAGACGGGAAGGGAGGACTACACAACTGCCAAATCTTTTAGGCCCATTAGTCTTACATCCTTTCTTTTAAAGACCTTGGAAAGGATCATTGATAGGCATCTAACGGAAAGGGTAATAAGAACACACCCATTCCACAGGAATCAGCACGCATACAGACGTGGAAGATCGACCGAAACTGCACTCCACGCTGTCGTGCACAAGGTCGAAAGGGCACTACACTATAAGGAAGTGGCCCTTGCAGCACTTTTTGAGATTGAAGGCGCAATTGACAAGGCAAGAACGGCTACAATATGTCAAGCCTTACAGGCCAGGGAAACCCCTCCCGTTCTGGTCAGTTGGGTGAGAACAGCACTGGAGCAAAGAACCGTGACGGCAAACCTAGGGGATTGTTCAGTGAGGGCCAGGGTGACGGGAGGTTGCCCGCAAGGCAGTTGCCTCTCACCTCACCTGTGGTGTCTTATAATGGACGGTCTACTGGGATGCCTAACGGAAGAGGGCTTCTATGCACAAGCATACGCAGACGATGGACTGGTACTTGTTACTGGCAGGTTCCTAAACATCGTTTGCGATAGAATGCAGGTAGCTTGCAGGATTATTGAAAGATGGTGTGAAGAGAAAGGTCTGTCGGTAAACCCACTAAAGACTGAGATCATTCTCTTCACAAAAAGACAAAAACTTCAGGGTCTGAGGATACCCATTATGTACGGAAGACCACTTGCATTAGTGCAAGAGGTCAAGTACCTGGGGGTAATCCTCGACAGCAAATTAAGTTGGAGGTCGCATGTCGACAGGACGGTGAAGAAGTCGACAACGACCTTATGGCAGTTGTGCAGAGTTATAGGCAAGAACTGGGGGATAAACCCCAAGATTCTGCACTGGCTCTACACATTGGTAGTAAGGCCAAGAGTTCAGTAAGGCTCAGTGGTCTGGTGGCCTAGTGTAGAGCGCCCCAGTATTTCCGTAAGATTGGCAAAGGTCCAACGACTAGCCTGTCTCGGAATTACAGGGGCAATGAAGACAACCCCAACAGCCGCACTGGAGGTAATATTGGGACTCCCGGGCCTCGACACTTGGATAAAGAGAGAGGCCATGGCTACCCACCTCAGAATGCGGGATACGGGGCTATGGAATGACCAGAGAGTTCGCACGGGCCATGCTAGGATCGCCGACATGGCTGCTAGAGAAATACCTCTATCAGCCTACAGGGTAACCGAAACAGAGGACCGGCTAAGGTTAGAAAAAGGATTCTCTCTCACTATCCCAACAAGGGAACAGTGGGAGCAAAAAAGGGTTAAGTTCCAGTCGAATGCCTTGATATGCTACACGGATGGTTCTCGAGTGGCGGAAAGGCAATCCTCTGGAGCAGGAGTTTATATGGAAGGCCGGAGGGTGCAAGAAAGCTATGCTTTAGGAAGATTCACCACGGTATTCAAAGCAGAAGTTTATGCCATCCTATCGGTGGCAACAAGGAACGAGGTTAGGATATCCCCAGAGCAAAAAATTTATATTTACTCCGACAGCCAAGCCGCACTAAAAGCAATCTTCTCAGCCAGGACAAGATCAGCTCTTGTCCAGGAATGTGGAGATGCTTTAGCCGAATTGGCAAGGGAAAAGGACGTCGAGCTCATCTGGGTCCCGAGACACACGGGGGTCCAAGGCAACGAGAAGGCGGACGAACTAGCCAAACTCGGAGCCGGGGAAACTTGTTTTGGGCCGGAACCTTTTTTGGGTATAACAAGGCAGCAGGTCTCAGCAGCCCTAACCGGGTGGGCCTACAAGACCAGCGAGGAAAAGTGAAAAGGATGCAGGCGCTGTCGTCAGGCAAAGTACCACATAGCGGGATTTGATTCAAAGAAATCGGTCTGGCTAATGGGAAGAAGCCGAAGAACCACAAATCTTTTGATAGGGATCTTGACAGGCCACTGTAAACTAAAGAGACACCTAACACTGATAGGAGTAGAGGAAGATCCCATCTGCCCAAGATGTGGGAGGGACGAGGAAACGTCCTTTCACTACTTGGAAGAATGCGAAGCGTACCAGCGACTGAGGTATAGAACCTTTGGAGCACCTACGCTTCGAATGGAAGAGTTGAACTCCCTATCCTGGGCCGAAATTCTGATCTTCATTAGAAAATCAGGAAGGTTTAAGCAGGGAGAAGAGCCCATCGAAGAGGACGATAATGAAGGCGGTTGAGGAGATGGCATGGGGTTGGCAAAAAGGGCCTATGAAGGCCTACTTGCTAGACTTCGGTCTCCCCACAACTACTACTACTACTACTACTTTCCGTCAGTTTTGACAGAAATTGACACAAAATGTAACCTGCTAACCTCGAATATGACATAGTCGTACAGTGCCGCCAACATACTATTCATAACGAAACTCCGGCGACTCGCCGGCGAGCCGCTGGCGAACGACTATGAATACGGCTGTGAGATTTTTCCCTTATTATCGGTGTTACTGTTCTTACCATATGACTTTATGATGTAAGTTACCCTATATTTTGATAATTGCAAGTCTCTGGCAATTTGCCTCATTTTCTTCCTCCACCCAAACATGTTGATTATTAAATCTCTCACTTTTTTAAAGTTGCCACACCTTGAGCCATTTTTAAGCAAACTACTCAAAGTTGACGAACTTACTAAGATATGGGTTAACAAGACCGCCTTTGCTTGCCTAAACGCCAAAACAGCATCTAAAATGCATATTATTTTGGCTGAACATTTAATTGTCGGTTTTAGCTTAACGAAGTTTTTTTTTGACAAACATAAATTCTGATTTTTTATTATATTTTATTACCATAGTGCAGCCAGAATACTGGTGATTTCAAAATCTATGTAAAAAATAATAATAAATATGTTTTGCTGGTAACAGTATATGTTAAAACAATATTTAGATAGAAATCATGAAGTGGCCGAACATATAGTAGTTAGGTCTCGTATTATATCTAAAAAAGTGATAAGACACGTTTCGTTACTTTTTCCTCA
The DNA here is from genome assembly GCA_940337035.1 of Agriotes lineatus. NCBI lineage: Eukaryota > Metazoa > Arthropoda > Insecta > Coleoptera > Elateridae > Agriotes > Agriotes lineatus. Next base: position 267,401 of record CALNHX010000406.1, on the reverse strand, counting down.
CACTGTATATACTTACGACTGTTGACCCTATGATAATTATGCTTTGCTTGAACTTTCTCAACTTAGCTATCTAACTCCAGGACATACAAAATAACTTGTAAATTTGCTTTATCTTGCATTATTGTACCAAACATTTACACCAAAATTTTAGATTTTATTATATATAATGTACTGCATAATCATTTAAAATAACGTTTAATTTTACATTAGTTTCTATAATACACGAGTAGCAACAGAGGCATTTTGAAAAAGAGAAATTAGGAGAATCCAAAACAAAATTTATGATTTATCAGGCACCTTGCTTGTTACGTAAGATATAACTACGAAAAATATGTAGGTAGGTATAACAGTTGTTGATTTTTCTCACTGCACAAGTTCTTGAACTAGGTTATCATTCTAATGTTTTTCTCTCGCATGTAATTTCATATGCTTAACACAAATAATTTTCTGAACTGCTTTATACTTTCCAAATTGAACATGAATCAGGTTTCTCTCCTGTATGTATCTTCATATGTTGAACTAAATTACATTTGTAAACTGCTTTATACACGCAAATGAAACATGAATAAGGTTTTTCTCCTGTATGTATCTTCATATGTTTAGTTAAATTACCTTTGTGAACTGCTTTATACTCACAAATTGAACATGAATAAGGTTTGTCTCCTGCATGCATCCTCACATGTCGAACTAACTCACTTTTCTGAACAGTTTTATACTCACAAATTGAACATGAATAAGGTTTTTCGCCTGTATGTCTCTTCATATGTTGAGCTAAATTACCTTTGTGAACTGCTTTATACTCGCAAATTGAACATGAATAAGGTTTCTCTCCTGTATGTATCTTCACATGTTGAACTAAGACACTTTTATGAACAGTTTTATACTCGCAAATTGAACACGAAAAAGTTTTTTCTCCTGTATGTATCTTCATATGTTGAGCTAAATTACATTTGTAAACTGCTTTATACACGCAAATGGAACATGAATAAGGTTTTTCTCCTGTATGTCTCTTCATATGTTGAGCTAAATTACCTTTGTGAACTGCTTTATATTTGCAAATTGAACATGAATAAAGTTTCTCTCCTGTATGTATCTTCACATGTCGAACTAAGTCACTTTTCTGAACTGCTTTATACTCGCAAATTGGACATGAATAAGGTTTTTCTCCTGCATGTATCTTCATATGCTGAACTAAACGACTTTTCTTACTTGTTATGTACGCGCAAATTGAACATGAATGAAGTTTTTCCCCTGTATGTGTTATCATATGGTTAACTAGGCCATGTTTTGCTACTGCTTTATTGGGGTAAAAAGAACACAAACTCTTGCCTTCTGCGCGAGTGTCTGAGACTTTGCACACAAACCGTTCTTCTAAAATGCTTCCGTCTGTTGCACAGGCAGGCGGCAGGTCGTCTTTTTTACCAACTTCCTCCTGTTTAATATTTAATCCGTGATAAGTTGTGCTGTCGACTGTGCCTTCGATAATTTCTTGCTGTACACGTATGTTTGCAACTACTTTATCTCCTTCAATTTGCATGAGTGGTTCATGTAAGGTGGTGGCTGTTGCACTACACAAATTATTGTCAAGTAATTCCTGCTTCACGTCCATTGCGCATCTGAAAACAAAGCGCCTATTGAAATTTAGTTAGGTTCAGTTACGTATGTTTACTTATGAATTTAAAATTTCCTATAATTGAGTTCCAGTGTGTTTACTTACTTAAATAATGTGAACTTCGAAGAAACAACTAATGCCCAGACGATCTAGCAGTAAAAATGATGGACAATTACATAAACCACACGTCCCGTTGGTAGCAGCACACAGTTGATGAGTCGCTAAGCTAGATCGTCTGGGGGTAATCTTGTATTGTACGACGCCACCGATGAACTACTGTTCCTAGAGTCAGTAATCTTGGATGGAGGCGCGAACAGCTGATCGTTTAGATTAAAAGTACCTTAAAACGTTGCCAGACGTTTATTGTTTGGCTTCAACAGCGTTTGACGTCAAATTATTTTTAGTTTGCTTTTAATCGTGAACAATCGTTAAACAAACCACATATCCACCTAACAGCCTTCACACCGAAGAAAATTATGTATTAATACCCGCTTCGCCAACCGTTCAATACATTTTATTTTGACCCTAACCGTAACGTCTGCAAGAATCACGAGTATGGTTTAGTGTCAAAATGTTATCTTCATTCACAAAACAGTTGGAGCTAGAACACCTCTATTCGACATTGATGTTAGGACCACGATAAACATGCAAACTAAAACAAATTAGACCCAAATTGCTGTAAACAAACAAAGGTCGGGCAACTGTGTAAGGTATTTTACATGGTAGCGTACGCTACCTCCAAGTTTACTGACTCTAGGAACAGTAGTTCATCGGTGACGTCGTACAATACAAGATTACTCCCAGACGATCTAGCTTAGCACTAAATATGATGGACAATTGCATAAACCCATATATGTATTACTTTCTTGCGTGCTTTAAAAATATGCATAAACCACACGTCACAACAAAATGGATTACATCAAATGATTCAAAAGAACTACTCTTATGTAGAGCATGTTCCGCAACAAGATTCCATACAGTTATAACTGGGCAGAACGTTTTTACCCTCAATGGGACAAATCGTAATGATTTTGTGATTTTTTCAAAATATTTTTTTGTCAAAAGAGTTTTTGAACCACCTCCAAAAAAAAGGTCACTGTAAGAGCTTTAAACAGAGATCATCATATTTTTTCTTTTGTAAAAACAAATACAGCTGTCCATACGTTTGCAAATTGGATAGAAAATAATTAACGCGGCTAAACTTCCATCAATTCATTGTAATTATCTTCTGTGTTACGTAACGTTTCGTTTGCATTTAACAAACCTCAACAGATGAAATAGAATATAATAATTACAGTTTTTTACATATCAATTAATCTAAAATGAGGGAAGAGGTTAGAGTAATATCAAACAATATCTTGAATATTCCCTACCTAAAAGTCATTTGTGGTAATACTAAATGCATTAATAAGAACTGAAAATTTAAACATTGAAACAAATTGGTACAGAAAAGAAATTGAAACCAACCGGTACTTAAATTATAATCCTTAAACCACCATAAAATATAAAACGTGTAATAAACAGCTTAACTGATCGTGTAATTTTACTAACCTCAAATAAATATCAATGAAAGTATTAACAAAGTCAAAAACATTTTAATAAAAGTAACTACCCAATTGAATTTATATACCTACTCAAATATTGAAAAAAGGATAAGTAAACTCAAAAATAAGAACAATAACAAAATAGGATCTTAACTATTAACTTATACCCTAATTGCTTAGTTCAAGAATTCAACAATTATCAATATATTGAAAATTCCAACCATATTTCTATTCCATATTTTTTTAATTATCACAGCAGTTAAAAAACATTAATCAACAATATCATTAAAGTATTATTTATAACGATAATACAATTACAAATCATTTCTTTAAAAATTTAAGGGATAAAGCTGAAATTCAATCTGAATCTAATATTGTTTATCAGATTAATTGCAATAATTGTGATGCCAATTACATTTATCAAACTATACAAAATTTAGTAAAAAGATTAAAGCGACATAAAACTTCAATAAAAACTAAAACTTGAACTCCCAGTAAACCTAATACTGCACTTTTAGGTCATGCTGTAGACCTATTCCATAATTTTGACTTTAATAATCTTAAAATATTGGCAAGGGAACCATATTTACAAAAAAACTGTAGAAGGCTTTACCCAAAACTTCTCTCGTCGACATTGTGGCAATAAATAATTTAAAAAATCAAATTAAGTTAGGAGTAAAAATATATTTACGTTTCTAATAACCCACAACATCTTGAGGGATTTGTAAAAGACTGGGCAATTTCTACCTGCGCCACAAAGCACCGACCTCTCGAATTCCTGCGCCTAAGCTGTATTTACTAACGCGCTAATCTGTGCCTCGTTTTTGTTGTTATTAAAATAAAATTGAGACTGATTAAAATGTAATTCTTTTTCTCATTTAATTAAAATAATATGGTAGTATGCCCTTTTGTATTTTATTCGTCTGCAAATTAAATATAATTGAACGCCAGCTCGTAAAGCAAGACAGCTTTTTAATCCCAGGCGAGTTCCCCTAATAAATTTAATCTGGTGCGCTACTGGGCACCGAATTTTAGTTTGACTGCGCGGTAGGTAAATTATAATGCTGTCAAAATTTCTCACAAATTGGTGTGCAGGTTGCGTTTTAGTTTGATTTAATAAATGGAGTTTATGAACATTCGACAAGGTAACTATTTAAATTATCGCGCTCTTGGCGGCACTAATTATCTTTTGTTTTCAGAAAATAACGCGGGCAAGCTTAAGCAATTGTTTTGGAAAGCGTCCTTTTACTCGCATAACCTCAAACTTGGAATCCGCTTGATATGCGAACAGCACCTTCTCTGTGGCCGTGGAAATATTTGGATTTTGCTCAGTAATGTCTCCTTTATGATGCACGTAGCTTTCCCGGGTCTAACAACGTTAATTTTAGGGTAAATTGGTACCTGGTATTTGTCGAACACTTCGCCTCGCTGGACTGACGCTTTTGATATTCTGGAGCTGCTAAGGGGCCCCTCGTGGTAAAACCTCTTGTAGACGGTCTTACGCAGACTCAAAATCTTCAGCTGGCTCGTTGGCGAAAGTCTCAGAAGGCCCCCCTTGTAAACTTCTTAATTTTTTGGTGTCGGATTTTGTTGCAAATAATACCAGACAAACTGGATAATGCACTGATTAAAACTGTATACTTTTTATGTTAAAATATTCTGGTTTATTATGTAAAATTCAATTTTAAAGAGGACCGCAATTTACAGCATCAATCTAATTAATTTATTCATTTGTTCTCTCCAAATCCGTTATAAACAATTGATAACTATAATTAAACAAACCAGATATTAACCAAAGTCAATTACAGTACTTTTTAACATAAAATTGTTTACAAATAGACATTTTTACAAATTGCCTAAAACTAAAAATCATGTCTGTTCATTTTAATTACTATTGTCTCTTTGCGCCACTTGCACGTTTTATTAATTATTTAATTTGTCTCACACGCGTGATTGCATTGATCAGTTTTAAGAGTTCACTTCCTTTTCACACTTTTGTTTCATATTTTCCTGTGTTCTTTTCTTGCCAAATTTTAAATGTCTGCTTTTCCCCGCTAATCTTGGTATTACAGCTTAATCTTACAATTGCCAATTCCTTTCTTATAATTTGCTCTTTGCAACATACTCTAATATAATTCTGGCTTCCTGTAACTTATTTAAGATTGTTCATGAAAGTTTGCTGCGTATTTATTTGAATTCTACGCTACAATACCATACACTTAGCAAACCTTTCTGTGACAAATCAAATCTATTGGTTCGGCTTTAATTCTGCACAAACCTATTTAATTAATTGTGAAATGTCGATTTCAACCTGTAAACAACGAGCCTCGTCCCTTGCGTTCCTTATTCAAATCCTTTCTTTTACTACAATCATCTCTTTGTCAATGCAATTACTGACTGATATTTAATTTTATAGTCTCGCAGTTAAATAAAACACCCCAACTCTGTGCTTAGGTGACTTGCTTTTGTGACGTTAGCGCCGGCCGAAATCGTATTTTTACGTATTGGAATACGTTCGAATTTGACCGCCGCCAAAACTTCGTCACAAATTGTCCGAAAACTTCGCCGAGGCACGAAGAAACAATCGAGGTGCGCAGAGGTTACGAGCCGTCGTCGTTCAGCGCATCCCTGCCTAAAATCCTGCACAAATTACGGCGTATGGTACTGTATAAATAAGAGGTATCGTACGTTGTTAGGAGGACTTGACTTGCATCCAGCGATCCGAACCAGCTTCCTGCCTGGGGCCCTCTGGGGCCCAAATCCTGGTCCCGTCCGAAGAACCTTTTGACTTTTAGTCCTAGAACCAATCTTTCCCAGAAATCCCATAAGATCAAAGTGGCCCATTGATTTTCAATGCCTGTGATCTTCGTCGAGCCTATTCAGGAGTTATATTGTCTAAAATTCAGACGTGGATCATTGTTTATAATTATATGCCTGTCTGGAATTTGGATACGTTTACTCTTCGAAACCGGTGTGGTCTAAAACTCGTACGTGGTTCGTTGTATATACGCCTGATAAGAGTCTTAGACCTCCTCGAAACCGCTTCGCGACAACATTCACGTAATTCATTTAGAAAGCATTTTAAAAGCGAGGCCCTCCAGGTCTGTGCATAAACTTGAAAAAAAATTGCGAGGTTAAGTGCCCGCACGAAACTCCCGTAATTAACGTACCCGTAAAGATTAAGAGTTTCACTCACCTAGAGGAAACTCGTCCTACAGATTTCCCAGGCTTTCCGCAGTGCCCCAATTCAGAGTACATAATTTTCCCGAAATCTAAACCAAAAAAGTGTGAGGTTAGCTTCAGGCTAGAAATAATTCATGTAGCTTAAAGGAGGTTTCACTCACCTTGAATAACGTAATTAGAAAACCCCTAGTTATCACCTAGACACCCCTGGAATTTCAGTAACAGCTTTAAACGCAAATTTGGCTTAAAAGTCATTAGCTGACATCTGATGTTTAATTCTACCGTATTTTCACTTGTCACACTAGGTTTTTGCATCACACGAGGTTTTGCGGGCACTGTAGAATAACTTCGACGTAAAGGGGATTACGCCTTACATCAAGTTCAATCTCAACACCCCCGAAATAAAAACAAATATAACTTTATTTCATGCCTACGATAAAAGTAAATAAACTTAATTTAGTTTCTTTTTGCCAGTTTAGCCGAGTAGAGGACGCTCCACTAACTACGAGCCCGCCCGTTCCACGCACGAGATTCCCCGACCGAGGAAGTATCGTGGCTTGCCTAACCCCATAGGCGCTAAAATATTAACATTAAAATCCAGATCTTTTATTTGAAACACATGAATATTTTAGTTATTATTTTAAACTGTAAATAGGTATATAAAATAAACCGCTTTATTTGATGTGTACTTGATTGTATATTTGAGTTAACCTGACTGGACCCTGGCATCTGCTATCTGGCTGTAAAATTATATGTTGAAAATTTCCTTAACAATGGTAATTATTTATTGCACAAAAATCAGTAAATAATTAGTAAGTTCAAAGTGTTATATGGCCAGCCCGAGCAGAGACATAAACTCAAGTATATAGTCAAGTAATTTATCCGCTTCACCAGCTAGTCCAGCAGATCCAAGTGGCGCTCGAGCAGTTTTACCTGAAAAATAATTAGTTATCAGTTAAAGTATAATTAATTATTTTAAATGTTGTACAAACCGCGCCCACAGACATGTACCAGAACCAGATGTTACCGCCGCCAGAACCGCCTGTAACTACCTGCAGAAATGTTGGAAAACGGCCCCATAGAGGCCACCAGCTTGTCCAACACCAGAAAACTAGAAACCTCCAGAAATATGTTGATTCCAAGTATGGAAAAGAGAAAATTCAGTCCATAGAGGGCTCCTGTTTGAATTCCAGGCCGTTGGAAGAGTCCGACCGTCGAAAGCCAGGGCATCGACGCAACTAGGTCACCTCCAAGTGGCGCCAGAGATTCCAGAAAGTACAAAAGCCCCAGCTGAAGTCCGGAAATCAGCTTTGAGCACAGTACTACGTTTTGGAGTCCAGATCATCCCCGAGTTCGTAAGTTCCCTCCATAAAAACTTCCTCCCGAGACGTCTCCTGGTATACAGCTTCACCCTGAGAAGTACAGCCAGCTACAAGAAACGTGGAGCATCGTGCTATCCTGCAGCACAACCTCCTTCGCGAGAAGTCTTTGGAACGCGAACCCTTCAGGTAAATCACGTCCAGTGCAAGATCTTCAAAGTTGAAGCCATCTTCGCAGAACCGAGGTAACCTGCAAACTTACAAAATGTCCATGAAATTGTAAGTTGGTCTCCGCAACCTCTACTAATTTCTTCCAGTTAAAGTTCAAATATTGTGAGAAAGTCGGTTAATCCCGTAACCTTAATACGTTCCCACGATTGAACAAAAACTGAATGAATGCGAGTCGATACCGCGAGCTCAGCATCCCTAAGCAGCATTTCTTTCAGAATGCACCCCGTAGAATTTTATGAGCCCGTAGAATGAATATATGAGAAGACAAATGATTCTATACCTCGAAATATTTAGTCTCATCTAGCCTGAAACTGCTTTCACGTGGTTGAACGCAGTCCATGAAATTTCATTCCGTTTATCCAGAAAATTCGGAAAAATTACCAGTCCTGTCCATGCCCGTTGTACCCGCCAGTATTATTAATCGCATGCATGTTGTTGAATGTCTCCTGAGAATGATCACGCTTTCGCCTTGGTGCCTATAAGAAAACGTGCATTTGTAGAGCATGAACCTGTGGAATTGTATGCAACCCGTACCGGAGTACAACCTGAAATTTTTCCTGAATGTTTCCTGTGAAATTGAATCCAGTGAAGATCCAGGTGGAAATTAATGCCACAACAACCGCCTGTTGACCAGAAACTGCAAGCAAGTTTCCCTTGCATATTAGCAGTTGCCTATTCTAGCTTTCCGAACTTGTTTTTTTGCCGAGAAGTCCTGAAAGGAGTATAGGTCGAAACCGCGATCTTTATATCTCCCCCAGTTGAAAGTATTACAAAAGTATACTCATCTAGTAGACACTGCCAGAAGAAACGCCGGTTACTCCCATAACTTTCGCGGTCCCTAGAATGTATGTTGTCTGAGTTGTGTGCCGAGAATTCAGGGATCCCCAGGTGTTTTCCAAGCCGAAAGGGGTAATTCCATGAAGAAGACGTCCACCCACCGGCTGTTTCCTCCATAGGAAGGGGCTTGTGTGACGTTAGCGCCGGCCAAAATCGTATTTTTACGTATTGGAATACGTTCGAATTTGACCGCCGCCAAAACTTCGTCACAAATTGTCCGAAAACATCGCCGAGGCACGAAGAAACAATCGAGGTGCGCAGAGGTTACGAGCCGTTGTCGTTCAGCGCATCCCTGCCTAAAATCCTGCACAAATTACGGCGTATGGTAATGTATAAATAAGAGGTATCGTACGTTGTTAGGAGGACTTGACTTGCATCCAGCGATCCGAACCAGCTTCCTGCCTGGGGCCCTCTGGGGCCCAAATCCTGGTCCCGTCCGAAGAACCTTTTGACTTTTAGTCCTAGAACCAATCTTTCCCAGAAATCCCCGAAAGATCAAAGTGGCCCATTGATTTTCAGTGCCTGTGATCTCCGTCGAGCCTATTCAGGAGTTATCTTGTCTAAAATTCAGACGTGGATCATTGTTTATAATTATATGCCTGTCTGGAATTTGGATACGTTTACTCTTCGAAACCGGTGTGGTCTAAAACTCGTACGTGGTTCGTTGTATATACGCCTGATAAGAGTCTTAGACCTCCTCGATACCGCTTCCCGACAACATTCACGTAATTCATTTAGAAAGCATTTTAAAAGCGAGGCCCTCCAGGTCTGTGCATAAACTTGAACAAAAATTGCGAGGTTAAGTGCCCGCACGAAACTCCCGTAATTAACGTACCCGTAAAGATTAAGAGTTTCACTCACTTAGAGGAAACTCGTCCCACAGATTTCCCAGGCTTTCCGCAGTGCCCCAATTCAGAGTACATAATTTTCCCGAAATCTAAACCAAAAAAGTGTGAGGTTAGCTTCAGGCTAGAAATAATTCATGTAGCTTAAAGGAGGTTTCACTCACCTTGAATAACGTAATTAGAAAACCCCTAGTTATCACCTAGACACCCCTGGAATTTCAGTAACAGCTTTAAACGCAAATTTGGCTTAAAAGTCATTAGCTGACATCTGATGTTTAATTCTACCGTATTTTCACTTGTCACACTAGGTTTTTGCATCACACGAGGTTTTGCGGGCACTGTAGAATAACTTCGACGTAAAGGGGATTACGCCTTACATCAAGTTCAATCTCAACACCCCCGAAATAAAAACAAATATAACTTTATTTCATGCCTACGATAAAAGTAAATAAACTTAATTTAGTTTCTTTTTGCCAGTTTAGCCGAGTAGAGGACGCTCCACTAACTACGAGCCCGCCCGTTCCACGCACGAGATTCCCCGACCGAGGAAGTATCGTGGCTTGCCTAACCCCATAGGCGCTAAAATAATAACATTAAAATCCAGATCTTTTATTTGAAAACACACATGAATATTTTAGTTATTATTTTAAACTGTAAATAGGTATATAAAATAAACCGCTTTATTTGATGTGTACTTGATTGTATATTTGAGTTAACCTGACTGGACCCTGGCATCTGGCTATCTGGCTGTAAAATTATATGTTGAAAATTTCCTTAACAATGGTAATTATTTATTGCAAAAAAATAAGTAAATAATTAGTAAGTTCAAAGTGTTATACTTTCTGAATTGAACTGCACTCAGAGCTGAGTCTTGGGCTTAATACCACTGCAGTATCTATTAATAAGTTGAATAACAAATAAACAAAATTTTATTTGGGTGCTCACCCTGTACATATTTATCTGAAATTTTCCCGGTTTCATTCCAGGTATTTATACCGAGTGGTTGGTCATACCTCTGAACATAGGCAATTTACGTGGATTATCGCGGTTCTGCATATTTCTGCATTTTTATGGAAAAATGGTAGTTGTACTAAATTAAAGAGAATAACTTTCCGCGTCGTTTTAAAACGGTGCTATGCCCTCTGTTAATTAGGGCTAATGAACTTAATAAATTTCCTTCGGGTATCTATCTCAGTCGGAGATAATTTGGTTCAGCCAGATATACACTTGGATATTAGCAAGCAAACACTAGGATAATTTTAGACAGTTTAATTATAAGGTTCACTATTTAAAAAACATAGGTATTGCTCTTAAGAAATCAAATAAAATGTATTTTACAATGTATTTAATTAATTATGATGGGCACCCAGTTGCCAGTTCCTTACGCGCCGGCAACCCGTTTTGCATCTGTGTGTGGAAGGTCCGATTGGCCGCCTTCTGCAGAAATCGACGGGACGCCACTGGCCGGGGAGACGATTTGCCCAAAGTAATTTGCAGTGGAGCCAACCTTTGCGCTCGAATGTCACGTCCGACGTTGAAAACCGCGTGTAGCTGCAAATATAGGTTATTTCGAATATGTTATGTTTTTCGCCTTACGACACCGGGCTAGCGTTGTGAATCTCGGGGATACTGTGAAGTGGTAGTGCGAGTTGCGGCCGGAGGAGAAGTTATCGACGTTTGTTCACCTGGGGTTCCGGTACGTGGAGACGACTTCGACAGCTCACGGCCCCGAGGGCGCCGCAGATCTCCGGTGTTATGACAGGTAGAAGTTTCGAACGGTAAGTTCAGTCCTGTAGTCAAACAGAAATTAAGTGCAATCTTACAGGGGCCTTCAAGGCCGGGCAAATGTTATGTTAGACGGTGGATTTACTTAGTGTTACCAAATTGACATATGAAACGGGATGGTTGTTTAACCCTCGTTTCGAATACGTCTTCCAGGAAATTTTGGTATAATTATTTACTAGCGTCCTCCAGGAGATGTTTCAAAATTTATTAGTTCAGGATATTCACAAGTGTTAGTTTAAACAGGGAAACGGTTTCCCATTCGTGGGCATCGTCTTTTAAAGCTGTTTATTCGGGGAACGAGTTCAATTAAACATTAGCTAGGAACACGGTCTCCAAGACTGGAGGCTTCGGGTTCGATCGTAGCTAAGGGAAAATACTAATGACGGGACGGGAAAATTCTCTCTTTAAACGGTCGGACAGGATCAGGAAGGGAATGAAGGGAGGGAATGAAAGAATGTATGAATGAAGTCTGCTCCTGAATGCGGACGAGAAGCGGCTTTTATAGCTCCTCTTCGTGCTTCGTGCATCAAGCCACCACCTCGGCCATTCTAAGTGGGGGAGCAGCGCAATACGTGGAGCAGGGATCTCTTGATGACGTAGCTGGCCGCGCGTGCGAAAAATTCAAACTTGTAACGTAGAATTCGCTAGGCTGGAACGCGCGAATTGATATTAATTCACAAAAACGCGTTTCGACTGGACGAATCGTTACAGTTTAATATTAAAAACTTATGGGATAATGTTAATTGCGAATAAAAATATTAATTTTAAAATTTTATAAATTCCCAAATATAAGTGAGGGGAATATCTAAATTTTAAAATTAATATTTTCATGCATAATTAACATTATCCAATAAGTTTTTAATACTAAACGGGGCGGAAAATTATTCTCTTTAATTTAGTACCATTACAATTTTTTTCCATTAAAATGGCGAGCAGGAATATGCATAACCGTGATAAGCTATGTAAATTGCGTATGTTCAGAGGTATGATCAACTACCCGGTATAATGTGTATGCAATATATCGTCTTCCCCCGACAAATATTTTTTGAGTTGTACCGCCAACAGACCGACAGACAGACGAAATTGAGAAAACCTGTTTTTCATCATCTAGGGACCCTGAAACGTGAAGATCTGAAGAAATCTCGGAAGGTGACTTTTTCGTGATTACAATAATTCCGTCGTCTTGCAGACGAGGCAAGTAAAACGTCTGATTTACGAAATGTTAGAAATAAAAAAATATTCAAAATCTATTAATTATAAAACCGATATTGAAAACTTACATAGGTACTATAACCTTCTCTAATCCTTTTTGTAATTAAATATTTTCACTTTTACATTAAACTAAACACATCATTCTTGTAAACATCAATTATTGAAATTAATTTTATGACTTTGTCTCTGCCCTCATAACACCTTTATACAACAAAATATTTGAACTAACGGGATCAACCTGAATTTTAACATTTCTTATTGAAATTATCTACAAATTCTCCTATTATAAATGTATTATTTGATGACATCAGGAAGTGTTAATTCCTCCCGTTTAGTATTACCACAAACTGTTTTTAGGTAAGGAATATTCAAGATGCATTGTTTGATATTATCCTAACTTCTTCCCTCATCTTAGAGCAATTGATCTATTAACAACTGTAATTATGATATTCTATTTCGTCTGATGAAGTTTGCTAACTGCACACGAAACGTTACGTAACACAGAAGATAATTACAATGAATTGCAGGAAGTTTAGCTGTGTTAATTATTTTCCTACCCAATTTTTAAAACGTAATATTAACCACAGGTGACATAAAAAAATTAGTAGGTGCCCCGATAGACCCCTCAAATGGGGTCGATCGGGACAAAAAAGATTAAAAAAAAATTTACAAGAAAAATACGAAAGAAAAGCTCCAAAAATAACACAAAAAAGAAGTTTGTTTAGAACTATTTATAAAATGTCAAAAATACAGTTTAACTCATTAAATCTTAGCTACATACTAGGAAATCCAAAATACTTTTTTAAAATTTAATTTAAAAAAGTAGGCTTGTGAAAAAAAGTTGCACTTCTAACACGTGTGGTCTAAATAACCATTAAGTAAAAAACTAGGGGTGAAAACTAATGAACACAAAATACAAAAAAATCATGATTACTAATTTATTCCATACTGTACAACAACAAAATTACAGAATACTAACAGAATTTGAATTATTGTACATAGATAGAATAAAAAAGTAAATATTTAGTAATGATACAGTAAACATAAATATAAAACATAAACATTCAGAACAAATTTTTTTATTTAAAAATAAATAAAATGTGCGCACAGTAAGGAATTCCAGGGTGTTAGTTCAGTAAACAACCGTTCTTCCACTAACACCTGAATTTTTTTTTTGAAAACCATCTAACCCATCAATTTAATATAAACTAATCAAATAATTTCCTTGCACTAAAATTAATAAAACAAAAAGAATATGTACTAACATTCGTGTAGAAGGTTGCAACATATCTTACGCACAAAGAACACAACATGGCACAGAACAAACAGACCACTTCAATACAATGATTTCAACACTAGACACACAACAAAATAATGACATAACAGAACTTAAAAATATGATGAAAGATCTCATCAACCAATTGAGTACTATGATGAATCTGATTTCAACGTTAGTAACTACAATGTCTTAATGGCTCAATTAGTGAAAATTGTAGCATAGAACGCCAACGGATTGTGTCTACATGCACAAGAAGTCAAAATTTTCTTGCAAAATAACGATATCGATCTACTGTTAGTGTCAGAAACGCACTTTACTCTGAAAAGTCATTTGCAAATACCAAATTACCGAATATACCATACTAGACATCCAGATGGCACTGCCCACGGGGGAACTGCTATCATAATACGAGAAAATATCAAACATCATGAATCAGAAGGTTATAACCAGGAATTATTGCAGGCGACAACAGTTACTCTTGAAGATTTTACGGGAACTCTAATATATCGGCAGTTTACTGCCCGCCGAAATTTAACAATAAACAAACAGACTATGAAAGTTATTTTAAATCACTAAGAAACAGATTCATCAGTGTAGGAGACAGGAACGCTAAACATCACCACTGGGGGTCAAAAGTCACAACACCTAAAGGCAGACAATTGTATGCAGCGATGAAGAGCTGCAACCTAACGGCATTATCTACAGCCGAGCCTACATATTGGCCTACCGATAAGAGAAAAATCTCCGACGTATTAGACATTGGCTTTATTAAAGGTATTGATGGTAAATTATGCAAAATAGAATCCTGTCTGGAACTTCCAAATGACCACTCAGCGATCATAATCACACTTAACTCACGTATACTGGAAAAACAAAAACAACCAACATTGTATAGTAAAAACACGGATTGGGAACTATTTAGAACACTTTTAGATGATAAAATAAAACTGAAGGTGCCCCTGAAAACCCCTGAAAACCTTGGCATGGCAGTTATCGATCTTACTAAAACAATACAGTAGCAGCCTGGGGAGCAACACCAGATTCTAATCGGTATACTATTAAACAAAAATGTCCTACAATAGTCAAATAAAAAATACAAAAAAATAGAAAGCTTCGTAAAATATGGCAGACGACAAGGACAGAGAACAACAGAAAAATTTATAATAGGGCTGTAAAGGACCTAAAGCAGCTATTAGCTCAAATAAAAAATCAGTCTCCAATGAAAGCAACAGAATATTCCTTTTGGAAAAGCACAAGAAAACTAAAGAGACCTCAATCACACGTCCCACCAATCAAGAACCAAAGCGATAAATGGGCTAGAAGCGATAAAGGAAAGGCAACAGCTTTTGCGAATCATCTCTCAAAAGTCTTCGAACAACATGACATACCCACTCCTTAACATGAGGAGGAAGTCAGGAAATTTCTCACAGCCCCATATCAAATGGATCTTCCAATAAAAACCGTCAGCCTTTCAGAAGTTAAAGAAACAATCCTACAACAAATAAATCCCAAAAAAGCAGCAGGGTTCGATTTGGTGACTGGGAGAGTCCTGTAAGAACTCGCAGAGAAAGGTTACAAAGCAATACAGCAAATATTTAACACTGTTCTGAGAATTGGTTATTTTCTTAGTCAATGGAAGGTGGCCCAAATTATCTTGATATTAAAACCCGGGAAAAATCCTAATGACTCATCTTCTTATCGACCAATAAGCTTGTTGTCTGTTCTGTCAAAAGTTTTTGAAAAAATCCTTCTAAAACGACTAAATCCGATTGTAGAGGACAATAACCTTATACCGGATCATCAATTCGGGTTTAGAAGCCAGCATGTCACCACCGAACAAGTGCACCGGATAGTTAGTGTAATCAATAGGGCCTTTGAAGATAAAATGTATTGTTCAGCAGCTTTCCTGGACATCAGCCAGGCCTTTGACAAGGTCTGGCATGATGGTCTAATATACAAACTTAAACAAAGCCTACCATGCAACTTTGTCATCTTGCTCAAGTCCTACCTTTCAGGAAGACACTTCTTTGTAAAGTACCAAGATGAACATACGGACCTATTACAGATTAATTCCGGAGTACCCCAGGGAAGCATACTGGGACCCATCCTCTATACATTATACACAACGGACATTCCCATATCCAATAGAACTGTAGTGGCCACGTATGCTGACGATACGGCGATAGTTGCTACACACGTCAAACCTGAAATAGTATCACAATACCTGCAGGATAATCTAAATGAATTAGAACCGTGGTTAGACAAATGGAAAATTAAATCAAATGTATCAAAATCAGCACATTTAACATTCACTCTGAACAGAGGTACCTGCCCCCCAGTCATTCTCAAAGATCAACATACAAACAGAAGACACCAAATACCTGGGGGTACATATGGACAGACGCTTGACCTGGAGAAAGCATATATTCACAAAGAGGAAACAACTGAGTTTGAAACTGAGGCAAAAGTACTGGCTTATTGGTAGATAATCTCAGTTGACACTTGAAAACAAGCTCCTCCTGTACAAGGCTATCATCAAACCGGTGTGGACCTATGGGATCCAACTATGGGGAACGGCAAGTCATTCTAACCTGGAAATCTTACAGCGTTTTCAGAATAAAGTGCTGAGGCAATTAGTTAATGCCCCGTGGCATGTCCCTAACATTCAAATAGCAAAAGACCTGCAATTTCCATCGATCAAAGACGAAATCAAGAGTTATAGTGTTAGAACTCAAGCTCATCCTAACGCACTCGCGAGAAGTTTGTTTGAACACACTAATGTAGTGCGCGATTAAAACGTTTCAAGCCAGAATCCCTAATGGAGAGATTTGATTAGGATTAATTTATGTATATTATCTATATGTATATATCTAGATTAAGAATTATTTACGTCTTCAAACATCTCTAAGAGATGTCCTTTCAGGGTAGCTTCATTGGAAGTCTCCCTACAAGTCATTTTCTGTTTATTTTTGTTATTATTTTATACAAATCAATTACTTATTGTCCTCATCGACAAATTGTAAGAAAAATGGGGATTAAAAAAAATAATTGCAGCATTACCCAGACCAACATAATGTAGTATTGCCAGCAGTAATTTATGACTTAAGGTGTCGAATGCTTTACTGAAGTCTAACAATGTCAACATTGCATAATTACCATTATCATATGACTTGAGTACATCATCAGTTACATGCAGTAAAGCTGTTGTACGACTATGCGCTGGTCGAAATATTGACTGGAAAATTTATATTTTTGTAAGTGGTTACGTAATTGCGTATTAATTATTTTTTCGAAAATTTTAGACATTGTGGGCAGAATGGGTCCTACTGAATTGCTTTTTAACGAATTAATTATTTTTATAAATTCCTCAGAGGCCACAGGTTCAAATTCCAAAAATGCTTTTGCTAATACATTATTTGAGAAAACATTATATAAATCTTCATCAACTGGCAAGTTAGGTATACTGTTTATAAAATACTTACCTATTAATTTCATTTACATTCGGGATATCAGTATTATTTTTAATTTTATTAGAATTTGAGCTACTTACATTCAACCTTTTCAGTTCATTCCACATTTATTTACTGCTACTATGAGTAGCCTTAAATTGAAAGTAAGTTTGTTTTTCATTTTTAATTGCTAAGTTTGTATAATTACGGAGCAGCTTGTAATAATCCCAAGCACCCTCATTTGGTTGTTTTTTATACTTACTTTTCGCTCGATCTCTTAATTTCATTAACAATTTAATGTTATCTGTCAGCCATTGGGGCAGGTTTATTTTTAATGGATTGCCATGGAGCATGCTCGTTAAAAAGATTAATTAATTGATTATTAAGAAATTCAACCTTATCGTTAACATCATGCATGTAATATATCTTATACACATTTCTAAGTCTGCGTTAAATTTGCTCAAATTAAAATGCTTAAAACTTCTAAATACATGAGCCACAGGGGTACCTATACTTAAAAAGTTTCATGCAAATGTGGCATTACACAAGTTCGTGATCGAATAATTCTACGTTTTCACACCCGAATCCATAATTAACGTCAAAGACGATGTAATAATTACATCCAACAAAGACATTTTATTTAAACAAACTTTAGTAGGTTCCGTTATAACTTGAGGGAAGTTAAATGATTCTAGCATGCTATTTAAATAATCTGTAGCATGATGATCGGGCGTAAAAAAGTCGATATTACAATCACTCAAGCAAATAATGTCCTGTGAAGCAGGTGTGCATAACATAAGCATAACTAAAACTTGACAGCTTACCGCAAAAATGTGACTATCCCACTAAATTCTACGTAAAAAACTGTATAAGCGCCAGTTTTTAGCTTTGCGATATATTGAAGGATAACGGAGATACGCGGGGGGTCCCAAAATGCAATATTTTCAATTTGGCCCTGTATCTCGAAAACGAAGCGGGCGATGAAGATTTTGTTTATACCATCTCTTTTTTCGCAAAAAAGTAGCAAAGTATTGCGAAAACTGCAACTCTCTATCTTTACTCGTAAGTGAGATACCCCGTAATATCATCGAAAATGGGACACCCTGTACATCTTTCAAGAAGTTTTGCAAATTGTCAATATATGAATTGACAATTTCATGGCAGATAGCTGCACGGGCTTTCTTAATGTTTTCACATAACCTCTGAAACAATAAAGAAGCCAACCCGCGATCGATTACTAATAATAATCAATGGTAGTATAATCGCAGATCAACCCCCTTATCATTTATACACCACGGTAGCTCTGAAATGTTTTTACTCACCGCAATAACCTAGCTAACTCAATCTCGGTGGCCTTGGGTCGCAGATTCCTATCATCAGCTGTACTACTGTAAGCTCTTTTAATAATAAAAAAACACAGGGCGCCAGAAATCAAAATTTCAAGAAATAAATAAAATTATAGCAACAATTAGGTTTATTCAATTAACAATTAATAGTTGCTTGCAACATCGGTATTAAGTCTGTAAATTGTTTATCACAATATTAAAAAGTTTGAATACAGTATATTACTTATGCTGAAAATGCAGCACGCACAGCAAAAAAATATGTGAACCTCTTTTGGGCTCTTGGATTGAATATGATTACAACTCAATGAAGGAGTATGCTTACCACTGTCATATGTTTTAACCGTTATCTCGGTAATGATGATAAAATGGCGTGAGGGCACTTTTTACAAAATTCTTAATAAGTATTCAAATGAGCATTTAGTAATAAATTAAATTTGTGAACAATTAATACATTATGTTTTAAATTTGTAAAGCATAGATTTGTGAACAATTAGTACATTACGTTTTAAATTTGTAAAGCGTAGATTGTGAACAATTAATACATTACGTTTTAACGTAGTTTAAATTTGTAAATTGTAAATCTGTTAACTGTGGTGAAGCGTCGTTGAAATCGATTCAGCCAAAAATTCATGGGCGGACGGGGTTATCAAAAAAAGTTGAAATAAGACTAACCTGGATTGTGACAAAAAAAACGTCGCATGCAGGCGATGAATTGGTCCAGGATTATCTTAGCGTTCCAGCCAACAGCAGCACCGACCTCGTGACCGAAATTAATAATGGAACGGGCGCTCCTTGTCACAAACTGGTAAGCTCAAAATGACATTCCAGAAAGGAGTTGCGGGTCCAAGTTATTAATTATGGTGTTACTTAGGAGACCCAAATAAGAAGTCGTCAAAAAACGGCATCTAAGAATGGCGTTTAAGAATGACGTTGAAGAGCTAATAAGAAAAGGAAAATTACTAAACTTGAATATCAAACAAAGTAGCGCAGACATATCTGATTTTAGTCATCAGCTCACAAACGAAGTTAATTAATAATCGGTGCAATAGCACGCGGAAATGCCTTCGTAGAAGCAAGTTACTTCAACCGAATGCAGAAATCGAATGCCCGCTAAGCGATGGAATAGCTGCCAACTGGCGCGGAGAGATAACAAGTGAATTTCGGAAAAACCAAAACCAGCACTCTTGCGCGAAACAAGATTTGATATAATTTGAAATACAGCGAATTATAACTCAAGTGAAAATATACAGGCTGGCCCGGAATAGATGAATAAATGACGAAACAAATAGCCGGAGCTAAAGATTTGTTTCACCTCTGCGCAGGGGCAGCTTTATACCGCAGTAAAAAAGGATTTGCCCATTCCGGTCGTGGTGGCATATTTTAGAATTTTCTTATTTTTACGTCTTTTCTGTCCAAGTAACCCTTGACAGCGTACGAAAGATCCAGTTTATCCAGAAGATAGCCCTATTCCCCTACCAATACTATAAGTGGCACCAAATTTTGTTCTTCTGCTTCTGCCAGGGCTGTCTCACCTCCTTGATTTTTGAGGCACCTCTATTATGCCTTGACAATGTTGACCTTGAAATTTTAAAAAACTTCCTCGGCCTCTCGTCGCGTTATTTGGCCTCTCCTACTTTGATCTAGGGCAGTTTGAAAGGTTTGGGCATTATTGTTCCGGTAAACGTTTGTCCCAGGCACTTTCTTTTACTTCCTCACCATTGTCCCGATTGACACTTAAAAGTGCCATTTTCTGTGGAAATATTCATAGAACAAAACGAATAATTAAAAAAAAATTTACTTACCGTCTACAAACCTCTTCAGCCTATCATATAGTCAAGTTTTAATCAACACTTCAGCCTATCATATAGTCAAGTTTTAATCTCCTTCTCCATTCGAAAATGTGGTTTCCAAGCACAGTTTTTCCATGCACAAAAAACTGCGAAACTTGTTGGTTTTTAGGGCACCTCTGCCTTCGAACGCAAGCTAAGAGTTCTGACTACTATCCGGCCTGAAAACATTCGGCTTGAGTCACCAGTGAAAGTTCTTTGTCTGAAAACAACTTTCTCCCGCTTAACTCCACGCGTCTCGATTCGCCTCATTTGGCTGTATAATTTTAAGTGAAAAAATTCCACCAACACATATTGTCAACTATTTGTGTTAGAGTTGGTGACAAACTTTTCAACATTAACACTACAATGTATAATACAGAGTGATCAAGTTAGAAAAATTGTAAGGGAAATAACATATTACCTCCCTATCATTATTCTCGATTGGTTACTTGAGCAGAGTCGACGCGTTGAAGTTCCACTGCTTAAGCTGTTAAAAATGTACGTAAACAGTTTAATATTTTTGCAAAATACTTCTTATCTAACAAAAGTGAAATGTATCATAGAAAGTTTACGCATATCGGCTAAGTCACCACAAATCGAAAACGTGTGCTCGCTGTGAACTCGTTATAGAATCCCTGGATAGTGCAATATGCGCCGTGCGTGGTAAGTATTATCATTTCGAATGTTCGATGGCTGAAAGTCATTATAATAAGCTATTGAAAGCTATGGCAATGTTCTAACTGCGTTGGAGTGGTTACTCGGGAAAGATTAAATTCCGCTACTAATTCTAATCAACCTAATCAACCCTATCAAAACAAACCAAAAAATGTTGGTACTTCGAAGGTATTACCGCCGAGCGGATGTGAATATGCTAAAGATTATCAATAAGTAATACGAATTTTTAAATAAAGAAATGCAAGATTTGAAAGGCAGCGTCTTGTTTATGTCTGAAGAATATGATAAGGTGCTTTCCTAATAAACAGCAATATTGAGGACGCCAAAACTAACAAAAAAATCAACACCTGAACGATCAATTGGTTAAAAAAGATAAACAGCTCGAAACCCTAAATTTGCAGCTTGTAGTAAGTGAACAATATTCACGAAATAGAAACATTGAACTTTTCGGAATAAAGAAAATGCCTCTAGAAAATTATAAAAACATCATAACAGCCAGTGCCAGTGAACTAAAACTAAATATTTTGTAAGAAGATATAGACATCAAGCATCGTGTAAAACCCATCGCTAAAACGGTCGTCCCCTATCGTGGTGCAATTCTTATCTCGTACCAAACGTGATGTGTTAGAAAAAAAAGGGCAATAGTAGTCATCAACCGCAACGTTTCCGGAGTGGAAATTGACAGAAGATTTACATTAATGAACACTTTACGATGGAAAATAAGCAACTACTTCCGCTTTACAAGGGTCAAAAATAGAAAACTCTTCGTAAGAAAAAGACCTGAAGATCCAGTAATCAGGATTCAAACGGAAGAAGATGTATTTCAAGAATTACTCACCGGTATTCGCAAATAAATAATTTAAAAAGTTTTCTTTTTGCTTGATATTAAGGTGTTTTAAAAGTAACTTGTTTCGATATACTATGGAAGTGCTAAATGATGATACTAATATTAATTTTACCACGGTCTTGACAAATAACTGATATCAACAATAACTGCAGAATTATAAGGTTGCAAATAACAACCCATAATAAAAAAAAGGTATAACTTCACTTTATAAACCGCCACCACACGTGACATCGGATTTTCTAGTTGACCTAAAACAATACATTGGAAGTTACTGTACCGCTGCTAATGAAATTCTATAATAGTAGGAAATATGAGTATAGATATTTTAGACGACAGAAATGAGAATTCCCAAAATTATCTCGAGGGATTGAAAATGCTGGCTTTGCTGGATACCGGTGCACATCGCACCATTTTAAAGGGTAAGGGATGGGATGTCTTACGGACTGTGGAACTTCGATTGAATAAAAAGATACGACCCTTGTGTTCATTGGCGAATGGCAGACTGTGGAGTGTTTGGGGACTGTTCACTTGCCAATCCGTTTAAATGATAAAATTACAACTATTTATGACTTAATTGTCCCGGATGTCCCTCAGACATTAATTTTGGGAATAGATTTTTGAAATCTGTGGGTATAGCACCCGAAATATTTCAAGGAGAGCGGGAATTTTCAAAACCCAATTTAGCAACCATTAGTAATCCTACAGGAACCTTGCAGTCAGACTTAAATTTGAACACGGAACAGCGAAGCGCGTTGGATACTATGGTTAGTCGGCATTTTTCGACTGGTAACGTAGAACTTGAATGCGTCAAATACGTCGAACACAAAATCACGACGGCGGCGGCGGCATTAAACAAACATAAACTCTGTTTACATCTTTTTGGCATGAAGGTTGGCCATGACCGTTTCCCCAATTTAGCTGTGTAAAATTACTTTATTGTGTGAGGTTTACATTTGAGCTTATGGTTACCAAATATTTTTAGGTTGGAAAAGATGACAAAACACCTTCAAATGCAAAGTTGTCATATTTAAACAGAATATAAAATGGAAGTTAGTAATTTTTATGTATGTATCCAGTTTTAGCAATTTTGTAAATAGAGACATTTTAATTAGTAGCTTCGCTGTCGGGCGTATTTTTGAAACAATCCAGCGGGAGTGCAATCTGGTCAGCATTATCGAAGCAAGGAACTATGCACGCAATATATTTTGCGTGACTATTGCTTGAATCGATTAAAAAAACTAACGAATCATCATTTTAATGTGTAAGGTGGAGTATTACCCATAAGTAGTTATACAGAGAGATTTTCTTTACTACGAACACGGCAGAAGATATGTCGAATTTATAAATGCCGAGAATTTGACGTTGTCAGTTCGCGTATTTTGTCAGTAGCTAATATCT
Source organism: Agriotes lineatus (assembly GCA_940337035.1). Lineage (NCBI taxonomy): Eukaryota > Metazoa > Arthropoda > Insecta > Coleoptera > Elateridae > Agriotes > Agriotes lineatus. The sequence goes on along the minus strand of CALNHX010000406.1, from coordinate 244,010 downwards.
GCTGTTCTTTTTATCTTAAAATCGATAACTACGAAGCAACGGAACAGTACAAATTGTAAAATGGTATTATCTATACTATTATGCCAATGGTTGATAACATTTTCTGCCTTGGAGACTTTAATATTGATCTATTAGATTTCGGAGGTCAATCAACTAAATACATGCAAACTTACTTAAATAATGCTTGTTTAACACAAATCATTGACGGGCCTACGCGCGTTACTTTAAATACTGCTTCATTACTTAATCATATTATCACAAATCATGCTGAAATTATCACTGGTAGAGGTGTAATCAATTTTGATCATTTATCGGATCACAATCTTATTTATTGCAGCTTCAAAGTTGAACTGGTAAAATGTAATGCTCTTAAAATTATTAGATACAGATCTTACAAAGATATTAATCTTGGCCAGTTTTATAATGACCTACAGTCCATTCCCTGGAACAATATACATGATTGCAGTAATATAGACGAAAAAGTGCAGTTTCTACAGGAAAATTTGTTTGCTTTACTGAACCTTCATGCTCCGTATAAAATATCTAAATGCTCTAAAGTCTAAAGTCCCTGCTCCTTGGCTCACTGAAAATTTGAAGCTCCTTATGAAACTAAGGGATAAAGCCTTACTACGATTTAAGCGTAGTGGTAATGCGGAACATTGGAATTATTACAAACAATTAAGAAATTACACCAATACTGTTTGCCGGAATGAAAGGAAAACATATTACAATTATCGGTTTCAAAACAGTAATGCGAAAGAGACATGGAAACTACTTTCTGGTCTTAATATAAAAACAAACAGGCTTTGTCCAGTTCCACCACATTTAGCCGATGTTAACAAAATTAATAACTATTTTAGAAATTGTCTCCCAGTAGCTGGTGCCAACCAAAATTTAATAAATTATTATTCAAATAACCGTTGTGATGCTTTAGAAACAGAGGCTGAATTACAGTTTCTTGTAGTAGATGAGGATTCAGTTAACAAAATAATTAACAACATTAAATCAAATGCTGCAGGTATTGATGACTTAAACTTAAAATTAATTAAGATGTGCTGCCCTTTTTTGTTGCCTATTATTGTGCATATAATTAAAAACTGTATCTAGAATTCAGTCTTCCCCAAAGCATTGAAACATGCTTACGTAATTCCTGTGCCAAAAGTGACGCAACCAGCGTCGATTGCCGAGCGTCGCCCCATCAGTATACTGCCTGTGTTGTTTAAAGTTCTTGAAAGAATAATACAGTGCCAATTAATTCAACATGTTAACAAATATAACATCCTACCTAGTGTACATTGTGTATTTAGAGCGGGACACAGTTGCAGCACCGCACTTTTAAAAATAACAGATGACATTTTCAAAGCAATTGACAGGCAACAAGTCACTGTCCTGGTGCTACTTGATTATTCAAAAGCCTTTGATACGCTTAATCATGAAATTTTTTCTCAATTTTACATTTCATTGGTCTGCACCCACATGCAATATTGCTACTTTCAAATTATTTTTCTGGTCGTAAGCAAACAGTAATTTTAAATAATATAAGTTCGAATGTTCTTTCTATTAACAGTGGAGTGCCACAGGGATCAATCTTGGGTCCTCTTTTGTTTACGTTGTACACATCGCAATTTATTACTCACATTAAATATTCTAGTTGTCATTTTTATGCGTATGATACACAATTGTATATCTCGTTCGACCCGACAAATTTAAAAGTTGCATGCGATAACTTAAATTCTGATCCTGAGAGAAACTATATCAAATATCTAATAAACATTCACTTCAAATTAACCTTTCTAAAACGAATGTAATTGTTTTTGGAAAGCATAAAGACGTAACTATAAATCAGCTAAAACTAAATTTAAAAATTAATAATACATCCTTAAAATGTTCAACTGTAGTAAAAAATTTAGGCGTACATATTGATGATGAGTTAAGGTTTCAAACTCACATTACTAAGTGTATACAAAGAGCATACTGTAATCAAAGACAAATATACCAGAACAGACATATTCTAAGTTGTCAACAAAACATGTATTTATGTAATGTCTTGGTGCTGTCAATATTTGACTACTGTGACTGTGTCTACGGCCCTAACTTATTAAATTCGGACAAGCTTAGAATACAAAGAATTCAAAATTCGCGTTTAAGGTTAGCTTGTGGCATTCGCAAATATCAACAAATTTCTCATAAGTTAGCTGAAAGTAAATGGCTAAATATGTCAACCCGTAGATATTTGCACTGAACCAGCTTATTTCACAAAATAATTTTAACTAAAACCCCTATTTATCTCTATAATACCATTCGTTTTCGAACCGATGTACATAGTCTAAATCTAAAGTTCAAGGGATTACTCACGCCTCTTCAGCATGTCACTGAAACTTTAAAACGTTCTTTTACATATGGAATAGTTAAATTATATAGTAACCTTAGATCAAACTCGAAACATTAACCATTACTTCGCTTTAATTTTCTCCTGAAACGAATGCTTCTAAATATATAAGAAAACAGTAATTAAGAAGTTATTAAGTTTCTGTTTATATATGCGTATATGCGTTTCAGATGGTATCACTTTACTTATCTATACATATTCATTTATTAGTTTAAGTTTAAAAGTTTACGTTGTAAGTTGTGTACAGGACAGGTTCAGTGGAAGAGCAACGCTCAGGTAACTGAGTAGCTGAACTGCGCCTTTTGCTACTTCCCTTTCTGTATGCATGTATATATATAAACATTCATTACTATGTAGCAATAAAGACATTTATTTATTTATTTATTTATCAGGGTCCAACGGTCCGGGAAATTCAAAATTCTTTCATAACATTTAGAAATAGGTGTTCTTCATCGTTATCAATGTTACACAAAGTTATTTCAAAATTTGAAAACTTTGGACGTGTTTTTCCTCAAAAGCACAAAAGGCCTAATGTTTCCAACGAAGACAGGAATTTAAAAGAGGTTTGTATTACCGCTAATGACTATCCAGACTAGTGGATTTAGTTGTGATGTTCTTCCCGATGGTCATTTCAGAAGTATGAAATTTTGATAAACTGTGATAAAAATGCCGAAAACTTCCTCTGGAAAGTCGCTTCCAGTACAACTAACAATTTGAAAAACTGCGTTTAAAAATTAAAGAGGTAGTTCAGAGTACTAGCACTAATACGTTGGCTAATGTGCGGAGAAGTTTCTATGATCGCGTAGGATATTGTTTAGCGCAAGAAGGTAGGCTCTTTGAACTTCAGCTAATTTAAACTTCTTCAGTTGTTTGAAATAAAATAGATATTTATGCATTAAGGGAGATATGAATATGTTTTTTCCCTGAGGTTGACATGTGTTACAGACCGAGGGCCTCTGGCCCGAGGTCTGTAAGTCAACCGAAGGTAAAGAACATTAATATCTCCCGTGGTGCATACAATATTTTATCTACTAGCATATTCGTAAAAATAGTAAGAAATTTCAAAATGTCCCTTGGGAGTTATGAGTAGCTTTTCATATTTTGTTTCTATGACGAAAATGTACAATATCATATTGCTAGTAGATAACTAGTTTTACTTTTGTTTACATCTTTTACTATGAGTTAGTTTGTTCGGAAGAAATTATTTCTTTTTTTCAGAATGCGTTTTACTTTGTAAACTACCTTCTTTTAATTTACTGTTAATCTTTAAAAATCACGCTTTTCAACTCTGAATTTATCACCTGAATTAATCACAGAATAACGCAGTACCTCATATATTCCATCTGTGATATAATAATTAACTAACAAACATTACACTAGGTATGGATGCCTTGTCTGCGTCGAACAACTACTTAAACAATCAACGCAGACGACCCGTGGATTAATATCAGAGTACCTTAGACCGACTGTCCATCGGTCTTGGTGTCCTTTCAGGCAATCGTAAATTTGCCTTGTATACTCGCGTTCGCAGGTCGTGAATTTTCACCGTATAACAACTTACCGATAAGTTGTTATGTAACACCTTATCGACGCAAGTCGTTTTTGATTGGTTGAACGTTAAAAAAGCGAGTTCGATCATTGGTAAAATGACATCGTTTGACAGATGTATGAAATAGTCAAAGGAAGCAGTCCATCTGGCAACAATATTATGTTCTGTCAAATGATAGTAAATTTGTTGGAGGTTATGCAGGTTATACAACAAAATAAAAGTTACGGTTCTGTTCATGATCAACATTTATGCCAAAAAGATGTGAACCGAATACATTACCCGATTTCTCCCGCCATGCAACAACACATCGATGCCGAATTAGACAAAATGCTTAAAGCAGGCGTGGTAGAACGATCTTGATCGGTGTGGTCCAGTCCCATCTTATTGGCGGAAAAAAAACGGTTCATATAGGTTTTGCGTTAACTTTCGAAAGATAAATAGTGTCACGGATAGAGACGCTTAACTGTTACTATATGTATAATCCATTTTGGATCGTCTACGTGATGCACGTTTTATAACATCTTTGGACATTAAATCAATCTATTGGCAAATTAAAATGAATAAGGAATCGAAGGCGCTAACTGCTTTTACGGTCCCCAAACGTGCTTTGCACAACGTGCCAGTGACGTGGCCAAGTTTTGTCGACCAGAATTAGAACCCTACGTTTTCGTCTATTTAGACGACGTGATCATTTACAAACGGTCGTTTGAAAAACATTCTGCATGTCTAACGTTGGGACGCGAAAAGTGCCATTTTGTCGACCCGAGTTACGATATTTGGACTACGGTGTCAACGCCAAGAAACTCTTAGTCGACCCCGACCATATTTCTGCTATCCTAAATTTACCGCAGCCACAAAACGTTTCGGATATTCGACGAGTTGTCGGTATGGCTTCCTGGCCGATTCATTCCAAATGTTTCATCTATCATCGCGCTGTTGACAGAATTGTTGAAAAAGTATCAGAGGTTCGAATGGACCGAAAAATGTGATATTGCGTTCACCACCATAAAGAATTGCTTGGTGTCAGAACCGATTTTGACATGCCCGGTTTTCAGCCAACTATTCCAAACGGACGCTTCGAATATTGGCATTGAAGCAGTTTTGACTTAAACTGTCGATGTCCAGGAACAAGTTATTTATTATATTAGTCGTACTTTAACGAAACCCGACCGAAATTTCTCGATGGGCGAGCTTGAATGTTTGGCTGTCCGTTGGGCAATTGATAATCTTCGATCTTATTGGGAGGGTATTAATTTTATGGTGTTTACCGACCAAAATTCGTTGATTTAGGCTTAACAACCTTAAGGAACCAACGGGAAGACTTTCTCGTTGAGCCGTTCAGATGCAATAGTACGATTTTACAATCAAGCACCGAAAAGAGAAGGCCCTGTTGTCTCGAACGCATTATCTCGCGCAGTGTCGATCGTTGTTGTTTCGGTGAGCGATCCAGGTGACCCCGTTGTTGACGAATTTGTGCCACGAGATGGTCAAACTGACCAATAATAGAAACATATGTGCAAACGTACCAACGGTACAAACATATGTGCAGACGCAGTGGTGCCAAACTTTTTTCATCAAAATTACCAAGAGGGGTGCTAAAAATTCCCCTCTTAAATCCAAAATTTCCTTATGCGATTTTTGTTAAAAAAATGTTTTTAACACAAAAAAATTTCAACAAAATAGAGCAAAAAATACTTTTATTTAGAAAATAGAATACAAATTCATATACAAAATATAAAATCAATAGTGTGGTAGAACTGTTTTCTTTTTAAAAGGATACATTATCGTATTATGCAGTTTCACATGATCGTCCGAAATTTTAAATTTACGACATAATTTTCACCAGCCTGCAAACTACTTCTAAAAGTGCATACTGCATTTAAAAACGTTTCCCCTAATCTGTTTTTTTTCTTCGTTTTGGTATCGGTAACTACAGAAAAATGCGTTCTGCTTCGGCGTTTGAATGAGGTAATATTAAAATTATGTTAACAAGTTCCGACAAATTTGGAAATGCCAAAGTGTCATCAAAGCGTTTTTTTGAACAGATATCTAGCCACATGCCAGTAACTTGCAAAGATTATAATCTGTTTATTTCTGACTCTCCTAAGGCATCTCTCAGGTTTCTCCATTCGGTTTCAATCTGTCTTGTCAACATTAATAATTGCCTAAAATTTTTTACGTAATTCAATAAAATTTATTTTTCTTTTAGACTCGGTTTTGTTAAATGCTATAAAAGGATTAAGAAATTTCGTATCTTTAAATATCTTGTCTGGTAACATTTGCTGAAGACGTATAGCTGCTTCTATGTACAAATTTAAGCAGTTTCTCAAAAATGCTACTTTTCCCTCTGGTGGTATTGTGTGCAATATTTCAGAATATTCTGCACCAAGGTATATCTCTTTCAATGGCAAAAAATGTCTGCGCGATCTCAAACTTAACTGGGTCAAATCTTCTTTGTGCAAAACTGATTGTCTTATATAATTTCTACAAAGTTTCTTCATTAAAGACATACACTCTGAATATAATAAATGAACCAGTACTCTTTTGCTTTGAAAAAGAGTGTTGAATGTAGTAAATGTTTTTAGGATGTATTTTAAAAACAATAAGTATGCTTTGGTATAAATATTTCTGAGTTCGCCCAGAACCAATTCCGCATTTTTTAATTTGACTTCTTGAACAGCAACTATAAAGTAATCCTCAAGGGTATTCCAGTTTTCTAAGACACGGGTTTTGCATTCATATATATATACCACCTTGTTGTTGACAATTTTAACATTATATGTTTTTTCCCTGAAAAACTTCGGCAGTTCTTGCAGTTGTGCAGACCTTTTTGCACTACCAGACACGTAACTGTAAATATTTCTAATTAATTCTTCTGGAGATCGTGGAAGGAACGAACACGCGCGAGACGCAACTAATGCCGCTGAATGGCATATACATCTTAAAAGAATTACATACGGTATATCTTCCTGTAGTAGCTTAAAAAATGAATGATTTGTACCTATCATTACGGGGGCACCATCAGATGCAACATCTAGAAAAACCCAGTTAGCTACAAAAACATTTTTTATAAAAAGTTTACTACTTAAGAAACTATATTTTCCAGAGGTATTTCATGTTTTTTCATGCAAGCCTTGAACTCCCCAAATAAGTTTGTTGCTCCTAAATTTCTGGCATCTACTTCTATGAGCTCTAGAAACCTAGTCACTAGTTGACCATTTTTTGAATAACGGACAAGTACATCGCCGATGTCTGTTAACTCTTTCAATAAAATTGAGAATTTATGTTTTCTTAGGTGACTAACTAAATCATCTGTTTCTTTTTTTCATAAAACATTTTGGATAATCGCCGTACATTTTGTCCGTTTTAAATTTAAATCTTGGCAAATTTGGCTGTCCGAAAAAATAGCCTCTAACTGGTAAATTCTTCGAAAAGCCACATTATTAGCAGCATAAAATGCAGCTAATTTAATTCTGCCTTTTTTACATTAGTTTTGTGAATACATTCCGTATTAGTTTCAAACATTTGAGTTATATTTTTATTGTTTTTAATGGTTTTTATTTAATCTAAGTGTTTACGGGTCGCTGCATGCGCTCGTAAATCACTTTTTTCTGATTTAATGGCTACGTTGCAAACTTTCCATCTAGAAGTAAAATATATATTTTAAATAAATAATACGAAGAAGCAGAAATATCTCACAGAAAATAGAAAAATATCTCAGAAAATGACGCCTCACGAGCTACCTTGCTTTATATTTTGAACTGGTATTCGGTAACAACCATAACTTAAAATTCGGATCCTTTAACCAGTATGCTTTAAGCGCTTTATCGCTTTTTATTTTTTTTCTAGGCTGTTCGCTTTTACTTTCACTTTTACTGTCGCTGTTTACACCGGAGCTGCTCATATTTTAAACACTAAACCAAATCAACACAATGAAAACAGCGTTAAGTGCAGACAATAACACCGATTACAGAAATAATATCAGCGTCAGCGCTAATATTCTCAATAATACATTTCGGGAAATTACCGTCCGCCCTTTAGTTCGACGTAAACATATGATCATCTGGCCATGTTGCCAAACTTCCCCAAACCTCCGAAAAAGAGTGCGCAATCCTATCCATTATGATATAAAAATAGGCAACAAGATTTCCTATAATTGACATATTCGTCAATTTCCCTAAAATTGGCATTTAAAAAAATCGCTTTAGGGTACTGAAATTCCCTAAATAGGGAAAATGCTAGCCATGGGTTTTTTCCGCCTCCCGCCATGGGAAAACGAAAAACGGACTTAGTCCCCAGGTGGGTACGAAATCCCAAGCCTCAAACGATGGCTGCCTCACGGAATCTGGGGAGGCAAATATTTGTCTTATCCACGTTATGTACGTAATCTAAGCAACATCTACTCTAGAAAACACCCAAATCTCTTCTACAAACAAATGGAGTTATTCATAGCCACTTACAACATACAAACCATGCAGTCAGACCACCGTATAAAAGAATTAGGATTGGAATTAGAACTTATAAAATGGGATGTAATACGTCTAAGTGAAACGAGAACACCAGAACAACAAACATATATTTGCCTTAAATCAGGGCATCTGTTATACTTGAACAACAAAGACACGGATTCACACGCAGAGAGATTTTCTTTACTACGAACGCGGAAAACGATATGTCGAATTTACAAATGCCGAGAATTTGACGTTGACAGTTCGCGTATTTTGTCAGTAGCTAATATCTGCTGTAATTTTTATATTAAAATCGAACTACGAAACAACGGAACAGTGCAAATTGTAAAATGGTATTATTAGGGTCCAACGGTCCGGGAAATTCAAAATTCCAACACAACATTTGAAAATAGGCGTTCTTCATCGTTATCAATGTTACATGGAATTATTTTAAATTTTGAAAACTTTGGATGTGTTTCTTCCCAAAAGCACAAAAGGCCTAATATTCCCAACGAAGACAGGAATTTAATACGAGTTTCTATTACCGCTAATAACAATCTAGATTATTCATTTAAATAAATTGCAGAACTAGTAGATTTAGCTGCGATATTCTTACCGATAGCCATTTCAGAAGTATGGAATTTTGTTAAACAGTGATAGAAATGCCAAAAACTTCCTCTGGAAAGTCGTTTCTACTACAACTAACGATTTGAAGAACTGCGTTTCAAAACTAAAGGGATAATTCATATTCTTATATGGGTATTTCGCCAATCTGCAAATTAAAATATTAAATAACGAAAATATTAACAACGAACGTTTCGAGGGACAATCTGCCCTCGTTATCAACGATTAACAATTAAAACGAAGAAGAAACTTATCTTTTTTTCACTGGAAGGAAAAACGACCAACCTCCAATGAATTTTTTGACATTTCATATTCTTATATGGGTATTTCGCCACTCTGCAAATTAAAATATTAAATAACGAAAATATTAACAACGAACGTTTCGAGGGACAATCTGCCCTGGTTATCAACGATTAAAAAAAGATAAGTTTCTTCTTCGTTTTAATTGTTAATCGTTAATAACGATGGCAGATTGTCCCTCGAAACGTTCGTTGTTAATATTTTCGTTATTTAATATTTTAATTTGCAGAGTGGCGAAATACCCATATAAGAATATGAATTATGAATTCACGCCGCAAAGAAGTTTCTGAGATTAACTAAAGGGATAGTTCCGAGTACTAGCACTAACACGTTGGCTAATGTGCGGAGAAGTTTCTATGATCGCTTAGGCTTAGGATATTGCTTAGCGCAACACGAGCTAATTTAAACTTCTTGAATTTTGTTGTTTGAAATAAAAATAGTTTTACTTTTGTTTACATCTTTCTTTTTCTATGGGTTAGTTTGTTCGGAAGGAATTATTTCTTTCTTCAAAATGCGTTTTACTTTGTGAACTACCTTCTTTAATTTTACTGTTAAACTCTAAAAATCCTGTTTTTCAACTCGGAATTTATCACCTGAATTAATCACAGAATAATAGTACCTCATACATTCTATCTGTGATATAGTAATTAATTAACAAAAATTACACTAGGCGTGGATGCCTCGTCTGCGTTGAACAATTACTTAAACAATCAACGCAGACGACCCGTGGATTAATATCTGAGTACCTTAGGCCGACTGTCCATCGGTCTTGGCGTCCTTTTAGACAATCGTAAATTCGTCTTGATTTACTCGTGTTCGCAGTTCATGAATTTTCACTGTACATATAGGAGAAGTGGCTATCTTACTTAATAAAAGGATTAAACATCGCTTAATAAAGATGAATTCGATATCACCCAGAGTCATATACATAGTTTTGGAAGTATCGAAGAGGTACCTTCTACGGGTTATACAAGTCTGTGCTCCCACTACCACTGCAGATGAAAGCGAAATATACCAATTATACGAAGATATAACAACACGATGTCGATTTTCAAAAATAATCCCCAGGTGGGTCGGGCGAAGAGCACGGAACCCCACACTGATAAGAAATTAACAGTCTGCTCCATGGAATATGGGGGAGCAAGAAGTCGATAGCCCCAAATAAACACCGATATAAGACTAAGCTAATGATTGCTACATACAACATAAGATCACTAAACAAAGATGAAAATTATATGAACTTGAGGAAGAACCTATAAATATTAACTGGGATATCTTAGAACTAGCTGAGATTAAAAGAAAAGGCGAGCACTGCTTAACCTTAACATCTGGACGTGTGTTGTATTACAGAGGAGCAGAAACTGAGGAAAACAACATAGGAGGCGTAGGTTTTATAATACATAAAAGAATAGCGCACTACGTAAGAAGCTACAATTCTATATCGAACCGAGTGGCCTATATCATTTTAAACATATCTACATTCTGCAATATAAAAATTATTCAAGTGTACGCTCCAACTACGAAATATGAAGACGAAGAGGTAGAATCATTCTACGAAGAAATCTCAGTAGCAATCGGTAATAACCATTGCCAATATACACAAACACATCATAATAGACTTTAATGCCAAGATAGGCAAAAAAGTGAAAATAAGACCGGAACCTATGGATTAGGAGAAAGAAATGAACGTGGACAAATGCTCATGAACTTTGCAGAACAACAGAATGTATATATAATGAACACATTTTTTAAAAAGAAACCCAATAGGAAGTGGAAATGGGTAAGTCCTAACAGAGAACATAAAAACGAAATAGACTACATATTATCATCACATAAAGAAATTGTTAAAGATGTAACACCATTAAATAACATTGGCACATGACGTGACCATAGAATACTGAGAACAAAAATAGAAATATATAGAGCAATGAAAAGAAAGAAAAGAATAAACAACCCAAGGACAACGATAGAATCAAAACTTTTAAAAGAAAAACAAATACAGTACGAATATGAATTAAACAAAAACTTAAGAAACTGCTGAGATACAGAAACTGACATTAAATGACATGAACACCATCATAAACAAATGTATGTTAGACGCAGGCCATAAAGTGGCTACAGCTCCGAGGAAAAAAGAAAAAACACGAGAATTATTTAATAAAAGAAGAGAACTGTTGAAACAAAAAAAACGGAATACTATAGAATACACCGAAATCAATAAAACGTTGAAGAAATTAATAAGAGGGATAAAAGAATACAGTTAGAAACAGAAATTGAAAAGTAATTGAAGAGAATAAGAATATGAAAAGTATAAGAAGATCAATAGGCAAAGCAAATATTACAGCAATCAAACATGACGAAGGAAAAGAAGTACGAAAGAAATATTAAGGACTACGGAACTATACTATGAAAAACTGTATAAACAGAAGAATGAAATACCAAATACTGTAGAAAAGGAATTAAAAAAGAAAATAATAAATGTAAATTCGGAAGACATTCCAGAAATTAATAAAGAAGAGATAGAGTTCAACATAAAGACTATCAAAAATCACAAGTGTCCAGGACATGACGGTGTAATAGGCGAGTTAATAAAAGAAGGAGGTGATACTATAATCAAGGCACTGCAAACATTCTTCAATAAATTTCTGTTTGAAGGAAGCATTCCTGACGACTGGAGTAATTCACTAGCTGTTCTTATATACAAGAAAAGAGATAAAACAGTACTTGATAATTATAGACCAATATCTCTGCTGTCCCAATTATACAAACTCTTTACAAATATTATAATAAATAGGTTAGATGCGAAACTAGAATTCTATCAGACGATTGAACTGGCAGGATTTAGACAAAATTTCAGCACTAGTGACCATATCCTTACTATTAGAACACTTATAGAAAAAGTCACAAAATACAATCTACCTTTATACGTAGCTTTAGTCGATTACGAAAAAGCTTTTGACTCAGTTGAATTGTGGGCAATATAAAAAGCATTACAAAATAGTAGAGTAGACCACAGATATTCTAAAATTATCCACTCCATCTATGAAAAAGCAACAATGGTAGTGCGGCTACATGAAAACGCTAATAACATTCTCGTCGGTCGAGGAGTAAGACAAGGAGACTCGATGAGCCCCAAGCTATTTATAACGGCACTACAAGATGCAAGAACACTATACTAAGGACACGCAACTCCCGTTTCGAAGCGGACCGCTAAAAGCTGACAAGTAAGGCGGCCGTGGTGTACAATTATTCATTCACAAAACTCGTGAACTGTCAATGTCAAACATTTGCTGAGTGTAACTGGAAATTCGAACCATGTTTTAACAATTAATAACACACTTGAAGTACACTCCATTGGATTAACAATCGTAAACTGACTTTTAACCGCGATTACAGGTTAATTTAGCTCGCTTCCAACTCTCGAACGGAAGTACACGCTGTCGACAGCGCCGCGACGGCTATCCCCGACATAAGGGCCGCTTTTATATACAGCCGTCATAGGAAGTTGCATCTCCTTAGTATAGTCTTCTTGACAAGATGTTTTAAAAAAACTTAAATGGGAGCATAAAGGTGTAAATATAAATGGCAAGATGCTCAACCACTTGGCCTACGCAGATGACCTAATAGTCATATCAGATTCATCTGAACATTTACAAACTATGTTAGAAGAACTTAAAGACGAATCCGAAAAAGTTGGGCTAAAAATAAATAAACAAAAAACAAAAATAATTACTAACCAACCAGGCAACATAAACATTATAATTGACAACCATAACATAGAGACAGTACAAGAATATATTTATTTAGGACAGATGATACGAGGGGTCGTTTTTATATTCCCGGACAAGGCATGAAAACAAAAGACTAGAGCAACAACAAAATTTTATTTTTCAATACAGTTCCCCTGCTTTTGAATACAGGTATAACAGCTCAATAGCTGCTATAAGTCATTGTCCCTAAACTTTGTCCCCCTTAGTGACGGTTCTACAATGTAAGTATATACCTAGAATAAGCTATCTGAGGTATAATTGTCATAGTTTTCTTTGTTACAACAATCGTTTCTAGGGTATTTATTCCCAGGATAACTTTATCCTTGGATTGTAGAACTGGCCCTTAGTGTTTTTTTGAGATTCGGGAACAAAAAATAGTCACTGGGTGCCAAATCTGGACTATAAGGTGGATGTTAAATTTTTTCGAAGCCACAATCAGCTACAGCAGCTTTTGAAAGTGTGGACTTGTGCACTGATGCATTGTCGTGGAGCAACAAGGCACCTTGCCTCAGTTTTCCGCGTCTCTTCACTTTAATAGCATCTCTAAGGCGATGCAACAGGTTTGCATAATACTCTCCCGTTACCGTACTACCCTTCTTCATATAATCAATTAACAAAATTCCCTGGGAGTCCCAAAAAATGGTTGCCATGATTTTTCCTGCAGAAGGGCTGACTTTAAACTTCTTGGGAGGTCTGGAGCCCTTAACATGCCACTGCATCGATTCTTGTTTCGATTCAGGGTCATAATGATGAACCCAGGTTTCATCTCCAGTGACAAGTCGATTGATAATTAAATCTGGTTCATCTCCACAGCGCGCCAAGAATTGTTCACAGGTTTCTACCCGGACACGCATTTGGAATTGCGAAAACATTCGTGGGACCCATCTTGCACTAACCTTTGTCCTTGTCTTTGTCAAATTCTGAAAACTGTGGTTTCTGAAACTCCTAGTGAAGCTGCTAATTGTTGCTTCTTTAGTCTTGCATCCTCAAGTACCAAACACTTGGCTTTTTCAACAACATCTGAAGTGATCAGGTCAACAGGGCGCCCTGGACGAGGATCATCATCCAGTGATTCTCGACCATGTCTAAACAATTTTGACAACTAGCAAACGGTTGACTTGGAAGGGCAATCATCTCTTCAAGAATAATTTTTGGAGGTTTTCCTTGTTTTGTTAGAAACTTTATAACAGCCCGGTATTCGATTTTATTCATTTCGATACACATACAACGCGCGACGACACAAACTGACAGATAATAAAATTACTAATGTTGCAATTGTTTTGTAAATTGCTACACAAGTTACCAAGACATATGTGATTAAAAAACAACATAATCGAAAATTGCATCAAAATTCAAAACAGCCGAGTCCGGGAATATAAAAACGACCCCTCGTAGTATGCAGACAATTTAATCAAAACCTAGAAATCGATAGAAGCATACGCCAAGCATGGTCAGCCTTCGGAAAACAAAACAAAATCTTGAAAAACCAAAAAATACCTTTAAAACTAAGAAAATCGGTATATGACCAATGCCTACTCCCCGTACTCACTTACGCTGCGCAAACATGGACACTAACACGAACATTAATGGAAAAACTCGCCAAAACCCAACGAACCATGGAAAGGCAAATGTTGAATATCAAGTTAAAAGACAGGATAAGGAACGAGAAAATTAAAGAAAAAACAAAATTAATAGATGTTAAAAGACATGTAGCATCTCTAAAATGGAGATGGGCGGGCCATACCATGAGACAGAAAGATGAACGATGGAATAAAGAAATACAGCAATGCAAACCATGGACTGGTAGAAGAAGTGTGGGCCGCCCACAGACCAGATGGAAGGATGACTTGAAACGAACAGCAGGCTTAGCATGGATACAGACAGCTCAAAACACAGACATGTGGAGAGACAAAAGGGAGGCCTATGTCCAACACTGGATGGTACCAGGCTAAAGAAGAAGAAAAAGAAGAGATAACAACGCCACGGAAAATAGAAACAACACATTATTCTGTCATTATCGGCGATTTTAACGCCAAGGTAGGAAACACTAACATTGATAATATTCCAAATAGAGGAAAATTTGGATTTGGCAATATAAACAAAAGAGGAAAACCCAGAGAGTCGCCGATGGACCTGGAGAAGGCCTGACTCTAAAGCAAGGAACGAAATAGATTATATCATCTGTAAAAAAATATATCATAACCAATACAATGGTATTAAACAAATTTGACTTGGAAAGCGATCACAGGGTTGTTAGGGCAAAGCTAATTATTTATTTTAAATAAAGGTAAAAGAAGCAGAATTATTATAATACGTTGCAAAGAGCATAAACCAGGCACAACATGGCAATTGTAATATTAGACAGCAATATTTGAAAATCTGGGAAAAGTAGACAGTGGATTAAAAATACAAGGAAATGGACACACAACAGGATGTGAAACAAAATTGGTGATGGACATGTCAGTGTAATTACGCGAGTGATAAATACAATTTAAATAAAACAAAGTGTAGTGGCGCTTTGAGACAATTTAAAACCGAATTGAAAGGACAATAATTTAGAAATAGGATTTCTGTAAAACATTTTAGTTACAAGAAATATTAGTTTAAAACATTGTTGTATTGAACTTGGTCTATATCCGTTTTTGTAGTTTAGATAGGCATTTGTTATTAACGACCATCAGCCAAAAACATTTGAATAAAATTAATTATTGACACACGGTTTTTGGTCTCTCATTTAATTGCATAAAAATATTCAATTTAAATTAATAAAAAGTACACCATTTTCTCCGATACAACAATCCGAGGATCCGACCGAGGCCAGCTCAAGATTACGATCATCAGTTACGGTCACAATTGAGTTCCTGAGCCCGAGATTTCAACGGCAGCATATCCGCCCAGCGTGTAGAAGGTCGCCACAGCAGCCGAAGCATCGCAGGACCCCACATCCGGCAGATACCATTTGGAGCCATCGTCCGAGCAGTTACCGCAGCATTGCAGTTACTAAGGATAGTTTTTTCAACCAAAATATCGGCGTTACAAACCGGGAAGTAATGAAATGCACGAAAGGACGTCTTACTGAAAGGAGATCCAAGCAGATTAAAAGTTTTAAGCATCCATTGAAAGCAATTTATCCAGCATTAGCATAAAAATCCAGATTTGAGGTTAAGAAAAACAATTGCATGTTTGGCGTCGTTTATCAATCAAGTGGAGGTTTTGACTGCAAACAAAAAATAGATTAATGCCATGGAAGGCGCGTGAATTCAAAAATTACCTTATCGAATGCTCATAAAACTCCTTTTGTAAAATTAATTTTCAAACGCGAACCGCAACTAATTAAACCGATTTGTGTAACACATTGACAGCCCAGTAAAGTACCTACCGCGCGAATGAACTACATTCACAGCCAATTGGCGTACCACATTAATTTTCAAATTAACGTATCAGGGAACTCAGCTTTGAGATATGAGTTTTTCTCTTGCCTACCGAGCGAGCTTCTGTAATATTAAATTGCAGATGAATGAAATACAATAAAGGGCATAATACTGTTTATTTGTTAGTAGTTAACGAACCCAGTTAATACTGAATTATTTTTGGTCAGTCTAACATTTGATTTAAATAAATGTAAGTAAGGTTGGTGTAATTACAATTCAAATTAGTACTATATTATATCACATTACAGTACATTTACATTACCTATTACATTACAATATATACAGGGTGTTTGTAGATCGCTAGACAGCTCGTAAATTCGTTAATAATAGAGATATCGAAAAAAAACTTTTTTTTGTATTCAATGCCAGTGCACAACCTAAAAATTGATGTAAACCAATTTAAGCCATGCCTCCTATTTTTACGTAGTGATACACAACTTTGGTTTTTTAAATGGAACACCCTGTATATTTTTAGACATTTGAAATCAGCACTAAAAGTGATTTATGATAGCATTCTTAAATTTAAATTTTAGAACTTATTTTTCAAAATAATTTTTTTTTAACCAAAGTAGGCCATGAATTACGCAAAAGCACTAACAATCGAACAAGAAATGCAAAACAAACTCCACTTGGCTCTAAAAATTTCTCATGACCGAGTTATAGCACCAAACGTACGTTTTTTAAATGGAACCATATGAGTTTCATTAAACAGTTGAAAACTACAATAAAAAGGCTTTCCAACGATGTACCATATTAGCCATTTTGTTTAGAAGTAGCTTTTAAAAAAACAAAAATGCGTAAAACAATTTAAAAATGTTTTTGTTAATGAAACTCATATTATTCCATTTAAAAAACATAGTTTTCAGTTGTTTT
The DNA here is from genome assembly GCA_940337035.1 of Agriotes lineatus. Classification (NCBI taxonomy): domain Eukaryota; kingdom Metazoa; phylum Arthropoda; class Insecta; order Coleoptera; family Elateridae; genus Agriotes; species Agriotes lineatus. The sequence continues at coordinate 226,626 of CALNHX010000406.1, read as the reverse complement.
AGTACGTACCATTTTACAGGTAATTTCAAGGGCTACAAGATCATATACATTTCAACATGCCCAAACCCTGCATTTTCAAAAAGTAAAGGGTTGAAGGGCTCGGGAGAGGTGGTCCGCGCACTATAATTCAAACTTCTAACATTTATATCTCCGTTAATTTTTATCCTACAGAAATTTAAAAAAAAACTAAAATTTTTCGATGAGAAAAAACCCACATTTTTGTACTATATCATGTTTTACTTTTTTTAAGTTTTAGTTATTTTGAAAATGAGGTATTTTTAAAGAAATTTGAAAAATACGTTTTTCATTTTCATCATATTTGTTTTCGAAAATTACGCATTCTAACCCGGCCAAACTTTTGGATTACATGAGTAATACTAAAATAAAGTTTAATTTTTGGTCATTACAACTTATTTGATAGAACGCGAAGTTTTCGAGTTACTCACTAAAAACCGTCCAGAAACATGCATTTTTATCACGAAGAATCTAAGTTTTCAATCGCGAATAACACGAAAAATATCGATCCATCGAAAAAACTTTATAGAACATTTTTTACTTAGAATTTGTCCCTCTATCCATTTCCGGGGTTATTTTGAGTGAACGCATTTCCACCGCCGAGAAGGGGTGGCATCCACTCTCAGGGCAAAAGCGCATATCGGCGCTATGTCACTTTTGCTACTTGAGCCATCCCCTAACTACTCACCAAATTTCACGTCAATCGGTCAAGGTTCAAAGAATTCGGAGCTGAAAACCTTCAACGACTGGACTAAAGGTCCAGGTACCTTAGCGACATTAAGCAGACCAAAATTAATAATGAATTATTATAAACGTCAAACATCAATGACAATAGTAATTTTTGCAGCGATCGTGAAGGTCGTTTTTAACGAAAAATCGTATTGAAAGTTCCACTATATTTAAAATTTTTGAAATTGCCAGTTTGTCGCTTTATTAACGTTACCGCGCCTAGTTCGTATTAATTTCAGTTCAATTTCCTAAGTTTTACACTTTGCAATTTTTTCTTGAAGCCCTAAAGATCAACTAAAGATCACGCCTAAGTGAAGTATTCTTTGAATAGTAACGTGTGGTTAAAACTTTTTTAAAAATCAATACTAAAAAAGTGATAAGACATTTCCTTACTTTTTCCGCACACTGTCTATACTTACGACCCTATGTTAATTATCACGCTTCGCTTGAACTTTCTCTACTTAGGTATCTAACTTCAGGAACTACAAAATAACTCGTAAATTTGCTTTATCTTGCATTATTGTACGAAACATTTACACCAAGATTTAAAATTTTATTAGATATAATGTGCTGCATAATCATTTACTACAATAAAGTTTAATTTTATATTAGTTTTTATGATACACGAGTAGAAGCAGAAGCATTTTGAAAAAGAAAAATTAGGAGAATCCACAACATAAACTTTATGGCACCTTGCTTGTTGCATAAGATATAAATAAGGAAAATGTATATAACAGTTGTTGAATTTTCTCACTGCACGAGTTCTTGAACTAGCAACGGCACCCCGAGGTTATCATTCTAATGTTTTTCTGTCGTATGTAATTTCATATGCTTAACAAAAACATTTTCCTGAACTGCTTTATACTCACAAATTGAACATGAAAAAGGTTTTTCTACTGTATGTTTTTTCATATGTTGAACTAAAGCACTTTTCTGAACAGCTCTATAATCGCAAATTGAGCATGAATAAGGTTTTTCTCCTGTATGCCTCCTCATATGATTAACTAATTGACTTTTCTGAGTTGTTCTATACTCGCAAATTGAACATGAATAAGGTTTTTCTCCTGTATGTATCTTCATATGTTGAACTACAGCACTTTTCAGAACAGCTCTATACTCACACATTAAACATAAATAAGGTTTTTCTCCTGTATGTCTCTTCATATGTCGAACTAAGTCAATTTTCTGAAAAGTTTTATACTCGCAAATTGAACATGAATAAGTTCTTTCTCCTGTATGTATCTTCATATGTGGAACTAAATGGCTTTTCACACTTGTTCTATACTCACAAATTGAACATGAATAAGGTTTTTCTCCTGTATGTACCCTCATATGTTGAACTATACCACTTTTCTGAGTTGCTCTATACTCACAAATTGAACAGGAATAAGGTTTTTCTCCTGTATGTATCCTCATATGTCGAACTAAATTAGTTTTCTCAGCTGTTTTAAACTCACAAAATGCACAAGAATGAGGTTTTTCTCCTGTATGTACTTTTATATGTTGAACCAAACTATTTTTTCGGTCTGTTTTATACTCACAAATTGAACAAGAATAAGGTTTTTCTCCTGTATGTATCTTCACCTGTCGAACTAAGTCACTTTCCTGAACAGTTTTATGTTCGTAAATTGAACATGAATGAAGTTTTTCCCCTGTATGTGTACTCACGTGATTAACTAAATCATGTTTCACTACTGCTTTACTGGGGTAAAGAGAACACGAACTCTTGCCTTCCGCTCGAGTTTCTGAGACTTTGCAAACAAACCGTTCTTCTAAAATGCTTTCGTCTGCTGCACAGGTAGACGGCAGGTCGTCTATTATATCAATCTCCTCCTGTTTAATATTCAATCCGTGATAAGTTGTGCTGTCGACAGTAGTACCTTCGATAACATCTTGCTGTACACTTACGTTTGCAACTACTTTATTTTCTTCAACTTGCATCAGTGGTTCATGCAACGTGGTGGCTGTTGTACTACACAAATTATTGTCAAGTAATTCTTGCTTCCCGTCCATTGCAATTCTGAAAACAAAACACCTATCAAAATTGAGTTAAGTTCAGCTGCGTATGTTTAATTACAAATTGAAAATTTCCTGTAATGGAGTTCTAGGTAGTATGTTTATTTACATTAACACGTTAAGCGCCGCAGCGGTCCGTAGGGACCACTACCAATATTTCTCGTAGGGCCACAGCGGTCCCTAGGGACCGCTCGTTAGTTGAAGCAGTTTTAACTCCGTATAGGCCAGTGGACCGCTGCTTACATTAGTTAAATGTACTATATGGACCGCTCTGGCCTGTGGAGAACGTTCTGCAGTGCGAGTTATTTTATTTTTTATTTCGTGCATTTTTTATTGATTAAAAAAAGAAAAATTGCTTTTATTGTAAATAAACAATTGTATCATGATATTTATAACTTTTTGCTAGTATACCCATCATAACATACCTAAAAATGCTTAAAATAGTTTTTGGTCCAATAAGAAAATTTCAAAAATTTCTCGTGGCGCTCAACGTGTATAATGTGAACTTCGAAGAAACGACTAATACCCAGACGATCTAGCTTAGCACTAAAAATGATGGACAATTGCATAAACCCATATATGTATTACTTTCTTACGTTCTTTAAATATATGCATAAACCCACGTCACAACAAAATGGATTACATCAAATGATTCAAAAGAACTACTCTCATGTAGAGCTTGTTCCGCAACAAGATTCCATACAGTTATAATTGGGCAGAACATTTTTACCTTCAAATGGGGCAAATCGGAATGATTTTGTGTTTTTTTAAAATATTTTTTTTGTCAAAAGAGGTTTTGAACCACCTCCAAAAAGTAGGTCACTGTAAGAGCTTTAAAAAGAGATCATCATATTTTTTCTGTTGTAAAAACAAATACAGCTGTTCATACGTTTGCAAATTAACGCAGCTAAACTTCCATCAATTCATTGTAATTATCTTCTGTGTTACGTAACGTTTCGTTTGCATTTAACAAACTTCTACAGATGAAATAGAATATAATAATTACAGTTTTTTACATATCAATTAATCTAAAATAAGGGAAGAGGTTAGAGTAATATCAAATAATATCTTGAATATTCCCTACCTAGAAACCATTTCTGGTAATACTGAATGCATTAATAAGAACTGAAAATTTAAACATTGAAAAAAAATGGTACAGAAAAGAATCAAAACCAACAGGTACTTAAATTATAATTCTTAAACCATCATAAAATATAAAAAGTGTAATAAACAGCTTAACTGATCGTGTTATTTACTCAAAAAAATATCACAATGAAAATATTAACAAAATCAAAAACATTTTAATAAAAGTATCAACCCAATTGAATTTATATACTCAAATATTAAAAAAAGGATAAGTAAACTCAAAAATAAGAACAATAACAAAATAGAATCTTAACTATTAACTTATACCCTAATTGCTTAGTTCAAGAATTCAACAATTATCAATATATTGAAAATTCCAACTATATTTCAGTTCCATATTTTTCTAAATTATCACAGCAGTTAAAAAACATTAAGCAACAACAACATTAAAGTATCATTTAAAACGACAATACAATTACAAATAATTTCTTTAAAAATTTTAATGACAAAGCTGAAATTCAATCTGAATCTAATATTGTTTATTAGATCAATTGCAATAATTGTGATGCCAATTACATTCTTCAAACTAAACAAAATTGAGTAAAAAGATTAAAGCGACATAAAACTTCAATAAAAACTAAAAATTGAACTCCCAGTAAACATAATACTGCACTTTTAGGTCATGCTGTAGACCTATTCCATAATTTTGACTTTAATAATCTTAAAATATTGCAAAGGGAACCACATTTACAAAAAATCTGTAGAAGGCTTTATCCAAAACTTCCCTCGTCGACATTGTGGCAATAAATAATTTTAAAAATCAAATTAAGTTAGGAGTAAAAATATCTTCACGTTTCTAATAACCCACAACATTTTGAGGGATTTGTAAGAGCCTGGGCAATTTCTACCTGCGCCACGAAGCACCGACTTCTCGAATTCCTGCGCTTAGCTGTATTTACTAACGCACTAATCTGTGCCTCGTTTTTGTTGTTATTAAAATAAAATTGAGACTGATTAAAATGTAATTCTCTTTCTCAATTAATCAAAATAATATGGTAGTATGCCTTTTTGTATTTTATTCGTCTGCAATTTAAATATAATTGAACGCTAGCTCGTAAAGCAAGACAGCTCTTTAATCCCAGGCGAGTTCCCCTAATAAATTTAATCTGGTGCGCTACTGGGCACCGAATTTTAGTTTGACTGAGTGGTAGGTAAATTATAATGCTGTCAAAATTTCTCACAAATTGGTGTATTGTGCAGGTTGCGTTTTAGTTTGATTTAATAAATGGAGTTTATAAACATTCGACAAGGTAACTATTTGAATTATCGCGCTCTTGGCGGCACTAATTATTTTTTGTTTTCAGAAAATAACGCGGGCAAGCTGAAGCAATTGTTTTGGAAAGCGTCCTTTTACTCGCATAATTTCAAACTTGGAATCGGCTTGATATGCGAACAGCACCTTCTCTGTGGCTGTGGAAATATCTGGATTTTGCTCAGTAATGTTTCCTTTACGATGCACGTAGCTTTTCCGGGTCTAACAGCGTTAATTTTAGGGTAAATTGGTACCTGGTATTTGTCAAACACTTCGCCTCGCTGGACTGACCCCTTTGATATTCTGGAGCTGCTATGGGCCCACTCGTGGTGAAACCTCTTGTAGACGGTCTTACAGAGCTGCTCTACGCCCTAGAATGCTGACCTAGTTGCCCCGATGATTCCTTTCGTTGCACGCAGACTTCAAAATCTTCAGCTGGCTCGTTGGCGAAGGTCTCGGAAGAGCCCCCTTGTGAACTTCTTAATTTTTTGGTGTCGGAATTTGTTGCAAATAATACCACACACACTGGATAATGCACTGATTAAAACTGTATACTTTTTATGTTAAAATATTCTCGTTTATTATGTAAAATTCAATTTTAAAGAGAAGCACAATTTACAGCATCAATCTAATTAATTTAATCATTTGTTCTCTCCAAATGCGTTATAAACAATTGATAACTATAACTAAACAAAACGAATATTAACATAATTTAACATAAAATTGTTTACAAATAAACATTTTTACGAATTGCCTAAAACTAAAAATCATGTCTGTTCATTTTAATTACTAATGTCTCTTTGCGCCACTTGCACGTTTTATTAATCACTTAATTTGTCTCACACGCGTGATTGCATTGATCAGTTTTAAGAGTTAACTTCCTTTTCACACTTTTGTTTTATATTCTCCTGTGTTCTTTTTTTGCCAAATTTTAAATGTCTGCTTTTCCCCGCTAATCTTGGTATTACAGCTTAATCTTACAATTGCCAATTCCTTTCTTATAATTTGCTCTTTGCAACATACTCTAATATAATTCTGGCTTCTTGTACCTTATTTAAGATTGTTTATGAAAGTTTCCTGTGTATTTATTTGAATTCTATGCTACAATACAATACACTTAGCAAACCTGTCTGTGACAAATCAATTCTATTGGTTCAGCTTTAATTCTGCACAAACCTATTTAATTAATTGTAAAATGTCGATTTCAACCTGTAAACAACGAGCCTTGTCCCTTGCGTTCCTTATTCAAATCCTTTCTTTTACTACAATCATCTCTTTCGCAATGCAATTACTGACTGATATTTAAGTTTATAGTCTCGCAGCTAAATAAAACACTCCAACTCTGTGCTTAGGTGGCTTGCTTTCTGAATTGAACTGCACGCAGAGCTGAGTTTTGGGCTTAATACCACTGCAGTATCTATTACTAAGTTGAATGAAAAATTAAAAAAAAATTATTTGGGTGCTCACCCTGTACATATTTATCTGAATTTTTCCCGGTTTCATTCCAGGTATATATACCGAGTGGTTGGTCATACCTCTGAACATAGGCAATTTACATGGATTATCACGGTTATGCATATTCCTGCATTTTTATGGAAAAATGGTAGTTGTACTAAATTAAAGAGAATAATTTTCCGCGTCGTTTAGTATTAAAAACTTATCGGATAATGTTAATTGCGAATAAAAATATTACTTTTAAAATTTAGAAATTCCCAAATATGGGGAATATCTAAATTTTAAAAATAATATTTTCAGAAGTAATACTATAAGTACTTCGATATTATCGGGTTATATGTCGATAACTTGTTGTACAATAATAAAGTGTCAGTTTGACAGGTTAAATAGTCCGACCGCGTCAGCGGGAGGATTATTCTGTGAAACTGACACGATTTGTTATTGTGCAGGAAGTTTGAGACGTATAACCTGTTCCAAGTACGCATTGTATTCGATTTGATTAGTTTTTGAGTAAATTTCAATATTAGAAACAAATAAATATTTTATTGGCAGCTCGATTTGTTTGTATTAACCTAGCTGAAAGTCATCTCCATGAAAACAACATCAAGTTGACAAAAGTTATGTATTGCGTCGCCTAGTGAAGTTACTCTAGTATAATCGATTTTGTATAATCGAAATTATACAAGATAACTTAACTAAATCCAGCCTTCTGATTGGTTGAGATCGCTACGAAAAAAAATAATCATGCATATTTAACATTATCCAATAAGTTTTTAATACTAAACGGGGCGGAAAATTATTCTCTTTAATTTAGTACCACTACCAGTTTTTTTCATAAAAAATGCAAGCAGGAATATGCATAACCGTGATAAGCTATGTAAATTGCGTATGTTTAGAGGTATGACCAACCACCCGGTATAATGTGTATGCAAAATATCGTCTTCCCCCGACAAATATTTTTTGAGCTGTACCTCCAACAGACAGACAGACAGACAGACGAAGTTGAGAAAACCTGTTTTTCATCATCTAGGGATCCTGAAACGTGAAGATCTGAAGAAATCTTGGAAGGTAACTTTTTCGTGATTACAATAATTCCGTCGTCTTTCAGACGAGGGAAGTAAAACGTCTGATTTACGAAATGTTAAAAATAAAAAAATATTCAAAATCTATTAATTATAAAACCGATATTGAAAACTTACATACTATAACCTTCTCTAATCCTTTTTGTAATTAAATATTTTCACTTTTACATTAAACTAAACATATAATTCTTGTAAACATCAATTATTGACATTAATTTTATCACTTTTTTTCTGCCCTCATAATACCTTTATACAACAAAATATTTGAACTAACGGGATCAACCTGAATTTTAACATTTCTTATTGAAATTATCTACAAATCCTCCTATTATAAATGTATTATTTGATAATGACATCAGGAAGTGTTAATTCCTCCCGTTTAGTATTACCACAAATTGCTTTTAGGTAAGGAATATTCAAGATACATTGTTTGATATTATCCTAACTTCTTCCCTCATCTTAGAGCAATTCACAATCTGTTAACAACTGTAATTATGATATTCTATTTCGTCTGATGAAGTTTGCTAACTGCACACGAAACGTTACGTAACACAGAAGATAATTACAATGAATTGCTGGAAGTTTAGCTGTGTTAATTATTTTCCTACCCAATTTTTAAAACGAAATATTAACCACAGCTGTCACTTTCACAGGTGACATAAAACAATTAGTAGGTGCCCCAATAGACCCCTCAAATGGGGTCGATCGGGACAAAAAAGATTTAAAAAAAATTTTACAAGAAAAATACGAAAGAAAAGCTCCAAAAATAACACAAAAAAGAAGTTTGCTTAGAACTATTTATAAAATGTCAAAAATACAGTTTATCTCATTAAATCTTAGCTACATACTAGGAAATCCAAAATACTTTTTTAAAATATAATTTAAAAAAGTAGGCTTCTGAAAAAAAGTTGCACTTCTAACACGTGTGGCCTAAATAACTATTAAGTAAAAAACTAGGGGTGAAAACTAATGAACACAAAATACAAGAAAAATTATGATTACTAATTTAAATTTAATTTAATATAAATTTATTCCATACTGTACAACAACAAAATTACAGAATATTAACAGAATTTGAATTATTTTACATAGATAGAATAAAAAAGTAAATATTTAATAAAGGTACAGTTAACATAAATATAAAATATACAAATTCAGAACAAAATTTTTAAATTTAAAAATAAAGGAATGTACGCACAGTAAGGAACCCCAGGGTGTTAGTTCAGTAAAGAACCGTTCTTCCACTAACACCCTGAATTTTTTTTTGAAAACTATTTAAGCCATCAATTTAATATAAACTAATAAAATAATTTGCTTGCACTAACATTAATAAAACAAAAAGATTATGTACTAACATTCGTGTAGAAGGTTGCAACATATCACTGCAAATGAAACAAATGAACGAACATTTTTTCTTTAAACTGCTTAACTGAACAATCTTTGAACGACGAAGGAATGTCATTATAAATTTTTGCATTGTTATAGCTAAAGGACCGCTGATACAATACTGTTTTGTGTTGTGGAGTTGTTAATAAACCTCTGAAACGTAGATTTATGTTATGCACATCTGTCCTAAATGTTATTTTATTGTACAGGTAAGGCGGTTTTTTGTCAGTTATAACTTTAAGAAATAATATAGAGGATTGTAGATACCGCCTGTTGCTCATGTTGAACCAAACCGTATATTTCATTTTATGTGATATATCAGCAAACTTAGAGATGCCATAAATTAAACGCAAACAAGTATTCTGCACCCGCTGTATGCGTTATCGCAGCTTCATGATCCAGGCAAGGTCCATATACGGGAGCACAGTATGCAAAATGAGACAATACAAGCGTCTCACACAGCATACTCTTAACCTTTACACTTAAATATATCCTATGGGGATACAGAAGTTTTAAATTACAGTAAGCTTTTTGTATACTTTTGCATATATGGTCTTTAAATCTAAACGATTTATCAATAACCAATCCCAAGTTCTTTGCTTTTTCCACAAAAGGTATATTAGCATTATCTATTTTTATATTAGACATTATAGATTCCTCACTATCAACATTTTTACCTAGCAAAAGTACACATGACTTTGTGGGGTTCAAGATAAGAGCATGCTGCTGCGAGAGACGTGAAATGCTAGCAAGGTCTCGATTTATATTGTGTGTTGCTTTATCAACATCTTCCTTGCGAAAAGAACAATAAAGTTGCGTGTCGTCCGCATACATATGAACGTTACAATATTTTATATGTTTATGAAAGTCACTAGTGTATACAGTAAACAACAAGGGTCCCAAAATGGATCTCTGGCACACACCTCTCGCAACAGTTAGGGATGGGATATGATAGGGTTGCCATACCTCCCGGTTTCCCGGGATTGTCCCGTTTTTTGGTGGTTTTTCCCAATATCCCGAAAAAAGACACCGGGACGGCAATTTGTCCCGCTTTCTAAACTCTATTTACCGAATATCAACTTTACTCAATTTTTATCCACAAATTGATAATTTAATTTACAGCGATAACTTGTAACATAACTTATAGCTAACAAACGACTTCCGGGATAGGACCGTGTTATTATTGTGGTCGAACAACTCAACGTTTCGCCCACTTTCGTAAGGGGCTTGTTACTTAATGACAATGGCCGTGAAAGCTTCCGAAATCATCTTAACTTATAGCTGTGAATTAGAAATTTACTGCAACACACTATTTAAAGTCTCAAAGTGGCAACGCAGCGCCGTCTATGGTTAACAATACTCCTACGCCTGCCACGGATAGGACTGATGATATTTTTAGATATACGTGAATATGTACTGTCTATTTCACACAACTATACCTAATTCCTTCTCTAGTCTCTATTCCTTCCCATAATACCAACGTTGAGCGAATATTTTCGCTAATGGTTATCCAATAGACAAATGAATGAAGTCGTCTACAATCATCAACGATGGAGGTTATTCTTCAAACAATGGCAAATTTTGAAATGAATTGTAATGCATTTTATAAGTACGTTCTGGTTAACACAGAAATACACAAATTGACAAAATATTCTAAAAAGTACAAGTGGTATAATAATAATAATAATACCAAAGAATAAAAATATTACCAACTTGTGTATTTTGACAGTTCTCAAATTATTGTGTTTATCTTTTTATTATCCTACGAGCTCGTATAACATAAAATCGGTGGTCTCTTTGTTTATATGTTCTTTCGCTATCTCCTCCAAAGATACTGGACCGATTAAATTGTATGATAGCTTAAAATTTTGTTAATTTTTAGACTTAGCCGTAGGCCGGTCTTCATTTTCAAAAAAGTACGAAAAAGTAAAGTTTTAATTAAATCGTGTAATTAGCGAATCTAAGCGTAGCTCGTGTGATTCACTATATACCATTATAGCAGCGCCTTATTCAACGAAGCACCTTGGTTCAGTGGTAGAATGCTCGCCTGCCACGCGAGCTGCCCAGGTTCGATTCCCAGCCGATGCATCCTTTTTTAAATTTATATTATTGAATCTCTCTTAAATCAGCGAACCGAAGAGTAGCTCGGGTGATTCACTAGTCTTCTATAAGTTTATATTAAGTTGAGAGTTATATATTTTATTTTGTGTTCCTTATTAAGTTACGTATAAAAAAAAGTTCCTTTTATTTTTGTAACTATTTACGTAACTCCTAGTGTATGAAAAATAAATAAAATTCATTTTAAATGATACGTTTATTTGCTATTATAAAATTATAACAATTGAAAGTTTTATGGAGGGGGGGGGGGGGTTACTGGGAGTCCCGGTTTGGAGTTTCAGAAATATGGCAACCCTAGGATATGATATTATCAAGTTTCACACTTTGACTTCTATTATATAGATAATTTTGTATTAAATTAATTGCAGCATTACCCAGACCAACATAATGTAGTATTGCCAGCAGTAATTTATGACCTAAGGTGTCGAATGCTTTACTGAAGTCTAACAATGTCAACATTGTATATGACTTGAGTACATCATCAGTTACATGCAGTAAAGCTGTTGTACAACTATGCGCTGGTCGAAATCCTGACTGGCATTCAGGTAATAATTTATATTTTTGTAAGTGGTTACGTAATTGCGTATTAATTATTTTTTCGAAAATTTTAGACATTGTGGGCAGAATGCTAATTGGTCTGAACTCTTTTAGTTCAACAGCACGTTCAACTTTAGGCAAGGGAACTACAAATGCAGATTTGATTTCCATAAATTAGGATATGCATTTTGCATAATGCAAGTATTAATAATGTGAGACAGGTATTGACCAATGTGAGGGCAACACAGCTTAACACATTCCAAGAGAACTATACCCCAATGCTTGTGTTGTCAACAATACGGGTATACAAAAAACTTTTGCAAAAGAAGCCCACGCTGCGTCAAGTGCACAGGGGGCCACTTAACATCTGACTGTACTAGAAAAACCAAAGATGGAGCAGTTCAATGTGCTAACTGTAATGAAAACCATCCGGCGAATTATAGGGGATGTATTGTTCATAAACAGATACAACAGAGGTTATATTCTCAAATAAGGAAACCAGTTCAACCAAAAACATTTACAACGCAATATGTCTAGCCCAACATATCTTACGCACAAAGAACACAACATGGCACAAAACAAACAAACCACTTCAATACAATGATTCCAACACTAGACACAATACAAAATAATGACATAACAGAACTTAAAAATATGATGAAAGATCTCATCAACCAAATGATTACTATGATTAATCTGATTTCAATGTTAGTAACTAGAATGTCTTAATGGCTCAATTAGTGAAAATTGTAGCATGGAACGCCAACGGATTGTGTCTACACGCACAAGAAGTCAAAAGTTTCTTGCAAAATAACAATATCGATCTACTGCTAGTGTCAGAAACGCACTTTACTCAGAAGAGTCATTTGCAAATACCAAATTACCGAATATACCATACTAGACAACCAGATGGCACTGCCCACGGAGGAACTGCTATCATAATACGAGAAAACATCAAACATCATAAATCAGAAGGTTATAACATGGAGTTATTGCAGGCGACAACAGTTACTCTTGAAGATTTTACGAGAACTCTAATAATATAGCGGCAGTTTACTGCCCTCCGAAATTTAACAATAAACAAACAGACTATGAAAGTTATGTTAAATCACTAGGAAACAGATTCATCAGTGAAGGAGACTGGAACGCTAAACATCACCACTGGGGGTCAAGAGTCACAACACCTAAAGGCAGACAATTGTATGCAGCGATTCAGAGCTGCAACCTAACGGCATTATCTACAGGCGAGCCTACATATTGGCCTACCGATAAGAGAAAAATCCCCGACGTATTAGACATTGGCTTGATTAAAAGTATTGATGGTAAATTATGCAAAATAGAATCCTGTCTGGAACTTCCAAATGACCACTCAGCGATCATAATCACACTTAACTCACGTATACTGGAAAAACAAGAATAACCAACAATGTATAGTAAAAACACGGATTGGGAACTATTTAGAACACTTTTAGATGATAAAATAGAACTGAAGGTGCCCCTGAAAACCCTTGTAGACCTTGACATGGCAGTTATCGATCTTACTAAAACAATACAGTATGTAGCCTGGGGAGCAACACCAGATTCTAATCGGTATACTATTAAACAAGAATGTCCTACAATAGTCAAAGAAAAAATACAAGAAAAAAGAAAGCTTCGTAAAATATGGCAGACGACAAGGACAGAGAACAACAGAAAAATTTATAATAGGGCTGTACAGGACCTAAAGCAGCTAGTAGCGCAAATAAAAAATCAATCCGTTCAAAAATATCTGAGGAATCTATCTCCAACGAAAGCAACAGAATATTTCTTGTGGAAAACCACAAGAAAACTAAAGAAACCTCAAGTACACGTCCCACCAATCAAGAACCAAAGCGATAAATGGGCTAGAAGCGATAAAGGAAAGGCAACAGCTTTTGCGAATCATCTCGCAAGAGTCTTCGAACCACATGACATACCCACTCCTTAACATGAGGAGGAAGTCAGGAAATTTCTCACAGTCGCATACTAAATGGATCTTCCAATAAAAAACGTCAGCCTTTCAGAAGTTAAAGACACAATCCTACAACAAATAAATCCCAAAAAAGCACCAGGGTTCAATTTGGTCACTAGGAGAGTCCTGTAAGAACTCTCAGAGAAAGGTTACAAAGCAACACAGCAAATATTTAACACTGTTCTGAGAATTGGTTATTTTCCTAGTCAATGGAAGATGGCCCAAATTATCTTGATATTAAAACCCAGGAAAAATCCTAATGACTCATCTTCTTATCGACCAATAAACCTGTTGCCTGTTCTGTCAAAAGTTTTTGAAAAAATCCTCCAAAAACGACTAAATCCGATTGTAGAGGACAATAAACTTACACCGGATCATCAATTCGGGTTTAGAAGCCAGCATGGCACCACCGAACAAGTGCACCGGATAGTTAGTGTAATCAATAGGGCCTTTGAAGAGAAAATGTATTGTTCAGCAGCTTTCCTGGACATCAGCCAGGCCTTTGACAAGGTCCGGCATGATGGTCTAATATACAAACTTAAAGAAAGCCTACCATGTAACTTTGTCATCTTGCTCAAGTCCTACCTTTCAGGGAGACACTTCTTTGTAAGGTATCAAGATGAATATACAGACCTATTACAGATTAATTCCGGAGTACCCCAGGAAAGCATACTGGGACCCATCCTCTATACATTATACACAGCGGACATTCCCATATCCAACAGAACTGTAGTGGCCACTTATACTGACGATACGTTGATACTTGCTACACACGTCAAACCTGAAATAGCATGACAATACCTGCAGGATAATCTAAATGAATTAGAACCCTGGTTAGACAAATGGAAAATTAAATTAAATGTATCAAAATCAGCAGACTTAACATTCACTTTCAGCAGAGGTACCTGCCCCCCAGTCATTCTCAAGGATCAACAACTTACACAAACATAAGACACCAAATACCTGGGGGTACATATGGACAGACGCTTGACCTGGAGGAAGCATATATTCACAAAGAGAAAACAACTCGGTTTGAAACTGAGGCAAATGTACTGGCTTATTGGTAGATCATCTCAGTTAACACTTGAAAACAAGCTCCTCCTGTACAAGGCTATCATCAAACCGGTGTGAACCTATGGGATCCAACTATGGGGAACGGCAAGTCATTCTAACCTAGAAATCTTACAGCGTTTTCAGAATAAAGTGCTGAGGCAATTAGGTAATGCCCCGTGGTATGTGCCTAACATTCAAATAGCAAAAGACCTGCAAGTTCCATCGATCAAAGACGAAATCAAGAGTTATAGTGTTAGAACTCAAGCTCATCCTAACGCACTCGCGAGAAGTTTGTTTGAACACACTAATGTAGTGCCGCGATTAAAACGTTTCAAGCCAGAAACCCTAATGGACAGATTTGATTAGGATTAACTTATGTATATTATACCGTCTGTTCTATAAAAAGGGCCCCGCTTTCTAGCTACTTTATTATTTATTTTAGACCCAATATACCGTATATCAAATCAAATGGCACATAAAAACCTACATTTTAACACTATCAAAAAAATGTTATCTTCAATTGTTTCAGAGTGGTGACGTCACATGCAATTTTTTTAAATGACACTGTATATATTTTTTTACATTTTCTGGTAGAGGTTTTTTTTCTCTTTTCAACAATATAAATATTTTATGCCCTTACATAAGAAAATTTTCGAGAAAAATTAAAAAACTTTTTTATCGGTGGGAGGCCACCATACAAAACTATAAACAAAAGTGTAACTCAGAAAAACAAAACAATAAACACGTTAGATTATTCTGAAATCTGACAGTTAAAGCGTTTGGCTACTATTTGTTTTGTTTTTCTGAGTTACACTTTTGTTTACAGTTTTGTATCATGGCCTCCCACTGTGAAAAAGTTTTTGTAATTTTTCACGAAAATTTTTTTATGCAAGTGCATGAAATATTTATATTGTTGAAAAGATAAAAAAAACCTCTACCAGAAAATATCAAAAAATATATACAGTGTCATTTAAAAAAATTGCATGTGACGTCACCACTCTGAAACAATTGAAGATAAAAATTTGTTGATTGTGTTAAAATGTAGGTTTTTATGTGTCATTTGATTTGATATAAGGTTTATTGGGTCTAAAATAAATAATAAAGTAGCTAGAAGGCGGGGCATTTTTTATAGAACAGACGGTATATATGTATCAAGAGATCCAAAAAAAAAACTGTTCCTCAGCGTGCTGTGGAAATTCAACGTATGAATAATATGTTGGTGACACTGTACGTCCATGTCAAATTCGAGGTTAGCAGGTTAGGATTTGTGTCATTTTGTGTCAAAACTGACGGAAAACCTAACCTGATAACCTCGAATTTGACATGGACGTACAGTGTCACCAACATAGTATTCATACGTTGAATTTCCAGAGCACGCTGAGGAACAGTTTTTTTTTGGATCTCTCGATATATATCTAGATTAAGAATTATTTACGTCTTCAAACATCTCTAAGAGATGTCCTTTAAGGGTAACTTCATTGGAAGTCCCCTTACAAGTCATTTTCTCTTTATTTTTGTTATTATTTTATACAAATCAATTGATTATTGTCCTTATGGACAGATTGTAAGAAAAATGGAGATTAAAAAAAATAATTGCAGCGTTACCCAGATCAACATAATGTAGTATTGCCAGCAGTAATTTATGACTTAAGGTGTCGAATGCTTTACTGAAGTCTAACAATGTCAATATTGTACAGTGTGTCTAAAAAAGAACTACATCTAGTGTGCTTTGAATTTCCCATACAAACATAAAATGTACCGCTCTCGCGCGTTACTGTTAGCTAGTAGTAGACTTAGTAGACGGAAGAATAACATACCCTCAACAACAGTCTTTGTTGACAAAATTTACTTGTGGTTTTCGTTTACTTTTAAATTAAGATATGTGCGCATTTTAAAGCATTATTCAACAGCATGAATATCGTAAGAAGTAAGACAACCCTTATTAAAAATGATTAATCCTCATTGTTTTCCAGAAAATAAAAAATATTTCTCAAATACAGAACTTAAAAGTAATGGAAGGAATATAACTTAATAAACTAAAGGTAGTCCTTAGAAAAGGGTTAATTACAACAAGTGCTCCAAGTGTCCACCATTTTGCTGAATACACAATGCTACTCGACGTTTCATGTTGTCAAAAATGTGGTGCAACATTGCAGGTGTTATATCGTTGCATTTAAGTCTAATGCACTCCATCAGCTCTTCCAAGTTATTAATCCTTTTTTTGTAGACCTCATTTTTAAGATGTCCAAAGATGCAGTAATCTAATGGAGTAAGGTCAGGTGAATTTGCTGCCCAAACCCCTCGACTAACTACTCGATTGGGAAAAAACTGCTCGAGAAATTCTAAATTTTCCCTTGTCGTATGCGCAGTGGCCCCGTCCTGCTGAAAGTAACCACCATTCAATTCATCGGGGTGCAGTTGATCCAAAAAGGGCACTAATAGCTCTTCTCGATAACGTTGACCATTTATGGTGTTATGAAAAAACATTGGTCCTATGATCCTACGACGTGACACAGCTAACCATATTCCAACTTTAACAGGATGTAAAGGAGCTTCAACATAGTTATGTGGATTATCGACTGACCACATTCTGTAGTTCTGTTTATTTACAAATCCACTTAAATGGAACCACGGCTCGTCACTAAAAAAACTTAAATCAAGAACATCGTTGTTGTTTAAATTTTCTTGGAAAAAGTTGCAGTAATGTATTCGACTAGCATGGTCCCTTTGTCTAATTTCATGTACAACAGACATTTTATATGGATGCATGTGCAGTCGCTTCTTCAAAATGTTGTGAACAGTACTTCTAGGGACATCTGTCTGAGCTGAAATACGACGCACTGACATTTTTGGGTTTTCTACGACAAGAGCTTCGACGTTTTCAATAATGTTTGGTTCAATGGCTGGCCTTCCGGTAGACTTGCCTTTTTCTACACTTCCTGTCGCCCGAAATTTTTCAACAACGCAACGAATGTGGTGCAGCAAAACAGTTTCTTCGACAATTCTGTTAGGAAACTGCAGTCGAAACTGCTGCTTACAAGTCGCATAGGAATATTGCCATTCCCCATTTATTAACTGTTCTGATCGAAAATATGTCTCAATAATAAAAATGTTTTCTTGCACTGTGTACATTTTGTATTGTATTAACAAATATTTTATAATTAAAACTATTTGAAGTCAATATTTACTTTTTTTTGACAATTAATTAATGACAGCTCTGGATAATGCAATACCAATAACAATCTAGTGGCCCATAAAAATTTACATGTAAACAAATTTCACAGGTAACTAGATGTAATTCTTTTTTAGACACTCTGTATAATTACCATTATCATATGAATTGAGTACATCATCAGTTACATGCAGTAAAGCTGTTGTACAACTATGCGCTGGTCGAAATCCTGACTGGCATTCAGGTAATAATTTATATTTTTGTAAGTGATTACGTAATTGAGTATTAATTATTTTTTCGAAAATTTTAGACATTGTGGGCAGAATGCTAATTGGTCTGAAATCTTTTAGTTCAACAGCACGTTCAACTTTAGGCAAGGGAACTACAAATGCAGATTTCCATAAATTAGGATATGCATTTTGCATAATGTAAGTATTAATAATGTGAGCCAGGTATTGACCAATGTGAGGGCAACACAGCTTTAACATTTTAGCATTTAATCCATCTGGTCCTACTGAATTGCTTTTTAACGAATTAATTATTTTTATAATTTCCTCAGTGGCCACAAGTTCAAATTCCAAAAAATGCTTCTGCTAATACATTATTTGAGTAAAAATTATATAAATTTTCATCAACTGGCAAGTTAGGTATACTATTTATAAAATACTTATTAATTTCATTTACATTCGGGATATCAGTATTATTTTTATTTTTATTAGAATTTGAGCTACCCACATTCAACCTTTTTAGTTCATTTCACATATCTTTACTGCTGCTATGAGTAGCCTTAAATTGAAGGTAAGCTTGTTTTTCATTTTTAATTGCTAAGTTTGTATAATTACGGAGCAGCTTGTAATAATCCCAAGCACCCTCATTTGGTAGTTTTTTATACTTACTTTTCTCTCGATCTCCTAACTTCATTAACAATTTAATGTTATCTGTCGTCAACCATGGGGCAGGTTTATTTTTAAAGGTAATGGATTGCCATGGAGCATGCTCGTTAAAAAGATTAATTAATTGATTGTTAAGAAATTCAACCTTATCGTTAACATCATGCATGTAATATATCTTATACAATGGTAGCATTTCTAAGTCTGCGTTAAATTTGCTGAAATTAAAATGCTTGAAACTTCTAAATACATGAGCCACAGAAGTATACTTACGAAGTTTCATGTAAATGTGGCAGTACACAAGTTCGTGATCTGATAATTCTACGTTTTTTACACCCGACTCCATAGTTAACGCCAAAGACGATGTAATAATTACATCCAACAAAGACATTTTATTGAAACAAACTCTAGTAGGTTCTGTTATAACTTGATGAAAGTTAAATGATTCTAGCATGCTATTTAAATAATCTGTAGCAGGACGATCGGGCGTAAAAAAGTCGATATTACAATCACCCAAGCAAATAATGTCCTGTGAAACAGGTGTGCATAAACAAACAATTTATAGTGGAGGTTTGTAAATGGTTCCAAAGATAAGCTTTTTCGAATTGATGGACACAGATATCCAAAGTTGTTCAATATTACTATCAAAAAACTGTTTTAAAACGGTGATACTGAAACTAACAATAATGGTTTTCAGTTGAAAACGTCTGTTACTAAAGTATGACTACAAATACCTGTGTAAACTGCAGGAGTCGTCTGTACCGCATTCACTCCATTTGTTACACTGTAACAGGATTTTCATGTGCATTTTTTAACGGTGCCAGCAGGCGCGTGCTGGCACACTACTGAGGGCCCGGGCATTGAAATTTTGGGGAGGCCCCTAAATTCGCAAACGAAAATTTTACATTTTTCACGGTCTAATGATCTAAAACGACACAATTTTAAATCGAGAAATATTTTCTGAACAACTGGTTTCAGAGTTTAAAGTAGGGTAACATAACAAAAGACTTGAAAGGTAAACTTTATTCAAAACTAAAAAAATTGTAGAAACTGATCTGTCAACTCAAAATAGATTTAAAAAAATAAGTAATTGATTATAAATATCTAACCTACGTGAATAATATAAATAACAACTCATAAACTTATACTTGCAAATATCTTTTCAACTCCTTGCTTTTGACACATAAGTTGTCAATTATGGTCTCAGCGCAAATATTACTCGTTATTTCCCTCTCGCAACACATCAAAAAAAGAGCTGTCAAATTTTCTTGTACAATGCAGCTGCGCAAACGAGTTTTTAATAATTTTAGTTTGGAAAATGAACGTTCACAAGATACCTGCGTAAGTGGGATTGTGAGATGAAACTTGTATGCATTGAAAAGTTGTTTAAATTCAGTAGAATATAAATTATAATTATATTAAAGTCTGAAATACACATCATACACAGGTATTGCACTTCGCATTGCGAGAACAGCGTCTACTATGATACATGTCAATGTCAAGACTTTCTTCACTTTCTTGCTCTTATTCATCTCGATCTCTTTAGCTGTCTCATAAACGATTTCAAAATCTCTTTTCGATAACTGAGGCCACAGTTTGGCAAACGTCATTAACTCTTCTTTCAATTTTTCTTTTTGAAGAGTTGGAATAACTTCACAAATTCTTTTCAAAGAGTCTATTGGCATATTTCGACTAATTTCAGAAAATCTACGAGGATTGAAGCATTCTAAATCACCATAAAATGATCCATGATCCGCAAATCTGTTTTCCATGCTGGCTATAATTTGGCCCATCACGACATTAAATGTGTTCAAACGAAAGTGATCTTCTTCATCCGCACATATTTGCTCATGGCTAGCTATCTCACCTGGCACTGACTTCACTGTCTTTTTTCTCTTTTTTGGTAAGGTGGTGTCCAAAAAAATATCTGAATTAAAATTTTCCAGTTGACGATCAATAACCGCAACAAATCATTTTAAGGATTGTAACACTCGTTCAAAATTACGCTGTATGCTTTAAGGTCACTTAGTGCGATAAAAATTTGTCGCCACGCTTGTACAAAGTTTAAATTTTTAGTTTGTAAGTAGTCAGACGCAGGAGTCGTTATCTTGATAATCTGTAAATAAATCATGGCAACTAACACTGTTTCATAAGAACAAAACTTGGGTAGTAGTCCAGATGCTTGACTTCTTGATTTAGAGTTGAATATAGCATTATTTAATGGTGAGGCACTAACAGCCCGTGAAGGAGCTTGGCCTGCAAGGCGGAAGGTCAGAGCTTCCGTATCCTCGCTCTCACACCCGGCTGTCGCGTGTCAAATTCATGACACGTGGTGATGTAGTGAGCAACACGCATTAGACAACCGCATTATTATCCCTTGTTCTTTCGCACGCAGGTCCCCAATTATATAAAGCGACTGGGTAGGCCGCCCGCCAGGCATCGATTCTGGGATTTGAACCAGCGTACATACATCAAACAAGTATAAGCCGTTCACGATCTTTTTGGGTCAGGTGAGGCTATGACCATCTAGTAATTTTGTTGGAAGAACCTGTGTTGCAACTAAACTCCCTCATGGAAATTGACACTTTTTGTATTAGGTTAGGTTGTTTTCAGTTTAAGGTTACATTTTCTGAATAGGTACATTGTTGCCGGATATTGTCTAGTCTCCACATCAACTCGGGTTCTTTTAAATTTGGTCTGTCCTTTTTAAATTGGAAGTAGCATCGTTTAATGGAAAATTTTTGTTGTAACAAAATTATTTTGGGCATTTTGACTTTTCCTTTGACGGAAATTAAAATTATTTTTACACATTTGATAAATTATTTATTTTCTTACGAATATTAAAATAATAAATCTGGCAATTTGGTGGCAAGAAAATGTCGAACAGACACTGACAGAAAAAAAGATTGCATCCGCTACATCATCTTTTTGCATTTTTAAAGATTTTTTGGATTTTTAATTTTGACAATATATATATTTTTTAAAGAGCATCCTATTGTAAGAAAGGTTCCAGGCAAGAGGGCCCGACGACTCAGGGCCTACCGGGAAATGCCCGGTAGCCCGGCGGGCCAGCACGCGCCTGGGTGCCAGTGACATTTAGTAACAAAATATTACTAAAGTCAAAATTATTGCTTGGTTAAAATTTATTTTGCATTCGTACTTACTTAATTTTTGTGTATAAAATAACACAAGCGTACATCAATGATGACACAATATTTATTTTGATGCTTAGGCCGTGTTCAGTAACTGAGCTACTTTAGATAATTTATAAAATGTCAATGTCTTATTTTGACATTAGTAACTTTTTGTAACTAAATATGCGTACACTGCTAAAAATATTCAATAGGACATTGAAACGACTCTTAATGGCGGATTTTAAAACAACCAATCAGAAACAGGACCAAAACTGACCACACTGTCATTAATATAGACACTGTACTGTGTACTAAAGCACCTCTATAATACGAGCATGCTTGTCAGCCATTTTGAATCACATCACAAAAGCGGCAAATTCAAAAAACTAGTTACTTTTTAGAAAATGAAAATAGGTTAATGTGTATACATTTGATGCAAAGCATAAAAGGCAAAAAACACAGGAAAACGAAGACAGCTGGCAACTCAAACACGAGGTTAGAAGCTAGAACAGCGAGAATGATAATATAATATCCCGCAACGACTGAAATGTTTGACATTGTAGGGTTATATTTTGGTTGCATCATGGCCACCAACATGTAAACGCGAAAGTACTGTGATGCAGGATTTTATGCAACTTGTGCAACATGCGTCTGCTTGTATTATAAAGGGCTCTACTGTGTAACTGTCAACACGTTAGTTCGTGGTGTGTATTTTTGTGATATTTGTGTGGTGTATTTCGTGTGATCTGCTGTCATCCATGTTGTCTCGAGATGGTAACTATTGTTTCTTTTTCGCCTTCTGTTGGCATGAAACCAGTGACACCAATAACTCGGCAGAAGCCGTGAGATTAAGAATCGAAAAATCGATGTAAGATCGAGAATCGAACTGATCTAGAAAATTGGCGAGGTTTTTCAAATTTGGCATCTCGAGGCACATACGATGACTTGCTGATCGTATGGGACTTTTTTGACGTGTTTTTTTTTAGATCACGTTGACAATTAGTAGTGCGATGGCTCTTATTGGAGCCTTTCAACGGTTAGGTGAAAGCAGTGAGCTTCCACCTAACCACGTGAACGTTCCTCTTGGTTTAGAGGACGGGTATTTTCTTATTTCTTTCTCCACAAACGAACCCTCTGCTTCCTGTCATGCGAAATGTTGTGTTTACTGAGATTGTGTAACAAGTGTGTAACAGAACGGAATGTCCCTAAGTAATAGGCCTAAAAATGGTGGTAAATTGAATAGAATAGACCGCACAATAGCGCGCGCAGCCCCGTTTATTTGTATTAATAACAGAAGCATTCAAAGATTGTCTTACATAGAAAGCAACCCCGCCCCCTCTTGTATTTCGATCCATGCGTATTAAATTGTAATTATCTATAAACAACGATTCCGAACTAATGTCATTCGTTAACCATGTTTCGGTAAGCGCCAAAATATCAAATTTAAAACTGAGCAACAATTCTTTTACTTCGTTCAATTTAGGGTTTAGAGAACGTACATTTACATGTGCTCATGTGCAGCCTTCACACACTCCTGCGACATAACAATTATATATCGAAATAAGCAGATAAAAAATAGGTCTCTAACAGAAATGTAAATTAACAAAAAAAGTAGGTACAGACATTATACGGCCACGTTGTGACATTTATAGAAATACCTGGTAAAGTTCACTTCATATCAGATATGGTGTTAATTACTTTAACTGAATTGTTTACGTTTACGTAAACTCTTCCATCCCGTGTCCACGCCTTCCCCTTTCCTACAATTTTTTGGGATTCTCGAAACAGCTGTAGATTTGCCCTCGACAAGTGTCCCCTAATCACGACCCTGGTATTCTTCAAGAGAGATTTTTTAGAATAGACTGCCTGTCGATATCTGTAACTCGAAAAACTAACAATTATTGGACGTGTTTTTCCAGACTGTAATCTACCAACACGATGCATGCGATTGATAAAGTGTTCTTGCGTATCCACCTGAAGTTTGCTTTTAAACAGCGCCAGCACTTTTTCTTCTAGGTGCTCATTTTGTACTTCTCCTATACCAAAAACGCGTAAGGAATTACGACGCGTATACTGCTCCAGCATATCACATCGTTTTTGTAGTTGCATATTTTCTGTTTTGAAGACTTGAACATCCGTTTCTAACACTGCTATCTTCTCACCTTGCAGCTGCAATGTTGCACTTAAGTTTTTAAGTACGACATCCGACACCGCCATTGCAATACCGTTTATTAAAGTTTTCGTCGTTACATAACGCTTTAGTAGCTTGACTTATTATACTCTGGATATCATCCAGCTGATCCCTCGGAAACGGCATTGCTGTTGCACCGAAAAATTTGGAGGCTGGCTTGCACTTGCAAGACGCACAACGTACCGGCACGTCTTCTACTCACGGCGGCTCATAGTTGAAATACTCCCTTTTTGGCCCGATTTTTTTTTTTGGGAACTCGTAACCACCTCTTCGCAAATAGTCAGTTTAGGCAACACATTTTTTATTTGTTCTTTACTAACTTTAGAGATATCATCTACTGAAGGAAAAAGTAAAAAATATTCCTTTTTTCTATTTGGCCGTAGGAACTTCATAATGACCAGCTCATTTATCTCCTGGACTAGGCCAATAAAATATTTGTCTTCTTTGTCGGTGCAATATTGAATTTCAAGAAAGTCATCTTTTTTTTAATTCTCCACTTCCACCTCGTCTTCATCAGAAGAAGATGATGAAGCATTGGTTGCGTCCGGAACGTTGAGCTCCTCAAACTCATCAAGAGAATACAATTCTTTTCTGTTGACATTCTGGCTACTTGATTGGGATGAGTCAGCTGCAAAAAAAATCTTCTTTGAAAACGCTTTTCCTGGCTCAACAGAATTTTTTCTTCTTTATTACCGATGGTTTGCAAACATATCTGCTCTCATTAAGCAAATCAATAACGGAAGCAGTCCAATCGTTGGGATGGTGATCTTGAATTATTGGTTTTGTCAATCGCTTTAAAATTTGATTTCTATCAAGCGGATTGAGTCTAGTGGTTACAAATCCTTTTCTTATATTTTCACTCATGATCTCTAAGCTATTAAGAGTTTTTTTTTCAGGAAAGATAGGAACTGTTGTTTTGGGATAGGACCCTTATATTTTTTTCAATCTTTCAGCACACGTGTCCAAGCTGTGTTAGACGAGTTGAAGAAGGAGGTAAAAATCCAAATGCTATAATATTTTCCTCAAGAAGTTCGGTAACTTAATATGAAAGGTGACTGCATAAGTTGTCAGCAGGTAAAATTCGTGGTGCAGGCTGCTTTTTGAAATAAAAAAGAGCGACAATTACGAATCAATCTTTAAAAAGAGGTTGGTTAAACCAACCACTTGAATTTCTTCTGCAGCGTGCATTTTGCAGTCCATTATGCGTCCAGGTATCGTAGTGATGCTCTTGTACACAATAGACGACGGTAGCAAAATACCCCCACTACTTTCTGCGAACATGACAGATGCTGAACTTTTTGCAGAATCTGTGATTCGTTCAGGATGGCGAGTTTTTCTTCTTACCATGACCTTTTTTGTCCATGGTCGTCTGCAAAACAGGTTTCATCATGGTTTACCATTGAGGTAGGCTGTACAGGGTGTCCCATTTTCGATGATATTACGGGGTATCTCACTTACGAGTAAAGATAGAGAGTTGCGGTTTTCTCAATACTGTGCTACCTTTTTGTGAAAAGAAAGATGATATAAACAAAATTTTCATCGCCCGCTTCATTTCTGAGATACAGGGCGAAATTGAAAATATTGTGTTTTGGGACCCCCCTCGTATCTCCGCTGCCAAAGAGACATGGAAACTACTTTCTGGTCTTAATATAAAAACAAACAGGCTTTGTCCAGTTCCACCACAATTAGCCGATGTTAACAAAATTAATAACTATTTTAGAAATTGTATCCCAGTAGCTGGTGCCAAACAAAATTTAATAAATTATTATTCAAATAACCGTTGTGATGCTTTAGAAACAGAGGCTGAATTACAGTTTCTTGTAGTAAATGAGGATTCAGTTAACAAAATAATTAACAACATTAAATCAAATGCTGCAGGTATTGAGGACTTAAACTTAAAATTAATTAAGATGTGCTGCCCTTTTCTGTTGCCTATTATTGTGCATATAATTAAAAACTGTATCCAGAATTCAGTCTTCCCCGAAGCATTGAAACATGCGTATGTAATTCCTGTGCCAAAAGTGACGCAACCAGCGTCCATTGCCGAGTGTCGACCCATCAGTATACTGCCTGTGTTGTTTAAAGTTCTTGAAAGAATAATACAGTGCCAATTAATTCAACATGTTAACAAATATAACATCCTACCTAGTGTACAGTCTGTATTTAGAGCGGGACACAGTTGCAGCACCGCACTTTTAAAAATAACAGATGACATTTTCAAAGCAATTGACAGGCAACAAGTCACTGTCCTGGTGCTACTTTATTATTCAAAAGCCTTTGATACGCTTAATCATGACACTTTGTTCTCAATTTTACATTTCATTGGTCTGCACCAACATGCAATATTGCTACTTTCAAATTATCTTTCTGGTCGTAAGCAAACAGTAATTATAAATAATATAAGTTCGAATTTATTTCTATTGACAGTGGAGTGCCACAGGGATCAATCTTGGGTCCTCTTTTGTTTACGTTGTACATATCGCAATTTATTACTCACATTAAATATTCTAGTTGTCATTTTTATGCGGATGATACGCAATTGTATATCTCGTTCGACCCGACAACTTTAAAAGTTGCATGCGATAACTTAAATTCTGATCTAGATAAACTATATCAAATATCTAATAAACATTCACTTCAAATTAACCTTCCTAAAACGAATGTAATTGTTTTTGGAAAGCATAAAGACGTAACTGTAAATCAGCTAAAACTAAATTTAAAAATTAATAATACATCCTTAAAATGTTCAGCTGTAGTAAAAAATTTAGGCGTATATATTGATGATGAGTTAAGGTTTCAAACTCACATTATTAAGTGTATACAAAGAGCATACTGTAATCAAAGACAAATATACCAGAACAGACATATTCTAAGTTGTCAACAAAAAATGAATTTATGTAATGCCTTGGTGCTGTCAATATTTGACTACTGTGACTCTGTCTACGGCCCTAACTTATTAGATTCGGACAAGCTTAGGATACAAAGAATTCAAAATTCGTGTTTAAGGTTAGCTTGTGGTATTCGCAAATATCAACATATTTCTCATAAGTTAGCTGAAAGTAAATGGCTAAATATGTCAACCCGTAGATATTTGCACTCAGCCAGCTTATTTCACAAAATAATTTTAACTAAAACCCCTTTTTGTCTCTATAATACAATTCGTTTTCGAACCGATGTACATAGTTTAAATCTAAGGTTCAAGGGATTACTCACGCCTCTTCAGCATGTCACTGAAACTTTCAAACGTTCTTTTACATATGGAATAGTTAAATTATATAATAACCTTAGATCAAACTCGAAACATTTACCATTACTTCGCTTTAATTTTCTCCTGAAACGAATGCTTCTAAATATATAAGAAAACAGTAATTAAGAAGTTATTAAGTTTCTGTTTATATATGCGTATATGCGTTTCAGATGGTATCACTTTACTTATATATACATATTCATTTATTAGTTTAAGTTTAAAAGTTTAGGTTGGAAAGTTGTGTACAAGACAGGTTCAGTGGAAGAGCAACGCTCAGGTAACTGAGTAGCTGAACTGCGCCTTTTGCTACTTCTCTTTCTGTATGCATGTATATATATAAACATTCATTACTATGTAGCAATAAAGACATTTATTTATTTATTTATTTATCAGGGTCCAACGGTTCGGGAAATTCGAAATCCTTTCACAACATTTGGAAATAGGTGTTCTTCATCGTCATCAATGTTACATAGAGTTATTTCAAATTTTGAAAACTTTGGACGTGTTTTTCCTCAAAAGCACAAAAGGCCTAATGTTTCCAACGAAGACAGGAATTTAAAACAGGTTTGAATTACCGCTAATGACTATCCAGATTTTTCATTTAAATAAATTGCACAACTAGTGGATTTAGCTGTGATATTCTTCCCGATGGCCATTTCAGAGGTATGGAATTTTGATAAACTGTGATAGAAATGCCGAAAACTTCTTCTGGAAAGTCGCTTCCAGTACAACTAACAATTTGAAAATCTGCGTTTAAAAATTAAAGAGGTAGTTCAGAGTACTAGCACTAATACGTTGGCTAATGTGCGGAGAGAAGTTTCTATGATCGAGTAGGATATTGTTTAGCGCAAGAAGGTAGGCTCTTTGAACTTGAGCTAATTTAAACTTCTTGAATTTTGTTGTTTGAAATAAAAATAGTTTTACTTTTGTTTACATCTTTTACTATGAGTTAGTTTGTTCTGAAGAAATTATTTCTTTTTTCAGAATGCGTTTTACTTTGTGACTACCTTCTTTTACTTTACTGTTAATCTCTAAAAATCCCGTTTTTTCAACTCTGAATTTATCACCTGAATTAATCACAGAATAACGCAGTACCTCATATATTCTATCTGTAATATAATAACAAACTAACAAAAATTACACTAGGTGTGGATGCCTTGTCTGCGTTGAACAACTACTTAAACAATCAGCGCAGACGACCCGTGGATTAATATCAGAGTACCTTAGACCGACTGTCCATCGGTCTTGGCGTCTTTTTAGGCAATCGTAAATTCGCTTTGATTTACTCGTGTTTGCAGTTCGTGAATTTTCACTGTATAACAACTTACCGATAAGTTGTTATGTAACACCTTATCGACGCAAGTCGTTTTTGATTGGTTGAACGTTAAAAAAGCGAGTTCGATCATTGGTTAAATGACATCGTTTGACAGATGTATGCAATAGTCAAAGTAAGCAGTCCATCTGGCAACAATATTATGTTCTGTCAAGTGATAGTAAATTTGTTGGAGGTTATGGAGGTTATACAACAAAATAAAAGTTACGGTTCTGTTCATAACCAACATTTATGCCAAAAAGATGTGAACCAATATATTACCCGATTTCTCCCGCCATGCAACAACACATCGATGCCGAATTACACAAAATGCTTAAAGCAGGCGTGGTAGAACGATCTTGATCGGCGTGGCCCAGTCCCATCTTATTGTCGAAAAAAAAACGGTTCATATAGGTTTTGCGTTAACTTTCGAAAGCTAAATAGTGTCACGGATAGAGACGCTTAACTGTTACCATATGTATAATCCATTTTGGATCGTCTACGTGATGCACGTTTTATAACATCTTTGGACATTAAATCAGTCTATTGGCAAATTAAAATGAATAAGAAATCGAAGGCGCTAACTGCTTTTACGGTGCCCGGACGTGCTTTGCACAACGTGCCAGTGACGTGGCAAGGTTTTGTCGACCAGAATTAGAACCCTACGTTTTCGTCTATTTAGACGACGTGATCATTTGCAACCCGTCGTTTGAAAAACATTCTGCATGTCTAACATTGGGACGCGAAAAGTGCCATTTTTGTCGACCCGAGTTACGATATTTGGACTACGGTGTCAACGCCCAGGAACTCTTAGTCGACCCCGACAAAATTTCTGCTATCCTAAATTTACCGCAGCTACAAAACGTTTTGGAGATTCGACGAATTGTCTGTATGGCTTCCTGGCCAATTCATTCCAAATGTTTCATCTATCATTGCGCTGTTGACAGAATTGTTGAAAAAGTATCAGAGGTTCGAATGGACCTAAAAATGTGATATTGCGTTCACCACCATAAAGAATTGCTTGGTGTCAGAACCGATTTTGACATGCCCGGTTTTCAGCCAACCATTCCAAATGGACGCTTCGAATATTGGCATTGGAGCCATTTTAACTTAAACTGTCGATGTCCAGGAACAAGTTATTTGTTATATTAGTCGTACCTTAAGGAAACCCGAACTAAATTTCTCGATGAACGAGCGTGAATGTTTGGCTGTCCATTGGGCAACTGATAAACTTCGACCTTATTGGGAGGGTATCCATTTTATGGTGATTACCGACCAAAATTCGTAGATTTTGGCTTAACAACCTTAAGGAACCAACGGGGGAAGATTTTCTCGTTGATCCGTTCAGATGCAATAGTACGATTTTACAATCAAGCACCGAAAAGAGAAGGCCCTGTTGTCTCGAACGCATTATCTCGCGCAGTGCCGATCGTTGTTGTTTCGGTGAGCGATCCAGGTGACCCCGTTGTTGACGAATTTGTGCCACGAGATGGTCAAACTGACCAATACTACAAACATATGTGCAAAACGTACCAACGGTACAAACATATGTGCAGACGCAGTGGTGCCAAACTTTCCCTTATGCATTTTTTGTTAAAAAAATGTTTTTTAACACAAAAAAATTTCAACAAAATAGAGCAAAAAATACTTTTATTTAGAAAATAGAATACAAATTCATTACAAAATATAAAATCAATATTGTGATAAAACTGTTTTCTTTTTAAAAGGATACATCATCTTATTATGCAGTTTCACATGATCGTCCGAAATTTTATATTTGACGACATCATTTTCACCAGCCTGCAAACTACTTCTAAAAGTGCACACTGCATTTAAAGACGTTTCCCCTAATCTGTTTCTTTTCTTCGTTTTGGTATCGGTAACTACAGAAAAATGCGTTCTGCTTCGGCGTTTGAATGAGGTAATATTAAAATTATATTAACAAGTTCCGACAAATTTGGAAATGCCAAAGTGTCATCAAAGCGTTTTTTTGAACAGATATCTAGCCACATGCCATTAACTTGCAAAGATTATAATCTGTTTATTTCTGACTCACCTAAGGCATCTCTCAGGTTTCTCCATTCGGTTTCAATCTGTCTTGTCAACATTAATAATTGCCTGAAATTTATTACGTAATTCAATAAAATTTATTTTTCTTTTAGACTCGGTTCTGTTAAATGCTATATAAGGATTCAGAAAACTCGTATCTTTAAATATCTTGTCTGATAACATTTGCTGAAGACGTATAGCTGCTTCTATGTAAAAATTTAAACAGTTTCTCAAAAATGTTACTTTGCCCTCTGGTGGCATTGTGTGCAATATTTCAGAATATTCTGTACCAAGGTATATCTCTTTCAATGGCAAAAAATGTCTGGGCGATCTCAAATTTAACTGGGTCAAATCTTCTTCGTGCAAAACTGATTGTCTTATATAATTTCTACGAAGTTGCTTCATTAAAGACATACACTCTGAATATAATAAATGAACCAGTACTCTTTTGCTTTCAGAAAGAGTGTTAAATGTAGTAAATTGTTATATGTATGTATGTAAGTAGATTTATAGTTGTGTATGTTAGGTTGCATATACTGTATACTTTAGTTGTAACTGTATTTTAGTAAATAAAGTCAGTCTTGAACTCAGCTTCGTTTAGTAAACACGTAACATGGCGCAGTCGCGAGGTACGTAAATTAAAATTAAAACGTTAAAAATAAAAGTGCGTGAAAGAAAAGCGGATAAACAAATTAAATCAAATTAAAATGGAAAACAGTAGACCGCCCATTCAACCCTTAAATTTAAAAGGAAACGTGTCGGAAAATTGGAAAGCGTGGTTACAGCGGTTTGAAATTTATTCAACGGCAACTGACTTGGATGCAAAACCACAAAAAGTTCAGTGTGCACAATTATTATACTGTCTGGGAGAAGAAGCTATAAATATATTTAACACGTTTACTTTTGGAGAAGATCAAACGAACCAAATAGCAGAATTGAAAACAAAATTTACGAACCACTTCACCCCTAAGAAAAACACGACCTACGAGCGATTCAAATTCTTTACTTCGAGACAGAATGGCAATCAGGTAGAAAAATTTATAACGGAGTTGAAAATTCAGGCAAAACAATGTGAATTTGGTGATGCAACATTGATGGACGAAATGATCAAAACCATGATTATAATTGGCATTAATGACGAACCACTCCGTGAAAAATTGCTTGAAAATGAAGGACAATCCCTGGACAAGGTCATTGAATGCTGCATTATAACAGAAAGTTCCAGAAAGAATTTACAATTCATGAAGGACAAAGAAGCGTCAACATCTGGTGGAAACTTACCAACCCAGCAGCAGGTGGACGCGGTAAAGCGAAGCTACCATGACTCACGCGCCGACCGGAACTTCAAGGACAGTTCAAATTCGAATGGCGGACAATTCTCAAGAACCAGGTCCAAATCAAGAAATGCTGGAAGAACAATAAGGAATTGTAATAGAAGCGGTAAAAACCACAAAATTAATGCGTGTCCGGCGTATGGTAAAACATGTAACAAGTGTTTGGCTCCAAATCATTTTGCCAACATGTGTAAAAGCAAATCAAAGCGCATTAATGAAATTTATCAATGGCAAAATGGATCTGAAGTTGAAAACTTGTCAATTAATTCTATTAATTCAAATAATATTAATTATTGTTTTGTAGATTTATCAATTAATAGTAAATTAAGTTCAAAAACTAGGTTTAAGGTGGACACAGGAGCGTGTACAAATATAATAACATTAGGTAAATTACGAGAATCAGAGTTCGACACGAGAAAAATTCAGAGGAACACGGAAACGCTGGTGACCTACACAGGCGAGGAAATTCCGATCGTAGGTAAATGTTTTTTGAATCTAAAATTTAAGGGAAAATATTACAGAAATGCAGAATTCAACGTGGTAGTAGGTAGACATGAGTCCATTTTAGGTTTAAGAACTAGTGTAGAATTAGGCATAATTAAAATAGAAAATGACCCAAATATTAAAGTCATTAATGCAATCAAAAATGAAACTAAGGTATGTTATCAACAATTAATTAATAAATATACTGATATTTTTCAAGGAATAGGCAAAATTTGTAGAAATTATAAGATTGAACTCAAAGAGAATGCTATTCCGGTGTCTCATCCAATTAGAAATGTACCAATTCCATTACAGAATCAGTTTCAACAATGTTTGAATCAATTGGTAAATTTACAAATATTAGAAAGGGTGCATGGCAGTACAGATTGGCTAAATTCATTTGTATTAGTTCGAAAATCAAACGGTTCACTAAGAATATGTTTAGATCCTAGAGACCTTAACGCTGCTATTAAAACGCACACATATAAATTACCCACAGTGGAAGAAATTTGTACAAAATTAAATGGATCATCATACTACTCAAAATTAGATGCTACAAGTGGGTTTTGGAACATTCCACTTGACGAGGAATCGTCCAAATTGTGTACATTCGGTACCCCTTACGGCAGATTTAGATTTTTGAGATTACCCTTTGGAATTAAAACTGCTAGTGAGGTGTTTCAGGAATATTTCCAAAATATTTTCAATTTGAAAAATGTTCAAATATACATCGACGACATCTTAATTCATGCGCAAACTAAAGAAGAGCACGATGAAACATTAAGGAAAGTTTTCAAAATTGCTAGAGAACATAACATCAAATTCAATTTAGAAAAATGTGAATTTGGCATACAATCCGTAAAATATCTAGGGCACAAATTCTCAAAAGACGGTGTAGAAATTGATGAGGAATATATGAAGGCCATAAATAAAATGCCCGTTCCAAAAGACAAAAAAGAGGTACAAAAATTGTTAGGGCTGGTAACATATGTAGGGAAATTTATTAATAATCTTTCTGAAATTACTAAACCGCTCAGAGATTTAATTAAACAGGATACCAAATTTGCTTGGAATAATGCGCAGGGAACTGCTTTTAACGAATTAAAAAATTTAATATGTAGTAGACCCATTCTAAATTATTTCGACATAAATAAATGCACCACAATATCGGTAGACGCCTCAACATTTGCATTGGGAGCTGTATTGTTACAAGATAACAAACCATGTGCTTATGCATCAAAAGCATTAAATGAAACGCAAACACGTTATGCACAAATTGAAAAGGAACTTCTAGCTATCTGTTTTGGAGTAAACAAATTTCATCAATTCATCTACGGGAAAAAGTTTATTGTTCAAACAGACCACAAACCTTTGTTGTCAATTTTCAAAGAATCGCTGAATGCGTGTCCAGCCAGGTTGCAACGCATGATGTTGTCTCTACAAAAGTATGACATAGAATTAACATATAAACCGGGAAAAGAACTAGTTATTGCCGATACACTTTCTCGGTTAAATTTAAACGAAAAATTTGATGACAGTTTGGAGCTTGAAGCTCACGTTTGTTTAATTGATAAAAAAGTAATAATTTCTAACGAAAGAACTAAGGAATTAATTAAAGCCACAGAAGAAGACGAAGAGCTAAAAATTATTAGGTTATATATTCAAAACGAATGGCCAAAAAGTGTAACTAAAATTCCAAATTTAGTAAAACCATATTATAGCATAAGATCGGAAATAACGGAAAGTACAAATAAGTTAATTTATTTTGGGCAAAGATTAATCATACCAAAAACTTGGAGAAATAAAATTCTAAAAGACATACACACTGGGCACTTAGGAAAGAACAAATGCATTTTGCGTGCGAATTCTACTGTATATTGGCCCAATATTAACAAAGAAATAACAAATTTAGTTACTCAGTGCGATGCATGTAATAAGTATGCCAACTCGAATTCGAAAGAACCTATGTTAAATCTCGAAATAATAAAAGCTCCTTGGCAAAAAATAGGCATAGACTTATTTGAACTAAAAAATGAAACATTTTTATTGGCAGTAGATTACTACTCGAAATTTCCCGAAATTGAAAACTTACATAATAATTTAACATCAGCAAATGTTATTGAAAAACTTAAATCAATGTTTGCCAGACATGGAATTCCTAAGATTGTAATTTCGGATTCAGGTAGACAGTTTACTAGCCACGAATTCCAAAATTTTGCGAAAAAATGGAATTTCCAAAGTATTACAAGTTCACCACACTATCAACAAGCGAACGGTTTAAGTGAACGAACAATTCAATCAATCAAAAAGTTATTAAAAAAATGTAGTGACGAAAATGAAGACATATACTTAGCCCTGTTAGCATTTCGAAATACACCCATTCAGAACTCGTATGCACCTTCACAAATTTTAATGTCTCGTTATTTGAGAGACAATTTAACAATTGATGACAAACATTTGAAACCTAAAACCATACATTTTCACAAGTTTAATAACAGCATCAAAAAATCCAAAGAAAATGCAAAAAAGGGGTATGACAAAAAAGGTGTCAAGATCAGGGATGAACTTAAAAATCAATCACTAATTTGGTATCAGGATGCACCGAAGAGCATTTGGAAAATGGGTAAAATTGTAGAAAAAATTAGAGATAGAACATATAAAATTGAAAGGGAGGATGGAAGAATGTTCATCAGAAATAAATTTTACATTCGTTTACGTCATGAAAGCAAACCAACAGCACACCTTCCACCTTTCCGAAGTAATTATGTGTTCGAACCTAAAACTACTAACACAACTGAAAATGTTAATCAAACCACTACTCTTAAACATGTAAGATTTGCAAATATTGCACATGAAAATCCGTCACAAGTTAACGACAATTTTGTAAATAGACCTAAGAGACAAATTAACAGGCCAAATAGATTTAGTGATTAAGTAATGTAAGATACATAATTTTGTTTAAACTAATTTCTTTTATAAATAAGGGAGATGTTATATGTATGTATGTAAGTAGATTTATAGTTGTGTATGTTAGGTTGCATATACTGTATACTTTAGTTGTAACTGTATTTTAGTAAATAAAGTCAGTCTTGAACTCAGCTTCGTTTAGTAAACACGTAACATAAATGTTTTTAGGATGTATTTTAAAAACAATAAGTATGCTTTGGTATAAATATTTCTGAGTTCGCCCAGAACCAATTCCGCATTTTTTAATTTGACTTCTTGAACAGCAACTATAAAGTAATCCTCAAGGGTATTCCAGTTTTCTAAGACACGGGTTTTACATTCATATATATATATATATACCACCTTGTTGTTGACAATTTTAACATTATATGTTGTTTCCCTGAAAAACTTCGGCAGTTCTTGCAGTTGTGCAGACCTTTTTGCACTACCAGACACGTAACTGTAAATATTTCTAATTAATTCTTCTGGAGATCTTGGAAGGAACGAACACGCGCGAGACGCAACTAATGCCGCTGAATGGCATATACATCTTAAAAGAATTACATACGGTATATCTTCCTGTAGTAGCTTAAAAAATGAATGGTTTGCACCTATCATTACGGGGGCACCATCAGATGCAACATCTAGAAAAACCCAGTTAGCTACAAAAACATTTTTTATAAAAAGTTTACTACTTAAGAAACTATATTTTTCAGAGGTATTTCATGTTTTTTCATGCAAGCCTTAAACTCCCCAAATAAGCTTGTTGCTCCTAAATTTCTGGCATCTACTTCTATGAGCTCTAGAAACCTAGTCTCTAGTTGACCATTTTTTGAATAACGGACAAGTACATCGCCGATGTCTGTTGACTCTTTCAATAAAATTGAGAATTTATGTTTTCTTAGGTGACTAACTAAATCATCTGTTTTTTTTTTCATAAAACATTTTGGATAATCGCCGTACAATTTAAATCTTGGCAAATTTGGCTGTCCGAAAAAATAGCCTCTAATTGGTAAATTTTTCGAAAAGCCACATTATTAGCAGCATATAATGCAGCTAATTTAATTCTGCCTTTTTTACATTAGTTTTGTGAATACATTCCGTATTAGTTTCAAACATTTGAGTTATATTTTTATTGTTTTTAATGGTTTTTATTTAATCTAAGTGTTTACGGGTCGCTGCATGCGCTCGTAAATCACTTTTTTCTGATTTAATGGCTACGTTGCAAACTTTCCATCTAGAAGTAAAATATATATTTTAAATAAATAATACGAAGAAACAGAAATATCTCACAGAAAATTGAAAAATATCTCAGAAAATGACGCCTCACCGAGCACCCTACCTTGCTTTATATTTTGAACTGGTATTCGGTAACAACCATAACTTAAAATTCGGATCCTTTAACCAGTATGCTTTAAGCGCTTTATCGCTTTTTATTTTTTTTCTAGGCTGTTCGCTTTTACTTTCACTTTTACTGTCGCTGTTTACACCGGAGCTGCTCATATTTTAAACACTAAACCAAATCAACACCATGAAAACAGCGTTAAGTGCAGACAATAACACCGATTACAGAAATAATATCAGCGTCAGCGCTAATATTCTCAATAATACATTTCGGAAAATTACCGTCCGCCCTTTAGTTCGACGTAAACATATGATCATCCGGCCATGTTGCCAAACTTCCCCAAACCTCCGAAAAAGAGTGCGCAATCCTATCCATTATGATATAAAAATAGGCAACAAGATTTCCTATAATTGACATATTCGTCAATTTCCCTAAAATTGGCATTTAAAAAAATCGCTTTAGGGTACTGAAATTCCCTAAATAGGGAAAATGTACTCCAGTTAGCAACACTGTGCAGACGTATTGCTGTTCGGTAGCGGGTAAGCACTTCTTCATAAATCCCGATAGAGAAGAGGCTTACTTCAGGGACGCGCTGCTGCCCATGCTAGCCATGGGTTTTTTCCGCCTCCCGCCATGGGAAAACGAAAAACGGACTTAGTCCCCAGGTGGGTACGAAATCCCAAGCCTCTAACGATGGCTGCCTCTCGGAATCTGGGGAGGCAAATATTTGTCTTATCCACGTTATGTAAGTAATCTAAGCAACATCTACTCTAGAAAACACCCAAATCTCTTCTACAAACAAATGGAGTTATTCATAGCCACTTACAACATACAAACCATGCAGTCAGACCACCGTATAAAAGAATTAGGATTGGAATTAGAACTTATAAAATGGGATGTAATACGTCTAAGTGAAACGAGAACACCAGAACAACAAACATATATTTGCCTTAAATCAGGGCATCTGTTATACTTGAACAACAAAGACACGGATTCGCACACAGAGAGATTTTCTTTACTACGAACGCGGAAAACGATATGTCGAATTTACAAATGCCGAGAATTTGACGTTGACAGTTCGCGTATTTTGTCAGTAGCTAATATCTGCTGTAATTTTTATATTAAAATCGAACTACGAAACAACGGCACAGTGCAAATTGTAAAATGGTATTATTAGGGTCCAACGGTCCGGGAAATTCAAAATTCCAACACAACATTTGAAAATAGGCGTTCTTCATCGTTATCAATGTTACATGGAATTATTTTAAATTTTGAAAACTTTGGATGTGTTTCTTCCCAAAAGCACAAAAGGCCTAATGTTCCCAACGAAGACAGGAATTTAATAGGAGTTTCTATTACCGCTAATAACAATCTAGATTATTCATTTAAATAAATTGCAGAACTAGTAGATTTAGCTGCGATATTCCTACCGATAGCCATTTCAGAAGTATGGAATTTTGTTAAACAGTGATAGAAATGCCAAAAACTTCCTCTGGAAAGTCGTTTCTACTACAACTAACGATTTGAAGAACTGCGTTTCAAAACTAAAGGGATAGTTCCGAGTACTAGCACTAACACGTTGGCTAATGTGCGGAGAAGTTTCTATGATCGCTTAGGCTTAGGATATTGCTTAGCGCAACACGAGCTAATTTAAACTTCTTGAATTTTGTTGTTTGAAATAAAAATAGTTTTACTTTTGTTTACATCTTTCTTTTTCTATGGGTTAGTTTGTTCGGAAGAAATTATTTCTTTCTTCAAAATGCGTTTTACTTTGTGAACTACCTTCTTTTACTTTACTGTTAATCTCTAAAAATCCTGTTTTTCAACTCGGAATTTATCACCTGAATTAATCACAGAATAATAGTACCTCATACATTCTATCTGTGATATAGTAATTAATTAACAAAAATTACACTAGGCGTGGATGCCTCGTCTGCGTTGAACAATTACTTAAACAATCAAAGCAGACGACCCGTGGATTAATATCTGAGTACTGTAACGATGCGTGTTCATTACATATATAAATAAATAATTGTAGAAATAAAACTGGTCAAATTGAAATATGTACATTTAATGCCAGTTGTTTACATGTTGTATCAATTAATATTATTCTGTTACCATCACAACAACTTGTAGTGGTCAAAGGTCACTACATTACTCCCCCCTATTAAAAATTCAGCATTTGACATATGTAACATTGACATACGATATATAAATAGTATTGATATTATGTATTCTAGCAGGTTTGGAATTATCTAGATGTAAAGACGAAATGCACCCATTTAATCGTCAGGAATGTAGTTCCCAAGCCGCAGTTCAAAATTGTCTTGATGTCAGGTACTGGGAGCATCTCCGGACTGGCATGTGCAATTCAAAACGAACCTGGGGTTCTATATTCCATCTCTTCGGGCAGGTAGCTCCTAAGTAGCGGTTTAAAATTGGCTTGATGTCAGGTACTGGGAGCATCTCCAGACTGGCATGTGCAATTGAAAACGAATTGTCTTGATGTCAGGTACTGAGGGCATCTCCAGGCTGGCATGTGCAATTCAAAACGAACCTGGGGTTCTATATTCCATCTCTTCGGGCAGGTAGCTCCTAAGTCGAAGTCTAAAATTGGCTTGATGTCAGGTACTGGGAGCATCTCCAGGCTGGCATGTGCAATTCAAAACGAACCTGGGGTTCTTCCTTCAAGGTTTAAAATTGGATAAGCAATTTTGAGGGCCTTAATGCGGTGACAATTAGTATTGTGACATATAATGTCACATCAAGCTGTAGGCAATCATGAAGTTAACTTATCTTAACAATGTTCAAGTCGGATGCACAACGAAAGAACTCAACGACCATTCTTCGTACAGTGCGGTAAGGGGGCAAGGTAAAAAGGAAGTTGACTCTGGTGGTTGACTTTGAAGCAGGACTGTCTTGCTGTGTAGTTTTCAGTCGGAGTTGAAATTGTGAAGTTGGTCTATTCTTCGTTCGGGGTCACCATTTGTAACGAAGCGTGTTCATTACATATATAAATAAATAATTGTAAAAATAAAACTGGTAAAATTGAAATATGTACATTTAATGCCAGTTGTTTACATATTGTATCAATTAATATTATTCTGTTACCATCACAACAACTTGTAGTGGTCAAAGGTCACTACAGTACCTTAGGCCGACTGTCCATCGGTATTGGCGTCCTTTTAGACAATCGTAAATTCGTCTTGATTTACTCGTGTTCGCAGTTCATGAATTTTCACTGTACATATAGGAGAAGTGGCTATCTTACTTAATAAAAGGATTAAACATCGCTTAATAAAGATGAATTCGATATCACCCAGAGTCATATACATAGTTTTGGAAGTATCGAAGAGGTACCTTCTACGGGTTATACAAGTCTGTGCTCCCACTACTACTGCAGATGAAAGCGAAATATACCAATTATACGAAGATATAACAACACGATGTCGATTTCCAAAAATAATCCCCAGGTGGGTCGGGCGAAGAGCACGGAACCCCACACTGATAAGAAATTATCAGTCTGCTCCATGGAATATGGGGCAGCAAGAAGGCGATAGCCCCAAATAAACACCGAAATAAGACTAAGCTAATGATTGCTACATACAACATAAGATCACTAAACAAAGATGAAAAATTATATGAACTTGAGGAAGAACTTACAAATATTAACTGGGATATCTTAGGACTAGCTGAGATTAAAAGAAAAGGCGAACACTGCTTAACCTTAACATCTGGACATATGTTGTATTACAGAGGAGCAGAAACTGAGGAAAACAACATAGGAGGCGTAGGTTTTATAATACATAAAAGAATAACGCACTACGTAAGAAGCTACAATTCTATATCGAACCGAGTGGCCTATATCATTTTAAACATATCCACATTCTGCAATATAAAAATTATTCAAGTGTACGCTCCAACTACGAAATATGAAGACGAAGAGGTAGAATCATTCTACGAAGAAATCTCAGTAGCAATCGGTAATAACCATTGCCAATATACACTCATAATCGGAGACCTTAATGCCAAGATAGGCAAAAAAGTAGACCCAAGTGCAAATAAGAAAGGAATCTATGGATTAGGAGAAAAAAATGAACGTGGACAAATGCTCATGAACTTTGCAGAACAACAGAATGTATATATAATGAACACCTTTTTTAAAAAGAAACCCAATAGGAAGTGGACATGGGTAAGTCCTAACGGAGAACATAAAAACGAAATAGACTACATATTATCATCACATAAAGAAATTGTTAAAGATGTAACACCATTAAATAACATTGGCACAGGAAGTGACCATAGAATACTGAGAACAAAAATAGAAATAAATAGAGCAATGGAAAGAAAGAAAAGAATAAACAACCCAAGGACAACGATAGAAACAAAACTTTTAAAAGAAAAACAAATACAGTACGAATATGAATTAAACAAAAACTTAGAAACTGCTGAGATACAGAAACTGACATTAAATGACATGAACACCATCATAAACAAATGTATGTTAGACGCAGGCCATAAAGTGGCTACAGCTCCGAGGAAAAAAGAAAAAACACGAGAATTATTTAATAAAAGAAGAGAACTGTTGAAACAAGGAAAACGGAATACCATAGAATACACCGAAATCAATAAAACGTTGAAGAAATTAATAAGAGGGGTAAAAGAATACAGTTAGAAACAGAAATTGAAAAAGTAATCGAAGAGAATAAGAATATGAAAAGTATAAGAAGATCAATAGGCAAAGCAAATATTACAGCAATCAAAGATGGCGAAGGAAAAGAAGTACGAGATAAAAAAGAAATATTAAGGACTACGGAACTATACTATGAAAAACTGTATAAACAGAAGAATGAAATACCAAATACTGTAGAAAAGGAATTAAAAAATAAAATAATAAATGTAAATTCGGAAGACATTCCAGAAATTAATAAAGAAGAGATAGAGTTCAACATAAAGACTATCAAAAATCACAAGTGTCCAGGACATGACGGTGTAATAAGCGAGTTAATAAAAGAAGGAGGTGATACTATAATCAAGGCACTGCAAACATTCTTCAATAAATTTCTGTTTAAAGGAAGCATTCCTGACGACTGGAGTAATTCACCAATATCTCTGCTGCCCCAATTATACAAACTCTTTACAAAGATTATAATAAATAGGTTAGATGCGAAACTAGAATTCTATCAGTCGATTGAGCAGGCAGGATTTAGAAAAAAATTCAGCACTAGTGACCATATCCTTACTATTAGAACACTTAGCTTTAGTCGATTACGAAAAAGCTTTTGACTTAGTTGAATTGTGGGCAATAGAAAAAGCATTACAAAATAGTAGAGTAGACCACAGATATTCTAAAATTATCCACTCCATCTATGAAAAAGCAACAATGGTAGTGCGGCTACATGAAAACGCTAATAACATTGTCGTCGGTCGAGGAGTAAGACAAGGAGACTCGATGAGCCCCAAGCTATTTATAACGGCACTACAAGATGTTTTAAAAAAACTTAAATGGGAGCATAAAGGTGTAAATATAAATGGTAAGATGCTCAACCACTTGGCCTACGCAGATGACCTAATAGTCATATCAAATTCATCTGAAGATTTACAAACTATGTTAGAAGAACTTAAAGACGAATCCGAAAAAGTTGGGCTAAAAATAAATAAACAAAAAACAAAAATAATGACTAACCAACCAGGCAACATAAACATTATAATTGACAACCATAACATAGAGACAGTACAAGAATATATTTATTTAGGACAGGGAGGTGATCCATCATGCTGATAGTGGAGGTGTCTTAATTAAAAGCAATAAAACGCAGTAGTCTTCTCCACGTACATTTATTAAAAAGGCGACATGTTTCGAAGCCAAACTGGCTTCATCTTCAGGCCAAAATGATCATCTACAGAGGCATATGGTTAACAATAGTGTACAATGTAAAGAGAATAACTTACTGGTTAAAAACAGGTGAAACCACGTGTTCAAATTTTTAGGTTAAGTTGAGGTTAAGCGCTGAAGGCGAGGTAGTAATACAAAATTCACACATTCTTTGCATCCATTGAAAGCAATTTATCCAGCATTAGCATAAAAATCCAGATTTGAGGTTAAGAAAAACAGATTAATGCCATCGAAGGTGCGAGAATTCAAAAATTACGTTATCGAATGCTCATAAAACTCATTTTGTAAAATTAATTTTCAAACGCGAACCGCAACTAATTAAACCGATTTGTGTAACACATTGACAGCCCAGTAAAGTACCTACCGCGCGAATGAACTACATTCACAGCCCATTGGCGTACCACATTAATTTTCAAATTAATGTATCAGGGAACCCAGCTTTGAGATATGAGTTTTTCTCTTGCCTACCGAGCGAGCTTCTGTAATATCAAATTGCAGATGAATGAAATACAATAAATGGCATAATACTGTTTATTTGTTAGTAGTTAACGAACCCAGTTAATACTGAATTATTTTTGGTCAGTCTAACATTTGATTTAAATAAATGTTAAGTAAGGTTGGTGTAATTACAATTCAAATTATTACTATATTATATCACATTACAGTACATTTACATTACCTATTACATTACAATATATACAGGGTGTTTGTAGATCGCTAGACAGCTCGTAACTTCGTTAATAATACAGATATCGAAAAAAAACTTGTTTTGTTTTCAATGCCAGTGCACAACCTAAAAATTGATGTACACCAATTTAAGCCAAGGTCTCCTATTTTTATGTAGCGATACACAACTTTGGTTTTTTAAATGGAACACCCTGTATATTTTTAGACATTTGAAATCAGCACTAAAAGTGCTTTATGATAGCATTCTTAAATTTAAATTTTGGAACTTATTAGTTTTCAAAATATTTTTTTTTAACCAAAGTAGGCCATGAATTACGCAAAAGCACTAACAATCGAACAAGAAATGCAAAACAAATTCCACTTGGCTCTAAAAATTTCTCATGACCGAGTTATAGCACCAAACCTACTAAAACAATTGAAAACTATGTTTTTTAAATGGAACCATATGAGTTTCATTAAACAGTTGAAAACTACAATAAAAGGGCTTTCCAACGATGTACCATATTAGCCATTGTGTTTAGAAGTAGCTTTTAAAAAATCAAAAATGCGTAAAACAATTTAAAAATAAATGTTTTTGTTAATGAAACTCATATTATTCCATTTAAAAAACATAGTTTTCAGTTGTTTTAGTACGTACTATTTTACAGGTAATTTCAAGGGCTACAAGATCATATACATTTCAACATGCCCAAACCCTGCATTTTCAAAAAGTAAAGGGTTGAAGGGCTCGGGAGGGGTGGTCCGCGCACTATAATTCAAACTTCTAACATTTTTATCACCGTTATTTTTTATCCTATAGAAATTAAAAAAAAAAAACTAAAATTTTTCGATGAGAAAAAACCCACATTTTTGTACTATATCATTTTTTCGTTCTTTTTTAGTTTTAGTTATTTTGAAAATTAGGTATTCTAACCCGGCCAAACTTTTGGATTACATGAGTAATACCTACTAAAATAAAGTTTAATTTTTGGTCATTGCAACTTATTTGATAGAACGCGAAGTTTTCGAGTTACTCACGAAAAACCGAAGAATCTAAGTTTTCAATCATAATCATAACTCTATAATAAAGCAGAAC
Organism: Agriotes lineatus; assembly: GCA_940337035.1. Taxonomy (NCBI): domain Eukaryota; kingdom Metazoa; phylum Arthropoda; class Insecta; order Coleoptera; family Elateridae; genus Agriotes; species Agriotes lineatus. The sequence goes on along the minus strand of CALNHX010000406.1, from coordinate 182,086 downwards.
ACTTCCCAAGGTCAAATAAATCAACTCCTGGTCTATGTGCAGTTAGGTATTGTGGGCGTTGTCTTGATATTAGCAGCGTTGCCAGACCTGGTACAATTCTACGAATCTGGTACATTCTGAAACCGTTTCTGCAAAAGTATATTTTTAAAACGCGCATGCATTCAGTCTGGCAACCCTGCATATTCTGACCCGAGTGGTGCCGACCTACCGATGCCAGCGGTGACGTAACCTGTTTTTTGCCGTTTATGTTTGGAAGTGTGGTTAAAGTTTCGAAATAATGAATTGGAGTAATTGTGGGGTTATATTATCTATGGAGTAATTCTTCTTCAGGTACGTCATTAAAATCATTTGATATAATATCCGCGAAGGGCGCTGATAATAGATGGCGCTACCGAAATCTAACTTGGCTGCTAAGGACAGGGTAAACCGTTGGGATAAACAACGATCGCCAATGTGATAAGCAATTACGTCATTCTCATTCGTCCTATTCGTTTGTGTTGACTTCCACGTGTTTAGCAGCGGTTAGTTTGTGAGTTTGTGTTAGATTTGAGCACCGATAAAGTAAAAATGCCCCTCGTAACACTGTGTGACATCTTCGAGTATGTGGAAAAAGGTACGAGATGCTTAAAGGAAGGTGAAGCAGTGCTGAATGCAGGACATGTCATTATGTGTGGCCTGAACAATAAAAATAATGACGAAGTTGATGCCCTGTGTTTGCAAACATCAAACCTAAAAGGACCACCACACTCGATTAAACTTATTTTAGAGTTGTGTAAGTTGTTCAGAAACTTGGTTGTTTTTACATAAAATTCTATTAATCACACCTACTTACAGCTACTTCCAAAGAATGGAACTGCAAATGCAGTTGTAAAGCAGGTGCAGGAGGCAAATGCAAACACATAGTTGCTTGTTTATTGTTTATTAACAGGTTAGTCATGCCCTCATGAAAATAATTATTTTTCCCACGCCCACATACGAAGTGGCAGTTTCCATGTTATCCATATCGTAACGAACGTGTTTGTTATGAAAAAGTGCACAATTCTCAGTTATATAGTGCGCTAAATATGTAATTTTAACCTAAAAACTGCTGACAATACGTCATTTTAACCTAAAAGTTACTGAAAAGGTCACTTTAACCCAAAAACTACTGAAATTGTTAGTTGTCACAGTAAAACTGTCATTTGTTAAATTACAAAAATGTGTTTTTGTGGTCATGGGAAAAATAGTGTACATAACTCGCTTGAAAGTGTATTGTATGCCACTTTCGCAGCTGGCTGGTTATGTAATATACTATTAATGTATCAGTATGTTATAATTTTCTAGAAATGAATTGGAACAACTGAGTTGCACGGACGTAGAGCAAGTGTGGGGCCAAAGGAAGCTCACTATAAATTCTGAGCATGCTGATGTAGAAGCAGTATCAGAGTACTGCCACGTGAAATCCACCACAGCTGTAAAAGGCATTCATCACATTACAGAGGAAATGATTAAGGACACGGTACAAAAATTAATAGTTGGTAAGCAAGTTTGAATGATTACATTTGGATTAATTACTAACAAAATATTAACCCTAGGTTGTGCCTTTTCTTGTAATGAGAATAAGATTTAATTCTGCATTTAAGGCACTTACTTTTTTCAGTGGGTATTTCAGTACAATCTAAAATTATTCTTGTTGCCTGATATTTTTCAAAGCAGCGCGGCATATTACTTAATATTTCTTCCTTTGGAGGGAACCTTATAATTGGTTTTAAAAATAAACTTAATTTTTTTATTGTTGAACGAAAATAGGTCCGAGCAGCTTTTGTGCTGATTTGAAATAATACAGCTAAACTACTGAAAGTAAGATCTAATTTAATTTTCATTAGCGTCAGAAGAATCTGATTTTGACAGGATAAATTTGTGGTTGCAGATGAAACCTTTGAAATTGCCGTAACTAAAATGTTAAATACAGTTAAATTAACCACCCCTGTTAAAGTTCTGCATTTGTAATCGTTTTCAATTAACCTATCTACATTATACTTGGCAAATTCTTCGAAAGTGTTTACCTGAATAGATTTATCGTCACATTTTTCTAAACTCCACCGGATTTTCTTTAAAATAAATTAAATTAGAAATTACTTCCGAGTTGCTACTGCTAGCTTCTGTACTTAATTCTAAATCAGGTTCATCTTCACAAAACTTGGGAATCTGTACCAACTGTTTTCTATCACTACGATTTTTAGCTCGTGCACAACGTTGTTTTATAGAGTTTTTATTAAACACACGATCGTGGAGCCCCACTGGTAAATTCACTGAAGGCACAGCAGTCTTCTTCAGCCTGGGTAATTGATTGACGTGAGCTGCAAAAGATTGTACAAGTAGTTGTAATTCGAAAGAAAATATTTAGAAATGTGTTAGGTACTTGTTAATCTTGAATTTAGAAAAATTATTACGTGAAGAACTTGATCTTGAAAATATATGATCAATTTAATTACCTCTATAGAAGAAATCGTCGTCCTTAAAGTGCAAGCTGCACACTTTCATATGAGGTGAAACCTTTTTCCCCATTTTTAGCAATACTGCCCATTCCTTACGTATTGCTTTATTGGTTCTAGGAAATTTGTGCAAACTAATATCATTCTTGTACGTAGATGAACACTGCGGTACGCAACAATTGTTTTTACTTTTAGAAACACGTGAGGTAGTCGCCATCGCATTGCTTTTAACGGATAGCTGATGGCGTAAACAAACTTCTACCCCGTCCCGATTGTTTGCGAGTTTGGCCGCTTGGCGTCGTGTCGATCTGTGCCCTTCGCGGATAGTCATTCATGATACATGCTTTCCAGCATTTCACCAGTGGAATGACCAAATTGAAGGACGCACTTTGTCATCGTATGGACTTCACACTTCATCTAAATTGCTGGCGGATGGCAGTAAGAAACAATATTACAACTGTCATCGCTCTGTAAACTTTTTGTGTGTTCTAGGCAAATTAAAACAAGGTGTAACTTTTGAGCACATATTAAATGATATTCGTGATGCTGGATTGACGAAAGAGGAATCACAACAAATCCTATCTTTATAGAAGAAAGACTTGCACAATATCGCAAGAGATTTTCATATAGATTATACACTCACCGGCACACTGTTGTATCGACAGCCTTATTTTTGGCCAAAACTGCAAAAATTAAAAGGTACAGTAAAAATTTCTAAATAATAATTCTCGATTGCTATAAGATCACTACATTAAATGCTAACTTTAATTTAGTTAAAATCAAGGTAAGCTCAGAGATACCGCTCTGCAAAGTTGGCTTTGCCTGTCAGTTGATCTAATTATTTTTTAATCACACATATTTTTTGTTGTGCTTGCACCTAGATTTCTCTAGAAGAAATAATAAACCCAAACTTTTTTACGATGGACCCCATAACATAACTAAATGTAAGTGGAATATTTTAGATTGGAAAAATTACCTTACAGTTTGTTACTTTATTTTTTACGAAATAAATAATCAAAAATGCAAAAGATATATTAAAAAAAAGTTCTGTTAAACTTTCTAGTGGGCTACAAAAAAATGTCAACCCGAGTCATCCGTGGTTTCTGCGTCGCGATTTTTGCTGGAGTCTCTATTTTTGGAAAATCAATTTTTCTTTTGCCTTTAGCTGCCTTTTTGGTATATTTTCGATGTTACAAGCTTTCAAGTATGTGTGTATATCAGTTTGGGACAATTGTTGCAAATTATTTTTGTCTACTTCCACGTCTTTGATTGACTTAAAATTTTGCACAACTATAATTTATGTAATAATAAAATTTGGTGCCATTTTTATAAAGAAACAAAATGGCGGATCCAAGATGGCGGGCAATTTTTGTAATTTACGTTCAATTTGTACTAAAATCTGTGTATAGGGATTTTAGAGGTCGCTGATTAGGAATTTAACGTTGAAAATAGAAACTTTAAAATAATCGATTCAAGATAGCGATTAAATTTTTATTTACGCCACTTCAAACCAAAATCTTTAGGTGAATTGGAACAGTTAATTTTTTGGACTTTTTAACTTTTTACGTAAGTTAGTCTTGGTGAAAAAGCGTAAAAAGGATCAATAGTCTTTTGCATAATAACAATCCATTGTATCCAAGTAACTACACTTTTTTTATTTTTCGTTTTTAGATGGATACCGCTTTGCAAATATGGAACTTTCTAATATTTGGGTTTCTGAAAAAAAATTCAATATCTAAAGACCACTGCTTTAGTCAATTTTTTTTGAGTCGTAGTAAACCTTACCAAGATATTGAAGAATATTACAAGACTTTTAAACAAAATATTCGCAATGTAAGCATACATACAGGGTGTTTGTAGATCGCTAGACAGCTCATAACTTCATTAATAATAGAGATATAAAAAGTTTGATGTTTACTCTTGTGTTTCAAAAACGGCTCAAACGATTTTTTTGAAACTTTACATTTTTATTACATTTTTAATGTGGATTGATTGAGATGAGTGATTTTCAAGTTGAATTTTAGAGATATTCAACTGAAAAATCACTTATCTCACATCAATACACACCGGTTATGCGATTTTCTTCAGAAGCTTGCTGTCGCATTTAGATAGTACAAAAAACTTATATATGAAGTTTCAACGCCATACCTCTTTTCATTTATGAGTTATTCTGTTCACAGACAGATCGACGGACGGACACACAGACCAATGAGCAAAAACATGTTTTTTGGGTTCAGGGGACTCTAAAACGTGAAGATCTGTTGAAAACCCAATTTTCGAATTTTTGGGGTGAATCCAATACTTTCTTTATCGTAAAAAGAAGTAAAACCCGTCTGCAAAACTTAATAGTGTGTTATTTACTGAACGGTTAGTTGTATGTAAAAAAGCTTTATATTCTTTTTTGTAGAGAATTTCCTAGCCTTCATTTTTTGTAATAACTAAAAAAGTCATACGACCCATAGAAAGCGAGATATTTGCGAAAAACTTATTTCTGTGACATTTGACCTTGAATAACTCAAAATGCAAGCGCGATATTGATGGGGACTTTTGAGACATTATTTGTAATGTCAAAATAAAGGTGTATGCAAAATTTCAGCTCACTTGGATTTTTTCGGCAGATGCTGCGGTTGTCCGTCTAATGTAACTGGACTATCTTGCGATATTGTGCAAGTCAAAGTGTGAAAATTGCTGTTGATTTTGTTAATTCTGTTATTTTGTTATTGCTATTGTCGCTATTTTTGTGTGTTAATTCTGTTTTAAAATGCGCCATACCACAATGTTGAGAACGCCTCCGATTTATTGTGTCGTTTAGCTTAAATAAGGTTAACAATTTAATGTCAATATGATAGATGTCAAAAGTGTTACCAATACAAAACTTGGAAATTACTAGATTCTAACATTAGTTCTGCCATCTATGACCACTGGTTTGGATTCAAGTTGTAGTGACATCGCCATGGATATGCCATCTACGAGTGCTGGTTCAAGTTCAGACGACATCCCCATGGACATTCGAGCTATAGGTGTTGGTTCAATTTCCAGTGACATCGTAATAGGCACTGATGATGAAGAGGTTTGTATTTTTGTGAATTATATGTTACAATGTTATGTACCTATTTTAATTATGGATTGCAGCTATGGTGTCACTGTAGGAAACCAGACGATGACGAACAAATGGTAAAATGTTATGACAGAAAATATAGAATAAAATGGTACCATTCAGCATGCCTACAATTAAAAAAATTCCTAAAGGAAAGTGGTTATGTGAACTCTGTAAATATACTGCTCCACAAATGAACTGGACCATTTGCATATATTGGTGCAATTTTTAAAAATATTTTCCAAAAGGGCAGTCATGAAATTTTTGGTAACCTTTCATGATTGTGTCACTATAAAAAGCATTTCTTTTCATAATTCTGTTTAAAGAAAACTAAGTCCATTAATAAAATATTATCATTTTAAAATTTTGAATTTTGCCCAAATATTGATAGCACATTGCATACAAAGTATGCCGAATTGTTGCCAAAGATTTTTAAACGTTCTGGAGAGACTCAAAGAACTATTAATTAACCTTTTTTTGTAATTCCTCTTATTTTTGTGAAATATAGTTTTTTTATAGTTTCATAATTTTTTAATTTTATTAATATGATTTTGTTAATTCTTCAGTTGATATTTGAGAATAGTGAAATTAAATATGCTTAATATGAGTATACTATAAAACAAAAGCTTTTATATATATATATATATATTGTGACGTAATGTAATAAATACATTTTTTATGGGTGGTCCAGTACATTTGTGGAGCAGTATATAAATAGAATTATTTTGTTATTCTGTGTCGATAGAATCTGTATATATGTTGATTGTTTATTTAGCATAAATGGCTTCGAAATATTCTTTATACTTTATCCATTGCAATTATTTTTCATACTTAATTTAGACATTAGTTATTCTGTTATTTTGTACTGTTATGTAAATATTTTGATTGTTTATGTACCTTAAATTCATTAAAATTTTGTTATAAATTATGGATTAATAAGATTAACGATAGCAAGCTGCTTTCGCTATTAACTTTAGGAGTACCCGCTAGGCCTGTTTGTTTCTCACTGTTATTCTTTGTACCTTCTTTTTATACCAGAATTCCGATTACTGATATATTAAAGCTTGAGAATCAAATTTACATACTGCTCAACATTGATTTGTCAGCTCCATACAGTATGTTTGATTCTGTTGTAAAAAAGTATTATTATAACTAAAATGAAACAAAACGAACTATTGATGTAACAAATTTTTAAGACTTAAATTTACCAATCAATACGGGAAGTCATAGTAGCAAGTTACGGCGTCGATCCATCTCCTGCAACCATGATAGTTAGGATGATTATTTTAATTTTAATTTACATGCTATAACGCTCATATCTGCATATAACAGAATATATCTACACTGCATCTCTTGTAATAAGGGTAACACCTGTTAGAGATGTCACAATAAATAAATATTAAATAGCTTCAAAATATCCGTTATGCTTTATGCATTAATAGTTATTTAACCAACAAGTGTGTTAATGAAGGCGATTAATAATCGAAACTGTTTAAAGCACGAACAAGCGATAGCGAGTGAGTGCCTTTAATAGTTGAGATTATTAATCGCCCATTAACAAACGAGTTGATTACAAAATTTTTTTGTTAACCGCAAAATCTTTTTTTGTGGTGAAAAATTTGATTAATACAACTAACCTCCATGCAAAATATCAAAACCTCAAAATCACATAAACAGTTAATTAATGAAAAAGAGTGGATTAATCAAAAACAGTGTATTAATAGATCTATTAATCCATCCTTTTTTTTAAAACAGTTAATTAATGAAAAAGAGTGTATTAATCAAAAACAGTGTATTAATGACTTCTATTAATCCATCCTTTTTTAGGAAAAATAATTCATTAATATTGAAATTAAGAAGCGGTCAACGGAAAAATTATTTTTCATACTTAATTTAGACATTAATTATTCTTTTATGTTGTGTAGACAGCATGTGTAATTTTATTGATTGTTAATGTAGCTTACATAGTTTTGAAATATCCTTATGTTTCTTATCATATAGGTACTATTTAATAATTTTTGCTATGTGATATTGTAATTTTGCTTTTTATTAATTGGCCACATGCAGAAAAAGATAATCAAATAATTTTACATTATATAATAAATGGTGGTGGATAGTATTAACGTTAGATCCTTAATTAACTAATTTTAATAATTTTGTAGATATTATTATTATTAAAGTAAAAATAATTAGATTAACTTTGTTAATACAATTTATTTCATAATTATACAATTATAGGAGGGCATAAATTTACGAGTGCACAAGAAACTGTTAATATCTGATCTACCACGGCAACATCGTCAGTTTTCTTTTTCACCAGGAACATAGGCATTGTTTCGTGAAGAACTGTATTTTTTTGACAAAGGACTCCAATAACGCGTTTGACGTGTATTCTGAAAAAAAGATATAATTAAGATAATTATTGTAACAATATACTTGCACTACCTCACAATTGCTATATTCCTGGTTGATTCTATATCCATTGGATCGAGCTGCCGTTACCCTTTTAGAAAAGCAGGCGTAATCACTGTGGCCATATGTAGTCCTACGGAGTCTTTTATTAAAAAGCCAAGATCTGCCAATACAAAATCTTCTGGCAAGAGATTGTTTAAAATCCCACAATCCTCTGTTAGACCTTTATCGCTTATTCTGCCACCATATCCATGTGATACAAATGATATTGATCCAGGAGGAGTGATGCCTATTAGTACCTTTACCGTATTATGTTGTTTGTACGTCGACCATGTAGTACATTGTACTTCAAGGCTACTTGATTTTTCCACTCATCTCAAAACAATCGATTATTACTGAAATTTTGTTGCCAAATGCTACCTTGAAGCATTCTGGCATTGATTTAATCAGCTGATCTCGTTCAGGCCAAATAATAAAATTTTTCATCCGATGATACATAATATTCAATGTGGTATAAAGTATTCTGGAAATTGTTTGTACGCTGACGTTAAACATGTATGCCAATAAACTAAAATCTAAACGTATTCTAAGTTTTATCACCGTTATCAAAAACATGACTCTAAGCATGTTTTACTTACTGAATTAGGAATAAATATATATAATTAAATGTGAACTGTATATATTGTATGTACCTATTTGGTGTAGCATTTGCCATAGTAGGCGTGTGTAAAAGAATTTTTTTTTTGTAATGTCACAAACAAAGTATATCTATCTAACGCGCAAAACTTTATATGCGGCATGTGCCGTGGGCTACAACGTCATTCTTCCATGCTCACGTAAAACTTTTACATTCACTGGAAAACTCTCACTTTTCTTAACTTGTAGAACAATTCTTTCCGCATTTTTTTTACTGCGTTCCAACAACGTCGTATTAATTAGGACGCCTTCCAGAGGCGAGATTTCCTTTTCAGAGACTTTCCATTTGAAAAAATATTTTTTGGAACTTTTCCTTAGCGTGCTTTTAAAACTTTCTTTAGTGCAACAAAAGTAATAAAATTTGTCGTACATTTTAAATGCGGCATATGCCGCGGGTTTCAGCTAGTCGCGAATAACTCGAAAAATATAGATCTATCGAAAAAACTTTATACACTCACCGGCACGAAAAACGGAGCACTAGCATTTTTTGATTAGATTTAAAATTGTATCCCTTTGTGATGTTTTATTATTACATTTATTATTATACATTTATTATACATTTAACATTATAACATGTATAATAAATGTAATAATAAAACATCACAAAGGGATACAATTTTAAATCTAATCAAAAAATGCAAGTGCTCCGTTTTTCGTGCCGGTGAGTGTAGAACATTTTTTACTTAGAATTTGTCTCTCTATCCATTTCCGGGGTTATTTTGAGTGAACACATTTCCACCGCCGAGAAGGAGTGGCATTCACTCTCAGGGCAAAATCGCACATCGGCGCTATGTCACGTTTGCTACTTGAGCGATCCCCTAACTACTCATCAAATTTCACGTCAATCGGTCAAGGTTCAAAGAATTCGGAGCGGAAAACCTTCAACGACTAGACTAAAGGTCCAGGTACCTTAGCGACATTAAGCAGAACAAAATTAATAATGAATAATTATAAACGTCAAACATCAATGATAATAGTCATTTTTTGCAAAGTGATCGTGAAAGTCGTTTTTAACGAAAAATCGTATTGCAAGTTCCACTATTTTTAAAATTTATTAAATTTCCAGTTCTAGAAGATAAAAAGCGGGACAAGTAGCGTCCCGCTTCTGAAGGCAATTGGGATTTCCCGGGAATAGCGAGAAGCCCTAAAGATCAACTAAAGATCACGGCTAAGTGAAGTATTCTTTGCATAGTAACGTGTGGTTAAAACATATTTTTAAATCAATACTAAAAAAGTTATAAGACATTTCCTTACTTTTTCCGCACACTGTATATACTTACGACTTTTGACCCTACGTTGTGCGTTGCATGACTACTTAGCATTCGGGAGGTCGTGGGTTCGATTCCCGCGACCGTCTGCCTTGATTCAGGTTTTTAGGTTGTTTTCCTGAGTTAACAGAGTAACTTCTCTGAGGTGAAGGCCGAGGCAGTATTCCTCCACCTTTCCTGACCTTTCTTCCAGTCTTCACCCCTCCTTTCTCTCACCCATCCCGAGTTTCCCGTTCTTGGCTGTAGAGGGACGGAAGGTCCCTATAGCAGCCCGCCCCTAGTTGGGGGAATTAAAATGACCTTAACCTTTCCTTTTTTTTACCCTATGTTAATTATCACGCTTCGCTTGAACTTTCTCTACTTAGGTATCTAACTTCAGGAACTACAAAATAACTCGTAAATTTGCTTTATCTTGCATTATTGTACCAAACATTTACACAAAGATTTAAAATTTTATTAGATATAATGTGCTGCATAATCATTTACAATAAAGTATAATTTTATATTTGTTTTTATGATACACGAGTAGAAGCAGAAACATTTTGCAAAAGAAAAATTAGGAGAATCCACAACATAAACTTTATGGCACCTTGCTTGTTGCCAAGATATAACTAAGGAAAATATATATAACAGTTCTTGAATTTTCTCACTGCACGAGTTCTTGAACTAGCAACGGCACCCCGAGGTTATCATTCTAATGTTTTTCTATCGTATGTAATTTCATATGCTTAACAAAAACATTTTTCTGAACTGCTTTATACGCACAAATTGAACATGAAAAAGGTTTTTCTCCAGTATGTTTCTTCATATGTTGAACTAAATTACTTTTCTGAACAGCTCTATACTCACAAATTGAACATGAATGAGGTTTTTCTCCTGTATGGTTCTTCATATGTTGAACTAAATGACTTTTCTGAACAGCTCTATACTCACAAATTGAACATGAATAAGGTTTTTCTCCTGTATGGTTCTTCATATGTTCAACTAAATTACTTTTCTGAACAGCTCTATACTCACAAATTGAACATAAATGAGGTTTTTCTCCTGTATGTATCTTCATATGTTGAACTAAATTACCTTTGTAAACTGCTTTATACTGGCAAATTGAACATGAATAAGGTTTTTCACCTGCATGTATCTTCATATGTTGAACTAAATTACTTTTCTGAGTTGTTCTATACTCACAAATTGAACATGAATAAGGTTTTTCTCCTGTATGTATCTTCATATGTTGAGCTAAATTACCTTTGTGAACTGATTTATACTCGCAAATTGAACATGAATGAAGTTTTTCTCCTGCATGTATCCTCATGTGTCGAACTAAATTACTTTTCTCAGCTGTTTTAAACTGACAAATTGCACAAGAATGAGGTTTTTCACCTGTATGTACTTTTATATGTTGAACCAAACTACTTCTTCGGTCTGTTTTATACTCACATATTGAACAAGAATAAGGTTTTTCTCCTGTATGTATTTTCACATGTCGAACTAAGTGCCTTTTATGAACAGTTTTATGTTCGCAAATTGAACATGAAAAAGGTTTTTCTCCTGTATGTTTCTTCATATGTTGAACTAACGTACTTTTCTGAACAGCTCTATACTCACAAATTGAACATGAATAAAGTTTTTCTCCTGTATGGTTCTTCATATGTTCAACTAAATGACTTTTCTGAACAGCTCTATACTCACAAATTGAACATGAATGAGGTTTTTCTCCTGTATGTATCGTCATATGTTGAACTAAATTACCTTTGTAAACTGCTTTATACTGGCAAATTGAACATGAATACGGTTTTTCTCCTGTATGTATCTTCATATGTTGAACTAAATGACTTTTCTGAGTTGTTCTATACTCACAAATTGAACATGAATAAGGTTTTTCTCCTGTATGTATCTTCATATGTTGAGCTAAATTACATTTGTGAACTGATTTATGCTCGCAAATTGAACATGAATAAGGTTTTTCTCCTGTATGTATCCTCATATGTCGAACTAAATTACTTTTCTCAGCTGTTTTAAACTCACAAATTGCACAAGAATGAGGTTTTTCTCCTGTATGTACTTTTATATGTTGAACCAAACTACTTTTTCGGTCTGTTTTATACTCACATATTGAACAAGAATAAGGTTTTTCTCCTGTATGTATTTTCACATGTCGAACTAAGTCACTTTTCTGAACAGTTTTATGTTCGCAAATTGAACATGAATGAAGTTTTTCCCCTGTATGTGTTCTCACGTGGTTAACTAAATCATGTTTCACTACAGCTTTACTGAGGTAAAAAGAACACGAACTCTTGCCTTCCGCTCCAGTTTCTGAGACTTTGCAAACAAACCGTTCTTCTAAAATGCTTCCGTCTGCTGCACAGGCAGACGGCAGGTCGTCTTTTATATCAACTTCCTCCTGTTTAATATTCAATTTGTGATAAGTTGTGCTGTCGACAGTAGTACCTTCGATAACATCTTGCTGTACACGTACGTTTGCAACTACTTTATTTTCTTCAACTTGCATCAGTGGTTCATGCAATGTGGTGGCTGTTATACTACACAAATTATTGTCAAGTAATTCCTGCTTCCCGTCCATTGGGATTCTGAAAACAAAACACCTATCAAAATTGAGTTAGGTTCACCTGCGTATGTTTAATTACAAATTTAAAATTTCCTGTAATGGAGTTCTAGGTGTTTATTTACATTAAATAATGTGAACTTCGAAGAAACAACTAATGCCCAGACGATCTAGCTTAGCACTAAAAATGATGGACATTTTGCATAAACCACGTCACAATAAAATGGTTTACATCAAATCATATATCTAATACTTACTATATTGCTAGCGGCTATGAGTGGGAAACTCGCTAAGGAAGTGAGACAGACAACCAACTCTTCAATCTATAACGGTGAGCGGTGCGCAAGGGCGGCGGCGTCGTCCGCCCAATGGGGAAGTGGTCAAGTTTAAAAGTCGCTTCTAAAGGCGGAGTTCGAAATCCCACGCATGCGCACGAAACGCGTTATACTCTAAGTGAGACTATGTCGGCGCCGTAATGTTTTCTGACGTTTCCAGGCCGTACTAGCAATATATGTGTATTATATACAGTGTGTCCCAGATCGAGTGGGATTGCATGGGTAACCGTAATTTTCTTGTATGTCAAATATCTTTGTAAGTATAAGAGATACGAAAAAAAGTTTTATATAAAAGTCGCTGGTTTCGATGAGACCAATTTAAAATTGGTGTCGAACTAAAATTCAAGATGGCTGCTTTTGAGGTACTCGTATCAACTTCTTTAAGTTAAATGGGCGCCATATTGGATTTTTAGGTTACTGAATAGAACTTTTTATTCTCTTTTCAATGATCTAAGATAATGTATGATTGAATAAAAACTACCAGTAAAATTAATTGTTTTTACATTTTAGTCAAGTAGGCCTACATGAATCCAAACAAAACTAGATTAAATTTATTTTAGAAAACCTTTGTATGCAATTCCTATAATACTTAGTAACATATTAATTTAGTACTAAGTACTTGAACCACAAAAAACATCGTGATATTACTTTTTAAATGTATAATTTAGGGTTCCGGGTGGTGTAGCTAGAACAAGCATCCACGTTTGATCAGTAGAGTTAAGCAACGCTCTTTCTGGTCTGAACTTGGATGGGAGTTCTACGGCTGCCTCTGTCGGCGCCTCGTGGCACGGCTGCCATGGAAATAGTTGGTCCCGGCAGTCATAATAACATCATGACAGTCGTTAGTGGGGTTGGCAGTCCTCATAAATGTACAGCGACGCCTATAATTTGCCTAACGGCTGTTGGCTGTGTACGAAATGAATAAAAAATAAATAATCAAGTAGGTAAGCAGCTATGATGAAAAACAATAAGAAAGTTTGCGTAAAGTAACCCGTCGTGTCGTCAATTGGTGTCAACTCTGTTTAGCTAACTTTGGCCAGCATTTTGATCATTTCATGTGATTATCAGGAATATGTTTTGTTTTTAAATAAATGTTGTTTGTTTTTGTTTGGATCCATGTAAGCCTACTTGATTAAAATGTAAAAACAATTAATTTTACCGGTATTTTTTATTCAATCATACGTTATCTTACATTGTTGAAAAGAGAATAAAAAGTTCTATTCATTAACCTAAAAATCCAATATGGCGCCCATTTAACTTAAGGAAGTTGATACGAGTACCTCAAAAGCAGCCATCTTGAATTTTAGTTCGACACCAATTTTAAATTGGGCTCATCGAAACTAGCAACATTTATATAAAACTTTTTTTCGTACCTGTTATACTTACAAAGATATTTGACATACAAGAAAATGACGGTTTTTAGTTTTTTTTAAATAACTTTTGACTGGTTCAACATTCTGAACTTTTTCAAACAGATTTTACATTAGCATATGAAACTGCAAAACATTGCCCATTTAACCAAATCTCCATCTTCAATGATAAGAAAGTTACCCATGCAATCCCACTCGATTTGGGACACACTGTATATGCATCAAATGAATCAAAAGAACTACTCTCATATAGAGCCTGTTCCGCAACAAGATTCCGTACAGTTATAACTGGGCAGAACGTTTTTGTTACTTTCAAATGGGGCCAATCGGAATGATTTTGTGATATTTTTACTTTCTCGCATACGGTAGTATAGAGAAAGTATTGTAATCGTAAAAAAAATCGACTTCGAGATTTTGACGAATCTTGACGTTTTAGACCTAGAGTCCGAAAAAACCATTTTTCGAATTATGTCTGTGTGTGTGAACACGATAACTTAAAAACGAAGTAAGCTAGACCCTTGAAATTATGTACATAGTCATTATTCAAAATTTGTAGATTCCTATCAAATTTTGAGCGAAATCGGTTAACCGGAAGTGGCACTTTACCTAAACAGGTAGCGGTACCTATTCAAGTAAAGTACCAGTTTGCTTCGAGATATTTGAACAAAATTTTGCACATACATTTCTTATGTAGAAAAACTACCAGATATTAAATTTCAGCATGATCGGTTAACCGGAAGTGGCAGTTTACCTAAACAGGTAGCGGTATCCATTCAAGTAAAGTACCAGTTTGCTTCAAGGTACTTGCGAGAAAGTCTAGGGGAGCACACTCCCGATTTTTTTAAATATTGTTTTGTCAAAAGAGATTTCGAACAACCTGCAAAAAGTAGGTCACTGTAGGAGCTTTAAAAAGAGGTTATCATATTTTTTCTTGTGTAAAAACCAATACAGCTGTCCATACGTTTGAAAATTGGATAGAAAATAATTAACGCAGCTAAGCTTCCTTCAATTCATTGTAATTATCTTCAACGTAACGTTTCGTTTGCATTTGACAAACTTCAAAAGATGAAATAGAATGTAATAATTACAGTTTTTTACATATCAATTAATATAAAATGAGGAAGAGGTTAGAGTAATATCAAACAATATCTTAAATATTCCATACCTAAAAACCATTTGTGGTAATACTAAATGCATTGAAGTATGTATGTATTATCTGTAACCTCATTTACCTGGCCCTTGCATCTGGCGGTACAATAAGAATTAAAAATTTAAACATTGAAACAAATTGGTACAGAAAAGAAATCAAAACCAACAGGTACCTAAATTATAATTCTTAAACCACCATAAAATATAAAAAGTGTAATAAACAGCTTAACTGATCTGGTAATTTTACTAACCTCAAAAAAATATCACAATGAAAATATTGACAAAGTTAAAATATTTTAATAAAAAAAACTACCCAATTGAATTTATATACCCAAATATTAAAAAAAAAGAATAAGTAAACTCAAAAATAAGAACAATAACAAAATAGCATCTTAACTATTAACTTATACCCTAATTGCATAGTTCAAGAATTCAACAATTATCGATAAGTATATTGAAAATTCCAACTATATTTCTATTCCATATTTTCTTAAATTATCACAACAGTTAAAAAACATTAAACAACAACAGCATTAAAGTATCATTTAAAACGATAATACAATTACAAATAATTTTTTATTTATTTAAAGGGCAAAGCTGAAATTCAATTTGAATCTAATATTGTTTATCAGATCAATTGCAATAATTGTGATGCCAATTATATTCTTCAAACTAAACAAAATTAAAAAAATTAAAGCGACATAAAACTTTAATAAAAACTAAAAATGTTACTCCAACTAAACCCAATACTGCACTTTTAGATCATGCTGTAGACCTATTCAATAATTTTGACTTTAATAATCTTAAAATATTGCAAAGAGAACCACATTTACAAAAAATCTGTAGGACTTACCCAAAACTTTTCTCGTCGACATTGTGTCAATAAATAATTTAAAAAATCAAATTAAGTTAGGAGTAAAAATATCTTCACGTTTCTAATAAATTAAATATATTTTCAAATAAAAAAACGTTACCAGTGGTCGAATTCGAACGACAGGTGGACCGCGTGTGCAGCCCACAACATTTTGAGGGATTTGTAAGGGACTGGGCAATTTCTACCTGCGCCACGAAGCACCGACCTCTCGAATTCCTGCTCCGCAGCTGTATTTACTAACGCGCTAATCTGTGTCTCGTTTTTGTATCGTGAAACATTTATTCTGTATCTATTGGCTCCCACTTTTGGTAAGAATAAAGCCTGCACTATGTATAAATTATTACTTGTATCTATTACTAAGTTGAATGAAAAATAAACAAAATTTTATTTGGGTGCTCACCCTGTATATATTTATCTGGAATTTTCCCGGTTTCATTCCAGGTATATACACCGAGTGGTTGGTCATACCTCTGAACATAGGCAATTTACATGGAGTATCACGGTTATGCATATTCCTGCATTTTTATGGCAAAATGGTGGTTGTACTAAATTAAAGAGGATAATTTTCCGCGTCGTTTATTTTTAAAAACTTATCGGATAATGTTAATGGAGAATAAAAATATTAATTTTAAAATTTAGAAATTCCCAAATATAAGTGAGGAGAATATCTAAATTTTAAAATTAATATTTTCATGCACAATTAACATTATCCAATAAGTTTTTAATACTAAACGGCGCGGAAAATTATTCTCTTTAATTTAGTACCACTAGCATTTTTTTCCATAAAAATGGCGAGCAGGAATATGCATAACCCTGATAAGCTATGTAAAGTGCGTATGTTCAGAGGTATGACCAACCACTCCGTATAATGTGTATGCAAAATATCGTCCTACCCCGACAAATATTTTTTGAGTTGTACCGCCAATAGACAGACAGACAGACAGACAGATGAAATTGAGAAAACCTGTTTTTCATCATCTAGGGACCCTGGAACGTAAAGATCTGAAGAAATCTTGGAAGGTGACTTTTTCGTGATTACAATAATTCCTGTCTTTTAGACGTCTGATTTACGAAATGTTAGAAATAAAACAATATTCAAAATCTATTAATTATAAAACCGATATTGAAAACTTACATACTATAACCTCTAATCCTTTTTGTAATTAAATATTTTCACTTTTACATTAAACTAAACACATAATTCTTGTAAACATAAATTTTTGACATTAATTTTATGACTTTGTCTCTGCTCTCATAATACCTTTATACAACAAAATATTTGAACTAACGGGATCAACCTGAATTTTAACATTTCTTAATGGAATTATCTACAAATCCTGCTATTATAAATGTATTATTTAATAATGACATCAGGAACTGTTAATTCCTCTCGTTTAGTATTACCACAAATCGTTTTTAGGTAAGAAATATTCAAGATGCATTGTTTGATATTATCCTAACTTCTTCCCTCATTTTAGAGCAATTGATCTGTTAACAACTGTAATTATGATATTCTATTTCGTCTGATGAAGTTTGCTAACTGCACACGAAACGTTACGTAACACAGAAGATAATTACAATGAATTGCAGGAAGTTTTGCTGTGTTAATTATTTTCCTACCCAATTTTTAAAACGATATATTAACCACAGATGTCACTTTCACAGGTGAAAATTAGTAGGTGTCCCGATAGACCCCTCAAATGTGGTCGATCGGGACAAAAAAGATTAAAATAATTATTTTACAAGAAAAATACGAAAGAAAAACCCCAAAAATAACATAAAAAAGAAGTTTGTTTAGAACTATTTATAAAATGTCAAAAATACAGTTTAACTCTTTAAATCTTACACATTAGGAAATACAAAATACTTTTAAGTAAAAAACTAGGGATGAAAACTAATGAACACAAAATAAAAAAAAAGTAATTATTACTAATTTAAATTTAATTTAATATAAATTTATTTCATACTGTACAACAACAAAATGACAGAATACTAACAGAATTTAAATTATTTTACAGAGATAGAATAAAAAAGTAAATATTTAATAAAGCTAAAGTAAACATAAACATAAAATATACAAATTCAGAACAAAATTTTTAAATTTAAAAATAAATAAAATGTCCTCACAGTAAGGAACCCCAGGGTGTTAGTTCAGTAAAGAACCGTTCTTCCACTATAATACCCTGAAATTTTTTTTTGAAAACCATCTAAGCCATCAATTTAATATAAGCTAATAAAATAATTTGCTTTCACTACAATTAATAAAACAAAATGATTATGTACTAATATTCGTGTAGAAGGCTGCAACATATTACTGGAAATGAAACAAATGAACGAACATTTTTTCTTTAAACTGCTTAACTGAACAATCTTTGAACGACGAAGGAATGTCATTATAAATTTTTGCAATGTTATAGCTAAAGGAACTCTCATACAATACTGTTTTGTGTTGTGGAATTGTTAATAAACCTCTTAAACGTAGATTTATGTTATGCACATCCGTCCTAAATGTTATTTTATTGTACAGGTAAGGCAGTTTTTTGTCAGTTATAACCTTATGAAATAATATTGAGGATACCGCCTGTTGCTCATGTTGAGCCAAACCGTATCTTTCAATTTATGTGATAAATGAGCAAACTTAGAGATGCCATAAATGAAAGGTAAACAAGTATTCTGCACCCGCTGTATAGTCTTAACTTTTACACTTAAATATATCCTATGGGGATACAGAAGTTTTAAATTACAGTAAGCTTCTCGTATACTTTTGCATATATGGTCTTTAAATCTAAAAGATTTTTCTATAACCAATCCCAAGTCCTTTGCTTTTTCCACAAAAGGTATATCAGCATTATCTATTTTTATATTAGACATTATAGATTCCTCACTATCAACATTTTTACCTAGCAAAAGTACATAGGACTTTGTAGGGTTCAAGATAAGAGCATGCTGCTGTGAGAGACGTGAAATGCTAGCAAGGTCGCGATTTATATTGTGTGTTGCTTTATCAACATATTCCTTGCGAAAAGGGGCGGACACGAACTCCGCACACGGTATATAATTTTTATAATCCGACCCTCGAACTCCGCACAGTTGATATTTAATCCTATAAGCCAACCCTCGAATTCCCCACAAAGGTTACTATAGTAATTAGGAGTAAATATATTTTATTTCATTTTGGAACCATAATCTTGTTTATTGGCCCTCGATAGAGGGCGTAAAATGGCCTTTATAGCCCTAGGGCCTATAAAGTTGCTAAGCACTATAACAAGCACCAACAATGTAGTATAGCAACACCAACAATCTGCATAGAAACCATAGCACACCAAAAATGCACAGCGCCAGCACAACGACGACGCAGTAGTCTGTAGCCAAAATACTGAATCCTTGAATTTTATCCTTTTCGAGGACTAAAATGAAATAAAACGTTGTATGTACCACGTGCGTAATCACGATTATAGCTCTCGGGAAATTTAAAGCTCTCCGCTTCGCGTCGAGCTTTAAACATTCCCTCGTGCTATAATCTATTGATTACGCCCTTAATACATAAATAACTATTTCTGTAATATAGTATCCAAATAAAATACAAGTTTATGAAAATGAAGTTTTATTTACTAAAAACATTTTTGGTAAACATAACTAATTACAAAACTAATAAACTGTAATTAAATCTAACTAAACATATCCTTAAATCTTAATCAATTTACATGTTTAATGAACCAAACTTATAGGACATGCATTTTACAAACTGTGCTCTAGTAATTTGTTGTAAGTTGTATTGGATAATTTTCCTTTCAGCGAAATTGGGACGATTCACAACATTCTTCTTTTTATAACGCCTAGATTGATTGGCGTTCGCGGAATTTATTTTAATGACTGTATCAATTTGCATATTTTTTAATGCTTCTATAAAAACACAAATATTGGGATGCATAGTGTTACAATAATTATTAAATTTGGAGTGAAAACTTTCACACGTATTGGTAGTACGAGCTAAACTAGCAGTATTAGCAGCCCAAATGTGTGGTGGAAACAGTGAATCTTCACCAATGTATGTGTTAATTAAATAATCCACGAATTCTAAAATTCTGGGATCGTTGGGTTGTTCGCTGAAAGTCCAATGCAAAAGCATCTCCAACTTCAAATGAATTTAAAAACATGAGACCAAATAAGTGACGAAGCCACTGTCCAATGCTACAATTTTTGTCTTTATACTCGCGAACCAGGCCAAGCTCCTAAATTTTTTGAAACCTGCAAAGATCATTAACTGTTAGTTATATTATAGCTATTAACATATCTAGGAATGTTATGAGTATCATAACTGCCGCAGATGTTGTATTGAAATCCGAGCTCGCAGAGCGAGGATTTTAAAACATCTGAGGCTGTTATGATTCATAACATCCGTGATTTGTTCAATAGTTTATCGGTTGCTGTATGGTTATGGTTGCCATGTACGGTAATGGACTATTACCGTACAGATCAGTTATGATTTAGTTACCAGCCTACTTTTGTATATGTAAACAAGGGATTAATATCCTGCAACCGATTAATAAATAAAATTCAAAATTGTAACTTACCATGACTGTGTCAAGTGGAATCTGCATCCTATAATACTTGCACCGGGAAATGCAATTTTTCCGCCAATCGTACTAGAACTGACACATTATTGACACAATTTTGTTGAGCAAAATCAAACATTCCATCACATCAGCCGTTGCTAGGTAATTTGCAATAAAACTGTACAGGAATAATTCAAACGTTCCATTACATCAGCCGTTGCTAGGTAATTTACAACAAAACTATACAGGAATAATATTCCCGGCCTAGGCAAGGAATATTCGAGTACTATTTCCTAAATTTTTTAATTACTCGTATCGATCGGCGGAAAAATAGTATGTGTATCTTGGACAAAAAGCAACATTCCCAGACTCCTGTGTTGTTGGGCTCGGCATTCGCCTCGCCCAACAATATTCACAGTCGTCTGGGAATGTTACGCTCTTTGTCCTAGATACACAATGTACTATTTACAGCTTCGGAATAGAGACTTATAATTGATTACAATATTTTTTGGTTGCAAAATACTTCCAATTTCAGCACACTTTTCACGCAACAATTGAAGTAGTAACTGATATGTTTGCTTCTGTTTATTTGCTAACAAACAGAAAGCAACAGGTACGTAAATGTCATTATAATAAACGTGGATTGTAAATAATTGTAAAAAATATTTGGTACAATAACTAAAAGTTCCATCTATGTACAAAGTATCACTGTTACACAAAAACTGTAAATTAGTTATACATGAAAATATAACTACATTGTTAGATGCATCATTTACTTGCAAGAATTGTTCTCCTTGAAATGTTTCAATTACAATGGAATTGAGGAAATCATGTAATTCAAGAGTCGACCGAGGTAATCTTGGCAGATTCTTACGTTTAGCAGCACCAATATTGTTGCGAATATACTCTACATCTTTACATGTTAGGGATTTTGCAGCTTGATGTTCCAGGCGGAGTTCTCTGTGAAGTAATTGCGATGGTGTTGCCGATATATCGTCTACTGTTTTTCTTTTTAGGCTATTTGATATTTGCTGCCTACAGAGTACAGTTTTACTAGAGCTGATGTGTTCATGATCACCAGTTTTTCTTGAGATGAATTCTCTTCCAAATTATAAAAAGCATCGATTTACATCCTTTTTGCGTACATCGCCAACAAACTTCACTACTACATTTAATTTCGCGATGTTTATAATATTTATACCCCTCGCAGACCACTAACTCTCTACCGCGTTCACTCACCATTTTAGTAAACTCCATAACTATATTAACTTTAAAAGAACACTTCGTTGAATTAACCACTCGGTATCAATTTTAAAAGAATACTGCACTGTATGCAGCTATGCACTAATTTGTTAATAGGTAAAATGTGCAAAACAGTGGGGGTAGGTAAAGGGTAGTTACTTCAGGTACGCATTCTTAAGATAAGCATCTCCAGAGTCATTAGCGGCTGCCGGTGGGGAATTCGAGTAGGGGATTAAACATTTTAAAATCGATTGCATCCAGAGGATTAACCGCGTGAGGAATTCGTGTCTACCGGCGAAAAGAACAATAAATTTTATATGTTTGTGAAAGTCACTAGTGTATATAGTAAACAACAAGGGTCCCAAGATGGATCTCTGGGGCACACCTCTCGCAACCTCTAAAGGGTGGCATATGATATTATCAACTTTCACACTTTGATTTCTATTATGTAGATAATTTTGTATTAAATTAATTGCAGCATTACCCAGACCAACATAATGTAGTATTGCCAGCAGTAATTTATGACTTAAGGTGTCGAATGCTTTACTGAAGTCTAACAATGTCAACATTGTAACTATAATTATCATTATCATATGACTTGAGTACATCATCAGTTACATGCAGTAAAGCTACAACTATGCGCTGGTCGAAACTCTGACTGGCATTCAGGTAATAATTTAAATTTTTGCAAGTGGTTACGTAATTGCGTATTAATTATATTTAGAAAATTTTAGACATTGTGGGCAGAATGCTAGTTGGTCTGAAATCTTTTAGTTCAACAGAACGTTCAACTTTAGGCAAGGAAACTACAAATGCAGATTTCCATAAATTAGGATGTGCATTTTGCATAATACAAGTATTAATAATGTGAGCCAGGTATTGACCAATGTGAGGGCAACATAGCTTTAACATTTTAGCATTTAATCCATCTGGTCCTACTGAATTGCTTTTTACCGAATTAATTAGTTTTATAATTTTCTCAGAGGCCACAGGTTCAAATTCCAAAAATGCTTCTGCTAATACATTATTTGAATAAAAATTATATAAATTTTCATCAACTGGCAAGTTAGGTATACTATTTATAAAATACTTATTAATTTCATTTACATTCGGGATATCAGTATTATTTTTATTTTTATTAGAATTTGAGCTACCCACATTCAACCTTTTCAGTTCATTCCACATTTTTTTACTGCTGCTATGAGTAGCCTTAAATTGAAGGTAAACTTGTTTTTCATTTTTAATTGCTAAAGTTTGTATAATTACGGAGCTGGTTGTAATAATCCCAAGCATCCTCATTTGGTTGTTTTTTATACTTACTTTTCGCTCAATCTCTTAATTTCATTAACAATTTAATATTATCTGTCAGCCATGGGGCAGGTTTATTTTGAAAGGTAATGAATTGCCATGGAGCATGCTCGTTAAAAAGATTAATTAATTGATTGTTAAGAAATTCAACCTTATCGTTAACATCATGCATGTAATATATCTTCTACAATGGTAGCATTTCTAAGTCTGCGTTAAATTTGCTCAAATTAAAATGCTTAAAACTTCTAAATACATGAGCCACAGGGGTATACTTAGGAAGTTTCATGTAAATGTATAGCAGTACACAAGTTCGTGATCCGATAATTCTACGTTTTTTACACCCGACTCTATAATTAACGCCAAAGACGATGTAATAATTACATCCAACAAAGACATTTTATTTAAACAAACTCTAGTAGGTTCCGTTATAACTTGATGAAAGTTAAATGACGAGCGACTCGCAGCAGGAAGAATTTTTGATTCAATGACGTCATCAACTAATGGTGTACATTCTAGAGCCCTTTATAATACAAGCAGACGCATGTCGCACAAGTTGCATAACACTTTGCATCACAGTACTTTCGCGTTTACATGTTGGTGGCCATGATGCAACCAAAACATAACCTTACAACGTCAAGCAGTTCACTCGTTGTGGGTTATATTCATTTTTGAATGAACTATTTACGGTCTTTTCTGTTTGTTAGATTTCAAAATCTTCGAGCATGACCGGTTGTTCAGCCTCGAATTAGTACTATTAAACGTATAGACATTAACCTATCTTCATTTTCTGAAAAGTAACAAATTTTTTTAATTTTCCGCTTTTGTGATGTGATTCAATATGGCTGACAAGCATGATCGTATTATAGAGGTGCTTTAGTACATTCTAGAGAGATTTATTAACCAGGCAAGCTTATTGCACTAGATTTTGTGTCACAGGGATTTTAGCGCCACGCCGTTGGCTGCGCTGACCGGTAACCGTGCGTTGTGTCGTCTGACAACCAAGCAATACTAGAAACCGTAGACGTACTGCTCGATCCAGACGAACACTGCATGCTGACTTAAATCTTGGTGCATTCCATTACGATGCTAATTATAATTAGTCTTCATCCAAATGTGGTTATTTAAATATATATACAGTATGTAGGTGTTATTCTGTGCTATCAACTGTATCTGTCAGTTCTATTGAGTTCTGTCACTCGTCATTGTTGTTTGAACTAAGGTACTATTAAAGTTTTCTAGTTTAAACCAGGTGTGTGTTAGTTAACAGTGTTTTATGTTTCGATTTTGTCTGCTTTCTTTTTATTTGTTTAAAAACCAATCTTTTTTAAGACGGTACTAGTAAGTTGTTTTTCCGACTTACCGTATGCTAATTGAAAAGTAACTAGAATTTGAATTTGCCGCCACTTTCAGTAACTCAAAATGGCGGAGGAGCTTGCTCGTATAAATATAGCACCTTAGTACATTCTATGACGTCATTAAGTAATGTAATGTTACGACGCTAGATGTCGCTTACAATTTAAAATGCCGGTATTTTAAAATTATGAAACACTCTAAATAAATCCTATTGTGACTAATAGTAGTTTATTTATCTAGAACGAAAAGTGACATTTTAAAGGACGAGAAAGTTGTTTACGTCCGAGGCGTCAGCCGAGGAAGGAATTACTTGCGAGGACCTTTAAAAACACTTTTTCGACGACTGACATCGAAAGTAGATTTTGCTCACTGTCATTTGACAACAGAAAGTTGACATTTGCCGTTGAGCGTGGGTTTTCATCACTTTGTCGCTCGCCGAGCGTTTTGGGTTTCCGCGTGAACAAAATAAGTAGCCACGTCCGAATGTTTCCTTGATTATTCAACACTATAATGAACAAACCAATGAAAATTGTTCAATTTGTCAGAAACGGCCAATCAAAATTGACTGTCATTGAAAACACCTAGGGCCGGTTGCAGAAAGCAATGTTAAGTCTGGTGTTAGCTAACATCGCGTCAAAGTGAACAAAATCGCATCAAATTTTGTTTACTAATGTATTAGTTACCATAAGCATTTGAGATTTGATTCGTTTTTGTTCACTTTGACGTCGCGTTAGCTAACACCAGACTTAACATTGCTTTCTGCAACCGGCCCCTAATGTCACAGTTTTTCAAGCGAGCCCAATTGTTTTCAATGATTTCGATTTAGTGAGTAGCCTTTGACTGACATTTCACCAAATCGTCAAAGTCAAAGTTTGCAAATCAGCGTCGTTCTAAAAACTCATAATAATCGTGTTGGGAGCTCCAGTATTGAATGAATAGTGGAAAATGTTAAAAATGTGTGCTCTCGAATACGGTAAAAGTCATCTACCCATATTGTTGAATAATCTTTCCAAATACCACGCAAGACAAAAATTTTTAAGAGAATTTTTTTCGTCAACATGCAAATTATTGCAAATTTCTCTCAACAAAAACTGCTCAAATTCCACTCGACCTGCGGTCTCGCGGAATTTTTAACGCAGTTTTGGTTTCGAGAAATTTAAACGCAATAATTTGCATGTGAACAAAAAAATTCTCAAAAAATTTTCACCTTTTGTGGTATTACCCTTGATAATGCCCGTCATTTGTCGAAATAATCGCGTCACATGTCTAATAGACTGCGCGCGTAATGTTAACTTGATTGTCAATTAATATTTGCAATAAAATGAAATATGATATTTTCCATTAATAATATGCTCAGTCGTCGAAAAAATAGTTGTATATTTCGAGCTAAAAGTGCGCTTGCCGCTTTTGCATGATTGCTGGTGTCGGCTTTGCCTCAACCAGCAATATTCATGCGCAAGCGGCAAGAATGCACTTTCAGCTCTTAACATACAATATACTATTTTCTACATCCGTCAAAAAAACGTGACATTTATGCATCGCTATAGATACGCGAAGTTTAACTTTTTTTAACATATAATATTTCTTCACGGCTAGCAGTGAAAAACGGTTTTGGAACTGGACACCACTGCCGAAACTAAACTAAGTTTTTTTGTAGTGCGGAACACAGATTTGGACAAAACGGAAAATGTTTAATTTATTCAAAATTTAAAAACTATTAATTATTGCCATTTAAATAAAAATTAATGGTACAGTTGGAACAATTTTCTACATTAATTCCCGACGACATTGTCGATTGTTTACTTTGGAAAGTTTTCTGATACATCTCATTTTTCCTTTAGAAGTAGACGGATGACAATCTAAAATTTTATTAGAAACGTCAATTTTATTGTTCAAACTGTCTTCTATGTAACCCTCTGCTACGCTTGTAGATTTCCACCCTGCGTGGCGCTTAATAGCAGTCATATTACCTCCTGCATTAGCCAAAAGAGTGGCAGAGCTTCTTCTAAAGCAGTGGCCTGTGTAGCTCTTAAACATTTCCTTTCCAAGCCACTTTGCAATCAAACTAGGAACCTCCCCTATTTTGTCGATTCCAACATGTTGATTAACACACTTGCCATTGTCATACTTGAGAAATAATCGGCGATTTGAGACATGGGTCGGCCGTAGAACTCTGTACTTGCGGTATATTTCAATATATTCTGAATTTAAAACAGTAAAAGTTCGTTCAGAATGAGTTTTAGAGTCCGGTACTTTCACAATCAATATGGAGCCTATATCTTCGATATCATCGATTGTCATTTTAACCAATTCTTCGCTACGATAGGCGCCACTTATGCCTAAAATTAGCACAGTCTGCAACAAAAAATTATTAAATAATATATCGATAAAATTAAATGCCACTAGCCTACCTTCTTTAATAAATGGATTGCATCGTCAGCTTCGTTAATAAATTTAAAAATATTTTTGCTTGTTAATACTTTGGATTTCTTCCCTCGATATCCAACTGATTTGCTTTTGAGGTATGGCACCAATTCTGGAAATGTTCGAAGATCAATGTTTTCCTGTATATTAAGAGTTGCCTTGAGCATAGAATAGGTGGTCCACAGTGTGGGTGGTTTTAATTTTGTCGATTTTTCTTCCAGATAAGCTAGAACCACGTTTTCTGTAACTTTTACCACATTCTTGGTTGCGCACCATTTACGAAATTCAGTATACGTTTTCTCATACTTCTGTTTAGATTTGGCAGGTTTTAAGCTTGAAATAGCAGCGTTTCCATTTCTTCCTGATGTTGAACCAACCGTCCCTGTGTTTTAATCTCGAGTCCTAACATTCTGTTTTCTATTTCTTCTCCTTTCCTCTTTAAGCTTTCATTCACTATCTGCATTACTTCCTGCTGTATTTCATCCTTAGCTGTTTTTTTAATGTGTCTAATTTTTGTTCTAACCCGTCTATCTTCGCTTGTACTTCTTCTTTATTTTGCTCTTGCATTTTAACTAATGCTTGTTTTAGGCCCTCGACCATAAGATTGGTGTGATCGTACTCCCTTTTCTCTCTCTCTTCCCCATCCTGTTTTAATCTTTGCATGCTATTTGTGAGTGTTTCTTGTACATTGCGTGTTATTGTCTCTTGAAATCTTTTTTCTCGTTCTTCTGCTTCGATTTTGTTTGTTTCTAATAATCTTTTCTCCCGTTCTTCTGCTTCTTGTCTTTGCTCCTGCACATTGCTTGTCATTATTTCTTGCAATCTTTTTTCTCGTTATTCTTCCTTTTTCGCCCTCTCTTCTGCTTCTTTCCGAATCGTTTCTTGTACGTCCTCCATTTTTCGAAATAATGCCTCTATTATTCCACTTAATTCAGTCTCTAGCTTCGAAGCTTGGGGCGGTTGTGCTTCTACCTGATCCCCCTGTTGTTGCGGTTCTGTCGATGGCTCTTGTATTTCCATAACCTCTCCGGCTTGCTGTTCCTCTTCCTCGTTCTTCTTTTGCCTTCGAGTCATTTTTCTTGATCTATTGTTGCTCGTAATTAAAATGAAAACGTTGGCCCACTCGACAACAATCACCCACACAAATAACGTTTTTCGAAATACAATTTTACACAACTACCCTATCCTGTATTAATTCCTGTTAGATACTACGACAATAATTCTACGCTTGCCCATTCTACTCTTGCTCCACGTTGGGATCGACATTTAAATATGTCAAGGTTTATGTTAAATTATGATGATTTATAATTTAATTTAATAGATAAATACACACCCTACACATATTTTTATTTTGTTTAAAATAAAATTTTTACTGATTAAAAGCAAATAAGTAACTGTATCAATGGGTTCATTGAATTCAGTGTTTTGCCCTTTGTAGTATTGCGCACATCTGCAAGTTAGATAAGTTATGGCTAGCTCTTTTGGTAGGCATGAAAACTCAAAATCTGGTTAGGTTCCCCCCTTTTGTTGAAATATAAAACT
Source organism: Agriotes lineatus (assembly GCA_940337035.1). NCBI lineage: Eukaryota > Metazoa > Arthropoda > Insecta > Coleoptera > Elateridae > Agriotes > Agriotes lineatus. The sequence continues at coordinate 153,423 of CALNHX010000406.1, read as the reverse complement.
CCTGTGATACGCCACTGGGCTATGAAATTTAGAAGTAGCAAACGCGCAAACTCACTGCGCTGTCAATATTATCTATCAGCAAATCGATTTTACGTGCAGTTCATTTCTGTGTGATTATAGTGAATTGAAAAGCAAATCCATGAACAAATTAACAGGTTATTCAAATCTCGCGCTTTATTAAGCGTTTCTAATCGTGTTTTGTTTTAGATCGTTCGCGGCTTCCTTGGCTATTCAGATGTTTTTAAAGCGTCCCTAACATAACCTCAACTTATATTTTTACAATTTCTGGGACACCTGCTCTATTTTGACGTATTGTAATACTGGGATCGGCTTTCTCTCATAGTACTCGTTCCTTATGGTAAATTTCGTAGCTCTAGCACGCTTATTTGCTTGGCACCACTAACCTGACCTTTCTTAGGCTGCGACAACTTGCTCGAACAGCTTCTCCTGATGCTGGCTGCTGGATGCTGGTCCCCCGAGATGATGGAACTGCTGTGCTGGCCTCGTACACACCGGGCGGAACTGCTGACACCCTCTCTCAGGCTCTGGACCTTTATTGAAGCCCGTGACCGATGCTCGTAAACTGGATCTGGCTGCCGATGTTGTCGGAAACGGTCACCGGAGAAAATATTTTTTTTGTGATGGATTTTTACACCCACTCTCACATGTGCACTGCGAACACTCCTGATCACACCGGTATAATTCTTTTTAATTTATTTTTATGGTAAATGGTATAAAATTCATATAAACTGGAGACACAAATTTGCTTGTCATGGAATTAATTTATTTCAATTGTTTTTCCCTTCGTTCGTTAACAACAATTGCCTATCTGGCTACATAAAAACGGATGTTAACTGAATACAATGCAATTACTTATAATCTAATTTTTAACTTAATTTATAAAACTGTACATAATCTTACTTTATAAATTATTGTTTTTTCATGTTTGCAATTTACCTAAGTTCTAGCGCCACTCACAAAGTTTTATTTTAATTGTCTGTTCACGTCTGTCATTACACTGACTTATTTTTATAAACACAAATCTTGTCCATTTCCTGTAGTGTGATTTTAGTTTTATAAAACCTGTCTGAATTTCACCATTCTTCAAATATTGTTGCTCCATTTTCTTATAGCCTTATTCGATCTAGCATTGTGCTTTTTTTGCACTGTATTAAATATTCTGTCCTTCTTACCTTTATTTAAAAAGTTCATAGAACTGTACTTATTTAATTAAACTGACATGTAAATTTATTTAACCTGCATGTAATAAATCCCTTTGGTGATAGATTTGTTGCATTTTGATTGGCTTTATTTTGCACCAACCTCTTAATTTATGTTACTTGATAAAACTGTGACTCTAATTTACGATTTGAGCTCTGCCTTATTGCCATTTATTCTAAACTAATTTCATTTAATATCGGCAATGCTTGACCGATGTAATCATAAATAAAAATTTCTAATGTGATTTCTTGCAGATGCCTGCTTACCCCAGCTCTGTGCTTTATTGACTTGCTTTAAATTATTGATTCTGCAAGCAGAGTTGTGTAACGGGCTAAAGACCATTTCAATACATGGTAAGTCAAAACAAAAAATACTTTTTTATGAAATAAAGTTAACAAGATTATGATTGAAACAGTTTACAATTATTATTACCGATCAACTTTATATGTTTACACCTATTTAAAAACTATATTGGACAATTTTGAAATACATTAAATACATATTTCATCTTCTAAGTATTCGTCGACATCATAGTAGGCCTTCCCCAACAAAAGGTCCTTAACTTTGTGGCAGAAAGGACTGTGTCGTAGGAGTCGTATTTCTATAGGTAATTTATTATACAGTTTTACTGCATGGTAGTTGGTGCTCTGTTGGGAGGCTACAATTCGATGTACAGGGATCACTACGTCTTCTTTTTTTCTGGTATCATACCCATGAACATCATCATTTCTAGTGAAAAGATACGGATTTTCATGAACATATTTAACGCAATTAAATATATATAATGCACTCAGGGTAAGTATTTTTTGTTCTATGAAGAGATTTCTACAGTGGGCCCTGTATTCTGCTCTGCATAATATTCTAATGGCACTCTTCTGTTTCCGGAATATGCTATGGACGCCGTTGGAGTTGCCCCAAATGATTAGACCATAGGTCAATGTACTCTGAAAAAGTGCAAAGTACGCTTCCCTAGCCGCCTGGTAGTTGGCAATTTTCATAAGCCTCCTTAGGGTATACAAGACAGAGGCTAGTTTACCATTTAATGTATCTATTTGTTTGTGAAATTTCAGGCCAGTCTCCAGAATTATTCCAAGGAATGTCACATTACTTATGTTATTTTGTGACCTAGTATCGAAAGTTAGTCTACTTGTTTTGTTTACGCTGACCTTAAGAGTATTTGCATTGAACCATGCTTCAGCTTGTTTTAGGGTGTCTAGCGTCTTAATATGCGCATCCGTTTTAGTTTTTGGAACATTAAGGAAGTTTGTGTCATTTTCGTTTACATAAACGATGAACAAAATTGGCCCCAGGATAGATCCTTGCGGAACACCACAAGAAATTGCACCCCAGTCCGATGATTTGCCGTCTACGAAGACTCTCTGTGTTCTGTTCTGCAGATATGAGGACATGATGTTAAGTGCGACTCCTCTTATACCATAGTGTTTTAATTTGCTTAATTAGGTCTTGTGGTTAACGCTATCGAAAGGTTTGCTGAGGTCACAGCACGCTATCTGCGCTATTTGTTTGTTGTCAAAAGCTTCAGCAATTTTTTCTACGATGTCGACCAAAGCCATGGTAGTAGACTTTTTCTTCCTACATCCATGTTGTTGATCTGCCAAAATGTTTTTGTTTTCAAGGTATTTTACTAGCCTGCCTTTGATTGCAGTTTCAAATATTTTTGAAAAAGCTGGCAAGATGGAAATTGGCCGGTAATTTCTGGGATCCGTCCCATCCCCTTTTTTGTAGAGGAACAACCTTGGCATTTTTGGGAAGAATCCTTCCGCGAAACATCTGTTGATAATATGCGCTACCAGAGCGGCAATCTCTCTGATTATCTTTTTCAGCAGGGAGGTACTGAAGCCATATATTACATCTTGAGTACTTTTGTTTTTCAGGCGACATGTTATTTTAAGTACTTCTTCTGAGGTTACATCATGCAGATAACGATTTGCAGGTATTATGTCCCTTTTGCAGGTACTCAATTGCAGTATTATCAATTTTTGACATACATGTAGCAATATTTTCTGCTACATTTATGAAATATTTTTTAAAAGTTTGTGGGCTTATGCTGGTTGTCATCTGTGGTGAACTGCGTTTGCATTTCCTTTCATAATTTATTAAGTTCCATATTGCCTTTGCCTTATTTTCAGATTTCATTATTGTGTTATTGTTTTCTACTTGTTTAGCTGTAGTTACTGCACTTCTATATATTTTTTTGTATTTTAAATAGGCTGTACGACTCAGATCATCCCGTTTTACTTCATAAATAGTTCCAATTGCGTCCAAAGTATTTTTTAGTCTTGCGATTTCTTCTGTGTACCATGAATATTTGGTTCGGTGTTTCTTTATATTTATTTTTTTAAGGCATTCCTCATCTAGTACAGCATGTAGAGAGCTAAAGAAGAATTCGGATATTTCTTGAATTCCGAAGGACAAGTCAAAGATCTTGTCCCATTCCATCTGCTTTAGTCTGTTGTTTATACTATCACAGTTTACTTCTGTGATTTTCCTCGTTTTGGTTAAGATGTTTTTAGTTTCAGGCTGTCCATTTTTGCTGTTATATGCCAAAATTTGTGCCTTGTTGTCAGATAAGTGGGGGTCTGTAACACAAGATAGTAGGTCTCCGAGGCTGCCGTTGTGGAAGATATTATCAATACAAGTAGCGCACGTATTACTTACTCTAGAGGGTTCTTTGAAAGCTGGATGTTACCCACACTCTTGAAATGTGTTTAAAAAGTCTTTAGTGTTTAAATTTTCTTCCAAGATATTTATGTTAAAATTACCACATATAAATATGTTTTTAAGTGTTGGAAATAAGTTTTGAATTTTTTCTAAGCCGCTTCTCATTTTTTCCATAAATATTTGTGATGAAGCTTGGGGTGCTTTGTATACTGCTACTACAACAATATTTGGCTTTTTTATTTCAATAGCAACAATTTCAAAATTTAATTTATTTCTTCCAATTTTTTGCTTTGTAAATTAGATTTTGTTAAGATCACAACTCCTCCATGACTACTGTTTCTGCGTGAGAAAAAGTCAGCCAAGAAGTAACCCTCTATATTCACACATTCTATAGTGTTTGTTTGTAGCCAGTGCTCGGTGATACAGACTACGTCAATGTTGTGCCCGGTTAAGCAAAGTTGAAGGTGCTCTATTTTGCTACTCAGCGACTGCACATTATAATTAAGTATTTTTATGTTCCGTCGATTTGGGGATATCTTGGAGTGACTGTGGGATTTTGGGACTTTTTAGTACTGTTGATGGTTTTGTTGGTTTCGAAAAAAAATATAAGGTGAAACCATAATTCCTTCTGGCCAATTTTCTGATTTAGTAAGTTCAGTTTTAAATTTATGATTAGTTCCTACCTTAAAACAGTTGTTTCTACTTTTGGTATTTAATTTTTGCACTGATATTTCTGCCTTGTCGACAATAATTTCCTGTATATGTTCTTTAATATCCTCTTCTGTAAATTGTGGTTTTACTCGACTCACAAACAACCATGTTTGTCGTGGAGCGCCTTGAATTTTGAAACTTGTTGTTCCACTTCCTAATATTCTTTTATTATTTCGTACTGCTCTTTTATTTACTACTTTCGTCCACGTAGGTGCTGATGTTTCCACTTCTGTTGGAGGACTATTTAAATTTATTATATTAGACAATTTTTGTGCAGACTGAGCCTGCATTACAGCTGTTGCAACATCTTGCTTTGATACACCACTCGCTTCTGGAAATTTCTTATCTTGATTTATTGTTTTATTAACAGGTTCTTGTTTTCCTTTATTTATATTTGTATTTGTTAGCTGCTGCGAAATTTGATTTGGCGTCAAATGTTTATCATTTGTTGCCGTTTTTTTCGACACTTGTGTTTTTTGATTCTGTTCTAACGTTTTGATTTTGTCTTTCAACAGCTTATTATTTTCATATAATAGATTGTTTTTGTCCTCTAATTCCTTTATAATTCTACGCAAAAGCATAATTTCACTGTAAGTGTTTTCTTCAGTTTTTGATTTCGACATAACCTCATCGTTTTGTTGGCAAAGTTTATGGCGAGTTTTAAGACACGCCGGATGGAACGATTCCCCACATTTTGGGCAATCCTCACTCATGACGACGGGTTTACTGCAGTAGAAGCAGATTTTCGATTGATTTGATAAATTTTGATCAATTTTCTGGGAGCTTGTTCCAGTGAACTTATTTTCGCCCGCCATTTTTAAACTCCGTTAGCACTGTTAATAATAATCAAACTTTGACATCAATGTTTCCATAAACTTAACAAAGTATTACGACTAGCATAACCCCTGTTTTCTCTTAATGAGGAAGAGATAAAGACTATAATCCTATAATAAAAGTACCCAGACTGTTAACAAGAAAAAAATCCCCATCCCTATATACGCAGCAGAACTTTAAAAATCCCAGAAGCCAGTAGAATATTCTCTATTGACATATTAAAGTATTGTATTATTACCGTAGAAAACATACGCAAGTTCCCTAACGCAGTGGAGTGCTCTAGGTGTTAATTTTTCGGACTCACAAAAAACTGTTGTAGAATAACCCCCAGATGTGTACAAATCCAAAGAGAATCACCATTACTTCCAATCTACCAAGAAGTAAGACCTGTTTGCGTGAACAGTGGCCCCTACTATTAAACCATTGCTCAAAAATAAATTAGGAATTAACGAAACTAGCATCCAACGAATACAATGCCAGAAAACAATGCCACAAATTTCCCAGCACTCCCTTAACCAAGATGTCAATGGTTGAACAACATAACCCACACAATAGTATCTCAACATAATGTTACTTCACAGAATACAACAGGCACCCAAAATGAAGAATCAACTGATCTTACCACAACTTTTGCAGTATACAGTCAATCAGCTTCGCCGCCATCTGTAATATTCATAATAATAATAATAATAATTAAAGCCATTATTGATATTATAACTCCACAGCTAGACAAAATTAAAACGACATTAATATCGCTATTACCCATACATGGCAATAATGGCAAACAATAGCTTTCGCATAAATAACTTAACTATGTTTAATTTGAATGTCGATTGGCTTAAAAGCAAATGATCCATTTTCACTAACTTCTCGGTCAATCCTACATTCATATAGCTTGTGTCACAGAAACACAATTAGTTGATATCGAAAATTTTAAAGTACCAGGATATACCACCTTCGGAAACCACAGAGGCAGAGCCTTCACCAAAAGCATCTGGATGCCTTGCAATTATCCCAAAAAACGTTTATCGGTATGTCCACTACCAACACACAGATTAACAAGCATTGAGGCAATAGAAGTTGAACTGAAAATACACAACATCAACGCCTTTAAGGTTACAGGGTGTATCTTATCGGTCGTTCAAAAAGTAGACTACGATATTCTAACGCATAAAACTAAAACGGAAATCTACTAACCATTTTCTTCTATCTGTTGTATTTCTGTGCCAAAAGCCGATCAAAACGGAGAATTAACACTGTTATAATTACATTCTTAACAACAGCACAGCAAAAATTTATGGAAGAAACACTTGTCTGAGCAGTGTTAATCGAATTAATGTAGGAATCATTTTATAACATTTAACCAATTGGTTGTTTTCATTGTATTTCCTTCTCCGATTTTCAACAGAAAAACATGCGACAACACAATATTATTTTATTTAGGTTGGCAGTGCATATAAACATCTTGTATTGATCTGTTCATTGCACCTGTAATTTTGCCAATTTTAAGAATAAATTGCTTATATCTTGAAAAATTGTCCGTAAAATACAAAATGGTTCTTAGGGTTTAGTTGTAGAATATCGTAGTACACTTTTTATATGTCCGATTAGATACACCCTCTATAAACAATCAAATAAAGGGCTCTCGGAGATGACCTCCAATATCTACTTCAAAATAATGAACCAAACTAAGTGATAGATGAGATAAATTGTAAGCATACTAAATATTTGGACTTGACGTGTATGCAAGCAAGATGGCTTAAGATTATATACCTAGGTATGCAAATACCATACAGATATCTGCTCCTGTTTTGGAGGTATTAACAATTGAACTCCAGGCGGCTGCTATTGATAACAAAAAGCAATTAAATGAAATAAAACGTTACCAAAAAATTATTTTTTTTTGTGAATTAACTTTCAGGTGTAATATAGTGTCTGTAGGTATTAATGCTATAGAATAGAGAGTGCTCAACATTTGCAAATTTAAAAACTTCATTTTTTTTTCAAATGGAAGGCCCTTTATGTTTTTGTATTTTTAAAAAGCCCTTTTAGTCAGATTTCTTTTGATATACTTCATGCCCCTAAATTCAACTGTTTTTCAGATATGCATGTTTGAACGTGGAAAAACAATTCAAACTCCTTAACCTGATTTTATTTCAAGGGATAACAAACAAACGCCATTATAATGCAAATGTAAACACTTGCAACTCTTCGAGCACAACAAAAAACCAAGTTAAAAAAATTAAAATCCAGCCACTGCTGAAAACAGAATAACAAACACGAAAAAAACGATAAAAACAGGAGAAAATAAAATCAGAAAAGTGATTAAATTTTTATATTTAAGTTTAATTATACGTGATTTCTTAAAATTTGAGTTATGAGTTTCAAATGATTTTTAGAATTCAGAGCAGCCAAGATACCTATTTTTGACAGTAGGCTACTGCAAAAAGTACAACTAACATATATTAAAAATTACTTAAAATCAAATTACAGATTAATACTAATTGTCAAAGTCAGATAAGCGGGTTATAATTGAATATTTGTTAATGCCAAAACTCTTAATTACAATATAAATAATGAAAATGATAACGCCTGAACCAAGGAATGATAAATTATAAAATAAAAAATGATAATAGGTATAACAAACATGGTATGTGTACATAGTTTGAAAAGTGGAAAATATTTCAATTATAAATAAAATTCAGGCACTTATTGCTACACTAAGACAACACCTTTACAATTTCTAACATATACAATATTTACATAACTAATACATACATGATACATTTACAAGTTTTACTGTAAACAAATTATGAGAATAATTCAAAAGATTATTACCTTATGCATATACCCAATCAAATTTTGTTTTCCTCCTGCTTTAAATTCAGATGCAATAGAGGCATAGGTTAGTGCTATTGCATGTTTCTTCATATTTTTCCTCTGTATTTAGCCTCATAACATTTCTGTGTTGTTTTGTATTTTCTAGCAGAACACAAATAAAATTATTCCTCTCAGCATCTTTTGAAAGATATCTTAATGCTGTTTTTAAATAAACTTCAAGCAGCCGACTGTAATATGAATTGCAAAAGTCAAGACAAGCTTTTAGTATATAACATCAGCTAGGACCTTCTTATACTATAATTTCTAGTCAGTAGTATATGTTTTTACATGTTTAACCTAAAATAGATTTCGTTGCTGCTTTATCTTCGCAAATAGAACATGAATAAGGTTTATCTCATGTATGTGTCTTTACATGTCTAGTTAAGTGAATTTTTTGTGCTGCTTTATATTTGCAAATAGAACATGAATAAGGTTTTTCCCCTGTATGCGTCTTCATATGGTCCATTAAGGTACATTTTTGTGCTGCTTTATATTTGCAAAAAGAGCATGAATAAGGTTTTACTCCTGTATGCCTTTTCATATGTTTAACTAAATTACCTTTTCGTGCTGCTTTATACTCGCAAATAGAACATGGATAAGGCTTTTCCCCTGTATGCGTCTTCATATGGTCCACTAATATACGTTTTTGTGCTGATTTATATTCGCAATAAGAACACGAATAAGGCTTTTCTCCTGTATGGCTGTACATATGAGTAACTAAACTGATTTTCTGTACTGCTTTATATTCGCAAAAAGAGCATGCATAAGGTTTTACTCCTGTATGCCTTTTCAGATGTTTAACTAAAGCACCTTTTGCAGCTGCTTTATACTCGCAAAACAAACATCAATAAGGTTTTTCCCCTGTATGCGTCTTCATATGGTCCATTAATGTACATTTTTGTGCTGCTTTATATTCGCAAAAAGAGCATGCAAAAGGTTTTACTCCTGTATGCCTTTTCATATGTTTAACTAAATCACCTTTTCGTGCTGCTTTATACTCGCAAATAGAACATGAATAAGGCTTTTCCCCTGTATGCGTCTTCATATGGTCCACTAATATACGTTTTTGTGCTGATTTATATTCGCAATAAGAACACCAATAAGGCTTTTCTCCTGTATGGGTGTACATATGAGTAACTAAATTGATTTTCTCTACTGCTTTATATTCGCAAAAAAAGCATGCATAAGGTTTTACTCCTGTATGCCTTTTCATATGTTTAACTAAAACACCTTTTACAGCTGCTTTATACTCGCAAATAAAACATGAATAAGGTTTTTCCCCTGTATGCGTCTTCATATGGACCATTAATGTATATTTTTGTGCTGCTTTATATTCGCAAAAAGAGCATGCAAAAGGTTTTACTTCTGTATGCCTTTTCATATGTTTAACTAAAGCACCTTTTGCAGCTGCTTTATACTCGCAAATACAACATGAATACGGTTTTTTTCCTGTATGCGTTTTTCTATGTTTAACTAAATCACATTTTTGTACTGTTTCATACTCGCAGATAGAACAGGAATGAGGTTTTTCTCCTGTATGCGTCTTCATAGGGTTCACTAAATCACCTAGAAAATAAATAAGGTGTCTCACTTATATTGATCTTCAAATGCTTAATTAACTTACATTTCCCTGATGTTTTATCTTCACAAATGGAAGGTGTGTAAAATGGTTCCGTATGAGTTGTAATTTGTTCCAAGAAACTACTCTCGTCTTTTGCTCCATATTCATAAACCTCGCAAAGTAACTGTTCTTCGATGTTACTTCCACTTGCTGCACACGAATCAAGCAGTTCATCCTTTATATCAACTTCCTCCTGTTTAATATCTAATTCATGACAAGCTGTGTTATCGATAGTATCTTGAATGATCTCTTGCCGAACATGTAAGTTTGCGACTACTTTACCTTCATTTTTTATCAGTGGTTGAAGAAACATGTTGGTTATTGCATTATATTTAACTAATTCATGTTCTACGTCCATTATTGCAACAAAAATGGAAAATTCGGATTTAATAAATTCAACATCTGAAAATAAAATTTACAGCTGGTTATGCTTATTTAAAATATATTAACAAATTTTCTAATCTGAGTCTAATATTCTTACATGGAATAACATGACATTCGAAGAAGTAACTCGTCCTGAAAATGAGCTAGCAGTAAATACAGCACTGAATTACTGTACACACTACCACGAGCAGCCGTTAATAAGTACACCGTGCCGACCAATTATAAAAAGGAGGTGGAGTTTAGTGATGGCGCCGAATTCAAAAAAAGATTATGTACCTACTTAATAAGATTACACATTCATTTAAATTATGTTCCGTTTGAAAGAAAAACCGGAGAAATTATCAGTGTGCTCGTAAAGCTTATATATCCAAAATAAAATATATAAAAATTACGCATTTAATTTAAAAACATAGGTATATAAAAATGATAATTGAAGTACTTAGTGCTTTACGTTATCACTTCTATACATACCACAAATTGTTAATTCATTGATTACCAATTTTATCAATGTAAGTATTCACGTGGTTACTATATGTTAATTCGTTAATGCTCATAAATAAATAGAAAATGGGAATACATTTCACTTTCTAAGGGATATCCTCTAATTATTTAGAATTTTTTAATATCGTCTTATCTGTTTAAGTTTTTATGATTATCACAAATGTGAATCTATTTAACAATATGTAGTGGATGTTGAATTTGTTAGAAGTCAGTTTAAAAGATAAACTTATTTTAGTGTAAATTCTTGTTTATTTTTAGTTTATGGGAAGGCAAAGCTATCTTTTAACTGAAATTTTAGATTTTGCCGTGCAATCATACTAACTTACATTTTATTGTAAACACTAACAATTAAACTTGTATATTTACCCAATTTCAACCTCTTGTTATCAATTTTAAAATATTGGAATATGAAATCAAATCTTAATAATATAAAAGCTGAACAGTGTCAATCATCCTAAGAAAATAGATATAAAATTTAGAAAACTTGAAATGTTAATAGTGAAACATTTGTAGAATAATTTAGATAAGCACTACATAGGAAATGGTTACAAAATTTATGAGGACAACACTGGTAGCTAGGCAACCCAAAAGGCGACTAAGCACGATAATACTGGTTTAGTATTCCATCCAAAAATTGGAAATCTATTTAAAATCAAGTAAGTACCTACATCATGGAAAGCGTAAGTCATGTCCAAGTTGGTTTCATACAATCAATACATAAGTCAAGCAGCTTCCAAGTAATGACAGTTCATCTATAAATTGAACATGTACTATCGGAAGCAATTGAAAGTGAATGATCGACATTTTAAACACTTTCTAGGTGTTCGTTTGGCAATGCTAGGTCTAGTATTTTTAACTGGCTAAATAGTAGTTTAGTTCAAAAAAGGACTTGATGTTTACGAACTCTAACCACACAACTAGAATATTAACAAAACAAACATTCAATCTACACATCGTTTACCTTCAATTGCTTCCGATAGTACATAACTGTTTTGTTAAGGCGGTGTAACATTTTCCATGATTTAAGTACCTAGGTACTAGTTGTTTAACCTCAGTTTTAAAACCGTATAGTAGCATAGAAAATGTTAAAAAACGTATATGTCTTCCAAAATTCCCACACGCATACAGAGTCCGACAAAGAAGCGGGGGTGGAAGATATTTCTAAAACTATGAGAGTTACATGAATATTGAGTATATAAAAGTTTTAGGTACGAAGGTGGTGCACATTTCTAAAATAGTTTTGATTATACAGGGTGGGTCAAAAAAGTGTGGCGAATCAAACTTACTTTTTTTTAAACATAATTCCCTATATTTGGGTGGCTTAAAAGTTTTGCATTGAAATATTCATCATTTTGATATAAAGTTATATGGATCTAACGTCAATTGTTTTGGAGATATTAACGATTTTATGTAAAAAATAGGTACTGAACTTTAGGCGGCTGCTGTAAGCAACAGAAAACAATTAAATTAAGGAAAACGTTACCAAAGAATTTAATTTAATGCTATACATGGTGCTCAATATTTGCAAATTTAATGATTTCGATTTTTTTTAACGGAACGCCTTGTATATTTTAGTATTTTTGAAAAGCCCTTTTGATGACATTTCTTTTGATATGTTACTTCATACCTCTAAGTGCAGCTGTTTTTCAGATATGCGTGTTTCAATATAAAAAATAATTTAAGCCTCCTTAAGATGTTCTATTTCAAGGGATAAAAAACAAACGCCGTTAAAATAATGATTTAAACACTTGAGCTCTCAAAAACTAAAAACACAAAACTAGGTTTAGAAAATATAAATTCAGTCAGTGTTGATACAAGGAATAATAAACACGAAAAACGATAAATACAGGAATAAATTAATTCCAAGGTTAAATAAAATCAGATTTAAAAAAACAAAAGTCAAAACACTAAAATCCTATACGTAATTACATTAAACGTCCAAATAGTTCTCCTTTCCTGCTCTGAGTATTAAAGCTGTACAGGGTTATTCATTATAAATTACCCACCCCTTATCATTGTTATTATTGCCTATAGAAAAAAAGTTTTAAATAAAGGTTATGTGGTTATAACTGAATTTTGTTAAAATGCTATCAAAAGTACAGTGGCGTGCAGATTTCAGGGAATACAAAAATACATAATATTTTTTTAAATGGGATACCCTGTATATTATTAAATTGTTGGGATGTACTTTTTTTCTTGATTTCAAAAATATACCATATATTACCCTTACCTTATACCGATTTTGAGTTATTAAACGTCGAATATCTTAGTTAAGCTAGTTAACATTATTAAATATAACAAAGTTTTATTTAGGAAATTTAAATATAAATAAAAGATAACTCATTTTAATGACTTCATTAAAGAAATGTCACTTATCAAACAACTTTAATAATGTTAACTTTTCCCTATGTACAGTAACTAGTTTAACTAAGATATTCGACGCGTAATAACTGAAAAACGGTATAAGGTAGAGGTAACATATGGTATATTTTTAAAATCAGGAAAAAAAATCATTCCAAAAATTTACTAATATACAGGGTATCCCATTTATAAAAATATTATATTTTTTTGTATTTCTTGAAATCTGCACGCCACTGTACTTTTGATAGCAGTTTGACAAAATTAAGTTATAACCACATAACTTTTATTTCAAACTTTTTTTTCTATACGCAATAATAACTATGAAAAGGGGTGGGTAATTTATAGTGAATAATCCTGTACATAGAACTCATAATTAGCAAATATAATTATTTTGATTTATTTAAATGGTACACCCTGTATATCCCTGTATTTTTTTAAAAGTAGAGAGTTTGAGCACCTGGTACGTTATACGCTAACGCTATTTTAAGGCAACTGCGCAGGCGCAGAAAATACCGTAACGCTAAACACTTATCGGAGCACGTTATTTCACTACGAATAGCGTAGAGGTTTACCGTAAACGCTAAGTTGGTTTGTGAGGTTGCGTTACGATGCCTAATTTCTTGTAATAGTTATGTTATTTAGGTAATTACTGCTTCTTGTATTTACTTACCAATAATTAACAAACTGAGGAATTATACTACAACCTTTCAATATTTGCCAAATTGTGAGGTTATGATCAAATACCGTTTGTTATTGTTGTGCTCAAACTCTATAAAATGATACCCTCCCGTAAAAGTTTATCGTTACTAGTCATGTGACTTTATCGTTAACGGGAAGTTTAACGTCGAAGTGCTCAAACTCTCGTATCTTTAATGAGCTTTCTTCTGACACTTCATTTCCTAGCCCTAAATTGAATCGTTTTTCAGATTTAATTTTCTCCTGCTTTTTCCGTATTTGTTATTTCTAGTTTTGAGTAGTGGCTAGATTTTTGTTTTCTAAACTTGTTTTTATCTTTTGTTTGGAAAACTCAACTGTTTAAATCAGTATTTAACAGCGTTTGTTTGTTATCCCTCGAAATAAAGCATCTTGAGGTGCTTAAATTGTTTTTTATATTCAAATAAGTATATTTGGAAAACAATTGAATTTAGATGTATAAAGTAAGACATCAAAATAAAGCTCATTAAAAGGGCTTTTCAAAAATATAAAAACATATAGGGCGTTCCATTTGAAAAAAATCGAAATAATTAAATTTTGCAGATGTTGAGCACCCTGTATAACATTAATACCCAGATCCACCATTTTACACTTAAAAGGTAGTTCACGAAAATCATAATTTTTTGGTAGCGTTTTTCTTAATTTAATTGTTTTCTGTTGCTTACAGCAGCCGCCTGAAGTTCAGGATTTTTTTACATAAAATCGTTAATATCTCCAAAGCAATTGACGTTAGACCCATACAACTTTATATCAAAATTATGAGTATTTCAATGCAAAACTTTTAAGCTACCCAAATATAGGGCATTCCATTAAAAAAAAAAGTAGGTTTGATTCGCCACACTTTTTTGAGTCACCCTGTATAATCAAAACTATTTTAGAAATGTGCACCACCTTCGTACCTACAACTTTTATACAGAGAGATTTTCTTTACTACGAACACGGCAGACGATATGACGAATTTACAAATGCCGAAAATTTGACTTTGACAGTTCGCGAATTTTGTCAACAGATAATATCTGTCATTATTTCTATCTTAAAATGGACAACTATGAGGCAACGAAAAAGTGCCCATTGTAAAATGCTATTATCAGGTTCAAACGTTTCGGGAAATTCAATATTCTTTCACGACAATATTTGAAAATAGACGTTCTCCATCGTTATTAATGTTGTACAGAGTTACCTCAAATTTTGGAAAATTTTGATGTTTCTCCCCATAAGCATAAAAGGCCTAGTGTTCCAAACGAAGACAGGGATTTAAAAAAAAACTAATGGTTTGTACTACTTCTAATGACCATCCAGATTATTCTCTTAACCAAATTGTTGAACTAGTAGACTGCTTCCACTACTAGAATTAATTTACGAAGTTTGTTATCGATCCTACGAACTACAAAAGACACACGAAATTCTTCCCGATGACCATTTCAGACGTATGGATTTTGTGAAACTGTGGCAGAAATGGTGAACACTTCCTCCGGAAAGTCGTTTTCACTGATGTCGATATTTTCCAGTGCAATGTCGCCATTACCCATAGAAAATGCAGAAAACCGGCTGGGTATTTTGAATTCCGGATTCAGTACCCCCACAACTTAAATGTTTGGGTAGGAATGCCGGGTAAGAACATGATCGGTCTATTTTTTATTGATGGAACCCTAACCAGCCCTAAATACCTTGAACTACTACAGCAGCAAATTATTCCAGAAATTGGATGTATAGCGAATGAGAGATTTAATTAACTTTGGTTACAGTAGCATGGCTGCCACACTCATCACTCACAACACTGTTGCAGTTCAAATATCTCTGAACAATACATTACCAAATAGGCTGTTGACTGGACGAGAAACCAGTTTGTAGCCAGCTAAATCTCCAGATCTCTCTTCCAATGATTTCTGCTTGTGTGACTACATAGAATCGAAAATTTATGGTTTTCTGGATCATAGGCACTGCCCCCCCTTGCCCCCCCCCAAATTTTTATTTTAAAGTGCAAGTGCAGCATTTTTTTGCAATTTAGGTTTAAAATGTTGTGAAGTCTTGATTTTGCCCCCCCCAAAGTGATGCCCCAAGTTACGCCCGTGTTCTGGATAACATTACTAGCGATTTGAGGAAATTGCGTTTAAAAATTCAAGAGTTGTTTCAAAGGATTAGTCCTAGTATGCTCTTCGAACACGAAATCATTTTAAAAACTTGATTTTTTTTTGTTTGAAATAAAAATAGTTTTACTTCTATTTGCATCTTTTTTACTATTATTTAGTTTGTTCAGAATAAATTGTTTATCTACTAGCAACATGATATTGTACATTTTCGTCATAGAAACAAAATATGAAAAGCTACTCATAACTCCCAAGGGACTTGTCAAATTATTTCTCCCTCAAACTCATGGTAACAATGCAACTACAATTAACGTCTTAGCAACCATACAATGAGGCAATGCTTGATGTTACTTACATATTCTAATTTTAAATGGCATTATGACATTTTGAAATTTCATACTATTTTTACGAATATGCTAGTAGATAAAATATTGAATGCACCACGGGAGATATTCATGTTCTTTACCTTCGGTTGACTTACAGACCTCGGGCCAGAGGCCCTCGGTCTGTAACACATGTCAACCTCAGGAAAAAAACATTCATATCTCCCTTAATGCATAAATATCTATTATTCCTTCATAATGCGTTCTACTTTGTAAACTACCTTCCTTTACTTTACTGTTAATCTCTAAAAATCCTGTTCTTCAAATCTGAATTAATCATCTGAATTTAATCACGGATTAACACAGTATCTCATACAACTTAACTGTGATATAATTATTCAATTACAAAAAGTACGTACATTATGCATGGAATCGCTATCTGCGTTGAACAATTACTTAAACAATTAACGCAAACCACCCTTGGCTTAATATAATTAATATCAGAGTACCCTAGGTCGACTGTCCATTGGTCTTGGTGTCTTTTTAGGCAATCGTAAATTCGCCTTGATTTACTCGTGTTCGCAGTTCATGAATTTTCTCTGTATAGAATATTCCTGCAACTCTCATAGTTTGAGAAATATCTTCCACCCCCGCTTCGTTGCCGGACCCTGTATGTCAAATTTGAAGGCAAATGTTGAATATCAAGTTAAAAGACAGGATAAGGAACGAGAAAATTAGAGAAAACACAAAATTAATAGATGTTAAAAGACATGTAGCATCTCTAAAATGGAGATGGGCGGGCCATACCATGAGATAGAAAGATGAGCGATGGAATAAAGAAATACAGCAATGCAAACCATGGACTGGTAGAAGAAGTGTGGGCCGCCCACAGAGCAGATGGAACGATGACTTGAAACGAACAGCAGGCTTAGCATGGATACAGACAGCTCAAAACAGAGACATGTGGAGAGACAAAAGGGAGGCCTATGTCCAACACTGGATGGTAATAGGCTAAAGAAGAAGAAGAGATAACAACGCCACGGCAAATAGAAACAACACATTATTCTGTTATTATCGGTGATTTTAACGCCAAGGTAGGAAACACTAACATTGATAGTATTCCAAATAGAGGAAAATTTGGATTTGGCAATATAAACGAAAGAGGAAAAGCCAGAGAGTCGCCGATGGACCTGGAGAAGGCCTGACTCTAAAGCAAGGAACGAAATAAATTATATCATCTGCAAAAAAAAATATCATAACCAATACAACGGTATTAAACAAATTTGACTTGGAAAGCGATCACAGGGTTGTTAGGGCAAAGCTAATTATTTATTTTAAATAAAGGTAAAAGAAGCAGAATTATTATAATACGTTGCAAAGAGCATAAACCAGGCACAACATGGCAATTGTAATATTAGACAGCAATATTTGAAAATCTGGGAAAAGTAGAAAGTGGATTAAAAATACAAGGAAATGGACACACAACAGGATGTGAAACAAAATTGGTAATGGACATGTCAGTGTAATTACGCGAGTGATAAATACAATTTAAATAAAACAAAGTGTAGTGGCGCTTTGAGACAATTTAAAACCGAATTGAAAGGACAATAATTTAGAAATAGGATTTCTGTAAAACATTTTAGTTACAAGAAATATTAGTTTAAAACATTGTTGTATTGAACTTGGTCTATATCCGTTTTTGTAGTTTAGATAGGCATTTGTTATTAACGACCAGCAGCCAAAAACATTTCAATAAAATTAATTATTGACACACAGTTTTTGGTCTCTCATTTAATTGCAATTTTAATATAAAAATATTCAATTTAAATTAATAAAAAGTACAACCATTTTCTCCGATACCACATTCCGAGGATCCGACCGAGGCCAGCTCAAGATTACGATCATCAGTTACGGTCACAATTGAGTTCCTGAGCCCGAGATTTCAACGGCAGCATATCCGCCCAGCGTGTAGGTGGCCGCCACAGCACCCGTAGCATCGCAGACCTAAGGACTAAGGTTAGTTTTTTCAACCAAAATATCGGCGTTAGAAACCGGGAAGTTATGAAATGAACGAAAGGACGTCTTACTGAAGGGAGATCCAAGCAGATTAAAAATTTTAAGCATCCATTGAAAGCAATTTATCCAGCATTAGCATAAAAATCCAGATTTGAGGTTAAGAAAAACAGATTAATGCCATCGAA
This sequence comes from Agriotes lineatus, assembly GCA_940337035.1. Lineage (NCBI taxonomy): Eukaryota > Metazoa > Arthropoda > Insecta > Coleoptera > Elateridae > Agriotes > Agriotes lineatus. The sequence continues at coordinate 134,903 of CALNHX010000406.1, read as the reverse complement.
GGTGCGAGAATTCAAAAATTACCTTATCGAATGCTCATAAAACTCCTTTTGTAAAATTAATTTTCAAACGCGAACCGCAACTAATTAAACCGATTTGTGTAACACATTGACAGCGCAGTAAAGTACCTACCGCGCGAATGAACTACATTCACAGCCCATTGGCGTACCACATTAATTTTCAAATTAACGTATCAGGGAACCCAGCTTTGAGATATGAGTTTTTCTTTTGCCTACCGAGCGAGCTTCTGTAATATTAAATTGCAGATGAATGAAATACAATAAAGGGCATAATACTGTTTATTTGTTAGTAGTTTACGAACCCAGTTAATACTGAATTATTTTTGGTCAGTCTAACATTTGATTTAAATAAATGTAAGTAAGTATGGTGTAATTACAATTCAAATTATTACTATATTATATCACATTACAGTACATTTACATTACCTATTACATTACAATATATACAGGGTGTTTGTAGATCGCTAGACAGCTCGTAACTTCGTTAATAATACAGATATCGAAAAAAACTTGTTAAGTTTTCAATGCCAGTGCACAACCTAAAATTGATGTAAACCAATTTAAGCCAAGGCCTCCTATTTTTATATGGCGATACACAACTTTGGTTTTTTAAATGGAACACCCTGTATATTTTTAGACATTTGAAATCAGCACTAAAAGTGCTTTATGATAGCATTCTTAAATTTAAATTTTAGAACTTATTAGTTTTCAAAGTATTTTTTTTAACCAAAGTAGGCCATGAATTATGCAAAAGCACTAACAATCGAACAAGAAATGCAAAACAAACTCCACTTGGCTCTAAAAATTTCTCATGACCGAGTTATAGCACCAAACGTACTAAAACAATTGAACACTATGTTTTTTAAATGGAACCATATGAGTTTCATTAAACAGTTGAAAACTACAATAAAAGGGCTTTCCAACGATGTACCATATTAGCCATTTTGTTTAGAAGTAGCTTTTAAAAAATCAAAAATACGTAAAACAATTTAAAAATAAATGTTTTTGTTAATGAAACTCATATTATTCCATTTAAAAAAACATAGTTTTCAGTTGTTTTAGTACGTACTATTTTACAGGTAATTTCAAGGGCTAAAAGATCATATACATTTCAACATGCCCAAACCCTGCATTTTCAAAAAGTAAAGGGTTGAAGGGCTCGGGAGGGGTGTTGGGCGCACTATAATTCAAACTTCTAACATTTATATCACCGTTATTTTTTATCCTACAGAAATTTAAATAAACTAAAATTTTTCGATGAGAAAAAACCCATATTTTTGTACTACTTATATCATTTTTTCGTTCTTTTTTAGTTTTAGTTATTTTGAAAATTTGGATTACATGAGTAATACTAAAATAAAGTTTAATTTTTGGTCATTGCAACTTATTTGATAGAACGCGAAGTTTTCGAGTTACTCACGAAAAACCCAAGAATTTCAGTTTTCAATCGCGAATAACTCGAAAAATATAGATCTATCGAAAAAACTTTATACACTCACCGGCACGAAAAACGGAGCACTTGCATTCTTTGATTAGATTTAAAATTGTATCCCTTTGTGATGTTTTATTATTACATTTATTATTATACATTTAACATTATAACTTGTATAATAAATGTATAATAATAAATGTAATAATAAAACATCACAAAGGGATACAATTTTAAATCTAATCAAAAAATGCAAGTGCTCAGTTTTTCGTTCCGGTGAGTGTAGAACATTTTTTACTTACAATTTGTCTCTCTATCCTGTTACGATATTTTTGGAGCGTCCCCCGTAGTATTAAACTTTTGCTAGCTGAATTCTGAACTTGAATATTTATGGTTGGCTTTTGCCAATTTTTGCATGCTTTAAACTAGGTATAATTAGCTGTATCTTATTTTTAATTATTTTCCTATAATTATCAAGCAGTTTGGTAAGCAACTCTTCGAATAATTACCCATATTTTACTAATTAAATTTATTTTGGTCATATTCCTACAGATATTTGTATATGGCGCTTAGGCAACCCTTGTTGCAAATTATTCTGCACTATTCTATTTGTTGCTAGATAAAGGATATCTCTTCTTGCAGTCACATTTTTCAGGCTGGTTTTTTTCGCATCTTCTGGCCCAACAATTTTGGAAAGTTTTGATAACTGGTAACTGGTGGATTTTTGAGTTCTTTCCCATTTTAAACTTGGTGCAGGCTGCTAGTGCCTCGGCCGTGTGCTTAAATTTGTGAGCTAATTAGTATAGCTCAGCTCCGTTCGTATTTGATTTGGTTATACGTACGTCCTTCGCAACTGCGGATTCGTTTGAGGCCAGCATTGTTTCTGCCCTTTCTTCTGGCTCAATTCCAGCGTGAGGTAAGATAAGGCCAGTTTCTTCTTATTTGGGACTCATTTGGGCGTTGTGCGTTATAGCCATTCATTTACTGTCGGATGCTTGTTCCTGTCCAATACGATCTTGGGAGAGTCTGGACGCTTCCTGCGAGAGGTTGAACTCCTCCCTGAAGAGGCTTAGCATTCCTTGTTCGGCTGCACCCTGCGGGCATCCAAACCGTCGATTTGGGAACCTGAAATTATCGAGTTGTCAAGGTGTTCTGCAATTCCCTGGGAGCTACGCTAGAGGGTGTAGCACTGCACTCACCTGCGACACATTCACCGCTTCCTCGGCCCGCTGGGCCTCCCGCTGTGTCTGCCGGAACCCCCATTGCTTCTGCCGTCTTCGGCCCCCGCAAGCCAAAGTTTAGGAGCCGACATGTTTTTACTACAGGCAAGAAACTGATATAGCTATTTGCGCCTGGTGTATTTTATAGTTAGTTAATAGTATCTCGTCTCGTTAATAGCTAGGACATGTGCGATAATTTTTGGCATAGCAATGCTTCGTCTAGTTAGTTATTAGTGCATGCCTTTGTATAGATCTGATGCGTTATTATAATAGGGCTCTTGCAAATTTCGAGCATCCATTTTGTGCATTTTAGTGAGCTTTATCGAATCATTAATCGAGCTCCCCTGCAAATTGTATGTTAGATCTTTCGTTCAATTATTTCAGATTTAAGGTTGTACTTACTGCTCGTTGCCTGCGGTTTGTTTGTTATACATTCACTTATTTCGTCGCCATTTGCTGTCAGCCGTCTGACGTTTGCCGCGTTGTTTCGATGTTGATAGTGGCTAGAGTAGCGACATCGGTAGTCGATTGCTTCTGCAGTTTCAGTTCATGACTGATTAATCTCGGGTTAGTAGCGATTGCGTCATAAGGCCCACCGCCGGTAGAATAATTGTCAATTCCGCGTTATTGTACTTTATTTGCGAGTTTCTACGTAGGTACAAGTTTGCCGAAGGTTTATTCAAGCGATTGCTTTAGTGTTCATTTATGTACCTGATGTATTTCCACTGAGAAAACTACCCTACTTTTATATGGCCATAAAGCCTGGTAGTTTTGACCTTTAGAAATTTTGAATACTTACTTAGGATCTTTCTGAGCTGATATTCGGGGTTTCGCATCAGCTGAGCGCTTGCATAACCTGGCTCTGCTTTGCCCTGCCTCACGGGGTCTATTCTAGTTTTTTTTTTGTAAGTCAATATTCGCTACGCTTCCTTTAAACCTCGCGTTATTTTATGCTTTCGCGGAATGTCGGCACCTGAGTAGGGAGTTCGACTGATTTGTGCCGTGCTCGAAATGTTTTAGTGCGTTAGCCTATTCATATATATTAATAGCCCCCTTTATTGTTTTTTTATGTACTTATATTTAGTTTATATTTTTGAAAATCTAGTATTGTCGATGATTAGCAATATTCTTTTTTTTTAAATGATCTATACTTATATGTTTGCGGGTTTGCGATGCACTATAGTACCCATCAATATTTAAAATAAAGCTGTGATCTATTCATTGGTTGTTGGTTTGCTTATTATTTTTTTTGATCTGCTGGCAATTGTCCTTACCTTGTGTACGGTCCGGCATAAGGATTGGATCTGAGTCGAGGACCTGGCGCCCTCTCCTATATTTTTTTTTCAGCATAGCTGGAACCCTGCGACCCTCGCGGCGAGCTAGCCCAACTAGGCCGATAATTACCAGCCGGCAAAATAACCAATATAACTTTCGCCAAAAGGCAAGGCCGACCCTCTATCTTCCCTTACAATCCATTTCCGGGGTTATTTTGAGTGAACGCATTTCCACCGCCGAGAAGGAGTGGCATTCACTCTCAGGGCAAAATCGCACATCGGCCCTATGTCACGTTTGCTACTTGAGCGATCCCCTAACTACTCATCAAATCTCACGTCAATCGGTCAAGGTTCAAAGAATTCGGAGCGGAAAACCTTCAACGACTAGACTAAAGGTCCAGGTACCTTAGCGACATTAAGCAGAACAAAACTAATAATGAATTATTATAAACATCAAACATCAATGACAATAGTCATTTTTTGCAAAGTGATCGTGAAAGTCGTTTTTAACGAAAAATCGTATTGCAAGTTCCACTATTTTTAAAATTTATTAAATTGCCAGTTCTAGAAGATAAAAACCGGGACAAGTAGCGTCCTGCTTCTGAAGGCAATTGGGATTTCCCGGGAATAGCGAGAAGCCCTAAAGATCAACTAAAGATCACGGCTAAGTGAAGTATTCTTTGCATAGTAACGTGTGGTTAAAACATATTTTTAAATCAATACTAAAAAAGTGATGACATTTCCTTACTTTTTCCGCACACTGTATATACTTACGACTTTTGACCCTACGTTGTGCGTTGCATGACTACTTAGCATTCGGGAGGTCGTGGGTTCGATTCCCGCGACCGTCTGCCTTGATTCAGGTTTTTAGGTTGTTTTCCTGAGTTAACAGAGTAACTTCTCTGAGGTGAAGGCCGAGGCAGTATTCCTCCACCTTTCCTGACCTTTCTTCCAGTCTTCACCCCTCCTTTCTCTCACCCATCCCGAGTTTCCCGTTCTTGGCTGTAGAGGGACGGAAGGTCCCTATAGCAGCCCGCCCCTAGTTGGGGGAATTAAAATGACCTTAACCTTTCCTTATTTTTACCCTATGTTAATTATCACGCTTTGCTTGAACTTTCTCTACTTAGGTATCTAACTTCAGGAACTACAAAATAACTCGTAAATTTGCTTTATCTTGCATTATTGTACCAAACATTTACACAAAGATTTAAAATTTTATTAGATATAATGTGCTGCATAATCATTTACAATAAAGTATAATTTTATATTTGTTTTTATGATACACGAGTAGAAGCAGAAACATTTTGCAAAAGAAAAATTAGGAGAATCCACAACATAAACTTTATGACATCTTGCTTGTTGCCTAAGATATAACTAAGGAAAATATATATAACAGTTCTTGAATTTTCTCACTGCACGAGTTCTTGAACTAGCAACGGCACCCCGAGGTTATCATTCTAATGTTTTTCTATCGTATGTAATTTCATATGCTTAACAAAAACATTTTTCTGAACTGCTTTATACGCACAAATTGAACATGAAAAAGGTTTTTCTCCAGTATGTTTCTTCATATGTTGAACTAAATTACTTTTCTGAACAGCTCTATACTCACAAATTGAACATGAATGAGGTTTTTCTCCCGTATGGTTCTTCATATGTTGAACTAAATGACTTTTCTGAACAGCTCTATACTCACAAATTGAACATGAATAAGGTTTTTCTCCTGTATGGTTCTTCATATGTTCAACTAAATTACTTTTCTGAACAGCTCTATACTCACAAATTGAACATGAATGAGGTTTTTCTCCTGTATGTATCTTCATATGTTGAACTAAATTACCTTTGTAAACTGCTTTATACTGGCAAATTGAACATGAATAAGGTTTTTCACCTGCATGTATCTTCATATGTTGAACTAAATTACTTTTCTGAGTTGTTCTATACTCACAAATTGAACATGAATAAGGTTTTTCTCCTGTATGTATCTTCATATGTTGAGCTAAATTACCTTTGTGAACTGATTTATACTCGCAAATTGAACATGAATGAAGTTTTTCTCCTGCATGTATCCTCATGTGTCGAACTAAATTACTTTTCTCAGCTGTTTTAAACTGACAAATTGCACAAGAATGAGGTTTTTCACCTGTATGTACTTTTATATGTTGAACCAAACTACTTTTTCGGTCTGTTTTATACTCACATATTGAACAAGAATAAGGTTTTTCTCCTGTATGTATTTTCACATGTCGAACTAAGTCCCTTTTATGAACAGTTTTATGTTCGCAAATTGAACATGAAAAAGGTTTTTCTCCTGTATGTTTCTTCATATGTTCAACTAAATGACTTTTCTGAACAGCTCTATACTCACAAATTGAACATGAATAAAGTTTTTCTCCTGTATGGTTCTTCATATGTTCAACTAAATGACTTTTCTGAACAGCTCTATACTCACAAATTGAACATGAATGAGGTTTTTCTCCTGTATGTATCGTCATATGTTGAACTAAATTACCTTTGTAAACTGCTTTATACTGGCAAATTGAACATGAATACGGTTTTTCTCCTGTATGTATCTTCATATGTTGAACTAAATGACTTTTCTGAGTTGTTCTATACTCACAAATTGAACATGAATAAGGTTTTTCTCCTGTATATATCTTCATATGTTGAGCTAAATTACATTTGTGAACTGATTTATGCTCGCAAATTGAACATGAATAAGGTTTTTCTCCTGTATGTAGCCTCATATGTCGAACTAAATTACTTTTCTCAGCTGTTTTAAACTCACAAATTGCACAAGAATGAGGTTTTTCTCCTGTATGTACTTTTATATGTTGAACCAAACTACTTTTTCGGTCTGTTTTATACTCACATATTGAACAAGAATAAGGTTTTTCTCCTGTATGTATTTTCACATGTCGAACTAAGTCACTTTTCTGAACAGTTTTATGTTCGCAAATTGAACATGAATGAAGTTTTTCCCCTGTATGTGTTCTCACGTGGTTAACTAAATCATGTTTCACTACTGCTTTGCTGAGGTAAAAAGAACACAAACTCTTGCCTTCCGCTCGAGTTTCTGAGACTTTGCAAACAAACCGTTCTTCTAAAATGCTTCCGTCTGCTGCAGAGGCAGACGGCAGGTCGTCTTTTATATCAACTTCCTCCTGTTTAATATTCAATTTGTGATAAGTTGTGCTGTCGACAGTAGTACCTTCGATAACATCTTGCTGTACACGTACGTTTGCAACTACTTTATTTTCTTCAACTTGCATCAGTGGTTCATGCAATGTGGTGGCTGTTATACTACACAAATTATTGTCAAGTAATTCCTGCTTCCCGTCCATTGCGATTCTGAAAACAAAACACCTATCAAAATTGAGTTAAGTTCACCTGCGTATGTTTAATTACAAATTTAAAATTTCCTGTAATGGAGTTCTAGGTGTTTATTTACATTAAATAATGTGAACTTCGAAGAAACAACTAATGCCCAGACGATCTAGCTTAGCACTAAAAATGATGGACATTTTGCATAAACCACGTCACAATAAAATGGTTTACATCAAATGAATCAAAAGAACTACTCTCATATAGAGCCTGTTCCGCAACAAGATTCCGTACAGTTATAACTGGGCAGAACGTTTTTGTTACTTTCAAATGGGGCAAATCGGAATGATTTTGTGATATTTTTACTTTCTCGCATACGATAGTATAGAGAAAGTATTGTAATCATCAAAAAAATCGACTTCGAGATTTTGACGAATCTTGACGTTTTAGACCACCTAGAGTCCGAAAAAACCATTTTTCGAATTATGTCTGTGTGTGTGAACACGATAACTTAAAAACGAAATAAGCTAGACCCTTGTAATTATGTACATAGTCATTATTCATAATTTGTAGATTCCAGACCAATTTTGAGTGAAATCGGTTAACCCGAAGTGGCACTTTACCTAAACAGGTAGCGGTACCTATTCAAGTAAAGTACCAGTTTGCTTCGACATATTTGAACAAAATTTTGTACATACATTTCTTATGTAGAAAAACTACCAGATATTAAATTTCAGCATGATCGGTTAACCGGAAGTGGCATTTTACCTAAACAGGTAGCGGTATCCATTCAAGTAAAGTACCAGTTTGCTTCAAGGTATTTGCGAGAAAGTCTAGGGGAGCACACTCCCGATTTTTTTAAATATTTTTTTGTCAAAAGAGATTTCGAACCACCTGCAAAAAGTAGGTCACTGTAGGAGCTTTAAAAAGAGGTTATCATATTTTTTCTTGTGTAAAAACAAATACAGCTGTCCATACGTTTGAAAATTGGATAGAAAATAATTAACGCAGCTAAGCTTCCTTCAATTCATTGTAATTATCTTCTGTGTTACGTAACGTTTCGTTTGCATTTGACAAACTTCAAAAGATGATATAGAATATAATAATTACAGTTTTTTACATATCAATTAATATAAAATGAGGAAGAGGTTAGAGTAATATCAAACAATATCTTGAATATTCCCTACCTAAAAACCATTTGTGGTAATACTAAATGCATTGAAGTATGCATGTATTATCTGTAACCTCATTTACCTGGCCCTTGCATCTGGCGGTACAATAAGAATTAAAAATTTAAACATTGAAACAAATTGGTACAGAAAAGAAATCAAAACCAACAGGTACCTAAATTATAATTCTTAAACCACCATAAAATATAAAAAGTGTAATAAACAGCTTAACTGATCTTGTAATTTTACTAACCTCAAAAAAATATCACAATGAAAATATTAACAAAGTTAAAATATTTTAATAAAAAATAACTACCCAATTGAATTTATATACCCAAATATTAAAAAAAAGAATAAGTAAACTCAAAAATAAGAACAATAACAAAATAGCATCTTAACTATTAACTTATACCCTAATTGCATAGTTCAAGAATTCAACAATTATCGATAAGTATATTGAAAATTCCAACTATATTTCTATTTAATTTTTTCTTAAATTATCACAACAGTTAAAAAACATTAAACAACAACAGCATTAAAGTATCATTTAAAACGATAATACAATTACAAATAATTTTTTATTTATTTAAAGGGCAAAGCTGAAATTCAATTTGAATCTAATATTGTTTATCAGATCAATTGCAATAATTGTGATGCCAATTATATTCTTCAAACTAAACAAAATTAAAAAAATTAAAGCGACATAAAACTTTAATAAAAACTAAAAATGTTACTCCAACTAAACCCAATACTGCACTTTTAGATCATGCTGTAGACCTATTCCATAATTTTGACTTTAATAATCTTAAAATATTGCAAAGAGAACCACATTTACAAAAAATCTGTAGAAGGACTTACCCAAAACTTTTCTCGTCGACATTGTGTCAATAAATAATTTAAAAAATCAAATTAAGTTAGGAGTAAAAATATCTTCACGTTTCTAATAAATTAAATATATTTTCAAATAAAAAAACGTTACCAGTGGTCGAATTCGAACGACAGTTGGACCGCGTGTGCAGCCCACAACATTTTGAGGGATTTGTAAGGGACTGGGCAATTTCTACCTGCGCCACGAAGCACCGACCTCTCGAATTCCTGCTCCGCAGCTGTATTTACTAACGCGCTAATCTGTGTCTCGTTTTTGTATCGTGAAACATTTAATCTGTATCTATTGGCTCCCACTTTTGGTAAGAATAAAGCCTGCACTATGTATAAATTATTACTTGTATCTATTACTAAGTTGAATGAAAAATAAACAAAATTCTATTTGGGTGCTCACCCTGTATATATTTATCTGGAATTTTCCCGGTTTCATTCCAGGTATATACACCGAGTGGTTGGTCATACCTCTAAACATAGGCAATTTACATGGAGTATCACGGTTATGCATATTCCTGCATTTTTATGGCAAAATGGTGGTTGTACTAAATTAAAGAGGATAATTTTCCGGGTCGTTTTGTTTTAAAAACTTATCGGATAATGTTAATTGAGAATAAAAATATTAATTTTAAAATTTAGAAATTCCCAAATATAAGTGAGGAGAATATCTAAATTTTAAAATTAATATTTTCATGTACAATTAACATTATCCAATAAGTTTTTAATACTAAACGGCGCGGAAAATTATTCTCTTTAATTTAGTACCACTACAATTTTTTCCCATAAAAATGGCGAGCAGGAATATGCATAACCGTGATAAGCTATGTAAATTGCGTATGTTCAGAGGTATGACCAACCACTCCGTATAATGTGTATGCAAAATATCGTCCTACCCCGACAAATATTTTTTGAGTTGTACCGCCAATAGACAGACAGACAGACAGACAGATGAAATTGAGAAAACCTGTTTTTTATCATCTAGGGACCCTGAAACGTAAAGATCTGAAGAAATCTTGGAAGGTGACTTTTTCGTGATTACAATAATTCCTGTCTTTTAGACGTCTGATTTACGAAATATTAGAAATAAAACAATATTCAAAATCTATTAATTATAAAACCGATATTGAAAACTTACATACTATAACCTCTAATCCTTTTTGTAATTAAATATTTTCACTTTTACATTAAACTAAACACATAATTCTTGTAAACATCAATTTTTTACATTAATTTTATGACTTTGTCTCTACTCTCATAATACCTTTATACAACAAAATATTTGAACTAACGGGATCAACCTGAATTTTAACATTTCTTAATGAAATTATCTACAAATCCTGCTATTATAAATGTATTATTTAATAATGACATCAGGAACTGTTAATTTCTCCCGTTTAGTATTACCACAAATTGTTTTTAGGTAAGGAATATTCAAGATGCATTGTTTGATATTATCCTAACTTCTTCCCTCATTTTAGAGCAAGTGATCTGTTAACAACTGTAATTATGATATTCTATTTCGTCTGATGAAGTTTGCTAACTGCACACGAAACGTTACATAACACAGAAGATAATTACAATGAATTGCAGGAAGTTTTGCTGTGTTAGTTATTTTCCTACCCAATTTTTAAAACGATATATTAACCACAGATGTCACTTTCACAGGTGAAAATTAGTAGGTGTCCCGATAGACCCCTCAAATGGGGTCGATCGGGACAAAAAAGATTAAAATAATTATTTTACAAGAAAAATACGAAAGAAAAACCCCAAAAATAACATAAAAAAGAAGTTTGTTTAGAACTATTTATAAAATGTCAAAAATACAGTTTAACTCTTTAAATCTTACACACTAGGAAATACAAAATACTTTTAAGTAAAAAACTAGGGATGAAAACTAATGAACACAAAATAAAAAAAAAGTAATTATTACTAATTTAAATTTAATTTAATATAAATTTATTTCATACTGTACAACAACAAAATGGCAGAATACTAACAGAATTTAAATTATTTTACAGAGATAGAATAAAAAAGTAAATATTTAATAAAGCTAAAGTAAACATAAATATAAAATATACAAATTCAGAACAAAATTTTTAAATTTAAAAATAAATAAAATGTCCGCACAGTAAGGAACCCCAGGGTGCTAGTTCAGTAAAGAACCGTTCTTCCACTATAATACCCTGAAATTTTTTTTGAAAACCATCTAAGCCATCAATTTAATATTAGCTAATAAAATAATTTGCTTTCACTACAATTAATAAAACAAAATGATTATGTACTAACATTCGTGTAGAAGGCTGCAACATATTACTGGAAATGAAACAAATGAACGAACATTTTTTCTTTAAACTGCTTAACTGAACAATCTTTGAACGACGAAGGAATGTCATTATAAATTTTTGCAATGTTATAGCTAAAGGAACTCTCATACAATACTGTTTTGTGTTGTGGAATTGTTAATAAACCTCTTAAACGTAGATTTATGTTATGTGGTGGAAACAGTGAATCTTCACCAATGTATGTGTTAATTAAATAATCCACGAATTCTAAAATTCTGGGATCATTGGGTTGTTCGCTGGCAAAGTCCAATGCAAAAGCATCTCCAACTTCAAATGAATTAAAAAAAAAACATGAGACCAAATAAGTGACGAAGCCATTGTCCAATGCTACAATTTTTGTCTTTATACTCGCGAACCAGGCCAAGCTCCTGAATTTTTCGAAACCTGCAAAGATCATTAACTGTTAGTTATATTAATAAATACAAATACAATTCAAAATTGTAACTTACTATGACTGTGTCAAGTGGAATCTGCATCCTATAATACTTGCACCGGGAAATGCTATTTTTACAGCTTCGTGAATAGAGACTTCAAAATCGATTACAATATTTTTTGGTTGCAAAATACTTCCAATTTGAGCACACTTTTCACGCAACAATTGAAGTAGTAACTGATATGTTTGCTTCTGTTTATTTGCTAACATAGAGAAAGCAACAGGTACGTAAATGTCATTACAATAAACGTGGATTGTAAATAATTGTAAAAAATATTTGGTACAATAACTAAAAGTTCCATCCATGTATAAAGTATCACTGTTACACAAAAACTGTAAATTAGTTATACATGAAAATATAACTACATTGTTAGACGCATCATTTACTTGCAAGAATTGTTCTTCTTGAGATGTTTAAATTACAATGGAATTGAGGAAATCATGTAATTCAAGAGTCGACCGAGGTAATCTTGGCAGATTCTTACGTTTAGCAGCACCAATATTGTTGCGAATATACTCTACATCTTTACATGTTAGGGATTCTGCAGCTTGATGTTCCAGGCGGAGTTCTCTGTGAAGTAATTTCGATGGTGTTGCCGATATATCGTCTACTGTTTTTCTTTTTAGGCTATTTGATAATTGCTGCCTACAGAGTACAGTTTTACTGGAGCTGCTGTGTTCATGATCAACAGTTTTTCTTGAGATGAATTCTCCTCCAATTATAAAAAGCATCGCTTTACATCCTTTTTGCGTACATCGCCAACAAACTTCACTACTACATTTAATTTCGCGATGTTTATAATATTTATACCCCTCGCAGACCACTAACTCTCTACCGCGTTCACTCACCATTTTAGTAAACTCCATAACTATATTAACTTTAAAAGAACACTTCGTTGAATTAACCACTCGGTATCAATTTTAAAAGAATACTGCACTGTATGCAGCTATGCACTAATTTGTTAATAGATAAAATGTGCAAAACAGTGGGGGTAGGTAAAGGGTAGTTACTTCAGGTACGCATTCTTAAGATAAGCATCTCCAGAGTCATTAGCGGCTGCCGGTGGGGAATTCGAGTAGGGGATTAAACATTTTAAAATCGATTGCATCCAGAGGATTAACCGCGTGAGGAATTCGTGTCTACCGGCGAAAAGAACAATAAATTTTATATGTTTGTGAAAGTCACTAGTGTATATAGTAAACAACAAGAGTCCCAAGATGGATCTCTGGGGCACACCTCTCGCAACCTCTAAAGGGTGGCATATGATATTATCAACTTTCACACTTTGATTTCTATTATGTAGATAATTTTGTATTAAATTAATTGCAGCATTACCCAGACCAACATAATGTAGTATTGCCAGCAGTAATTTATGACTTAAGGTGTCGAATGCTTTACTGAAGTCTAACAATGTCAACATTGTAACTATAATTATCATTATCATATGACTTGAGTACATCATCAGTTACATGCAGTAAAGCTACAACTATGCGCTGGTCGAAACTCTGACTGGCATTCAGGTAATAATTTAAATTTTTGCAAGTGGTTACGTAATTGCGTATTAATTATATTTAGAAAATTTTAGACATTGTGGGCAGAATGCTAGTTGGTCTGAAATCTTTTAGTTCAACAGAACGTTCAACTTTAGGCAAGGAAACTACAAATGCTGATTTCCATAAATTAGGATGTGCATTTTGCATAATACAAGTATTAATAATGTGAGGCAGGTATTGACCAATGTGAGGGCAACATAGCTTTAACATTTTAGCATTTAATCCATCTGGTCCTACTGAATTGCTTTTTACCGAATTAATTAGTTTTATAATTTCCTCAGAGGCCACAGGTTCAAATTCCAAAAATGCTTCTGCTAATACATTATTTGAATAAAAATTATATAAATTTTCATCAACTGGCAAGTTAGGTATACTATTTATAAAATACTTATTACTTTCATTTACATTCGGGATATCAGTATTATTTTTATTTTTATTAGAATTTGAGCTACCCACATTCAACCTTTTCAGTTCATTCCACAGTTTTTTACTGCTGCTATGAGTAACCTTAAATTGAAGGTAAGCTTGTTTTTCATTTTTAATTGCTAAAGTTTGTATAATTACGGAGCTGGTTGTAATAATCCCAAGCACCCTCATTTGGTTGTTTTTTATACTTACTTTTCGCTCAATCTCTTAATTTCATTAACAATTTAATGTTATCTGTCAGCCATGGGGCAGGTTTATTTTTAAAGGTAATGAATTGCCATGGAGCATGCTCGTTAAAAAGATTAATTAATTGATTGTTAAGAAATTCAACCTTATCGTTAACATCATGCATGTAATATATCTTCTACAATGGTAGCATTTCTAAGTCTGCGTTAAATTTGCTCAAATTAAAATGCTTAAAACTTCTAAATACATGAGCCACAGGGGTATACTTAAGAAGTTTCATGTAAATGTAGCAGTACACAAGTTCGTGATCCGATAATTCTACGTTTTTTACACCCGACTGTATAATTAACGCCAAAGACGATGTAATAATTACATCCAACAAAGACATTTTATTTAAACAAACTCTAGTAGGTTCCGTTATAACTTGATGAAAGTTGAATGACGAGCGTCTCGCAGCAGGAAGAATTTTTGATTCCATGACGTCATCAACTAATGGTGTAAATTCTAGAGCCCTTTATAATACAAGCAGACGCATGTCTCACAAGTTGCATAACACTTTGCATCACAGTACTTTCGCGTTTACATGTTGGTGGCCATGATGCAACCAAAACATAACCTTACCACGTCAAACAGTTCACTCGTTGTGGGTTGTATTCATTTTTGAATGAACTATTTACGGTCTTTTCTGTTTGTCAGATTTCAAAATCTTCGAGCATGACCGGTTGTTCAGCCTCGAATTAGTACTATTAAAGGTGTAGACATTAACCTATCTTCATTTTCTGAAAAGTAACTAATTTTTTGAATTTGCAGTTTTTGTGATGTGATTCAATATGGCTGACAAGCAAGCTCGTATTATAGAGGTGCTTTAGTACATTCTAGAGTGCTTTATTAACCAGGCAAGCTTATCGCACTAGATTTTGTGTCACAGGGATTTTAGCGCCACGCCGCTGACCGGTACCGTGCGTTGTGTCGTCTGTCAACCAAGCAATAGTAGAAACCGTTGGAGACGTACTGCTCGATCCAGACGAACACTGCATGCTGATTTAAATCTTGGTGCATTCCATTACGATGCTAATTATAAGTAGTCTTCATCCAAGTGTGGTTATTTAAATATATATACAGTGTGTAGGTGTTGTTCTGTGCTATCAACTGTATCTGTCAGTTCTATTGAGTGCTGTCACTCGTCACTGTTGTTTGAACTAAGGTACTATTAAAGTTTTCTAGTTTAAACCACGTGCGTGTTAGTTAACAGTGTTTTATGTTTCGATTTTGTCTGCTTTCTTTTTATTTGTTTAAAACCAATCTTTTTTAAGACGGTACTAGTAAATTATATGATCGTTGTTTTTCCGACTTACCGTATGCTAATTGAAAAGTAACTAGAATTTGAATTTGCCGCCACTTTCAGTAACTCAAAATGGCGGACGAGCTTGCTCGTATAAATATAGCACCTTAGTACATTATATGACGTCATTAAGTAATGTAATGTTACGACGCTAGATGTCGCTTACAATTTAAAATGCCGGTATTTTAAAATTATGAAACACCCTAAATAAATCCTATTGTGACTAATAGTAGTTTATTTATCTAGAACGAAAAGTGACATTTTAAAGGACGAGAAAGTTGTTTACGTCCGAGGCGTCAGCCGAGGAAGGAATTACTTGCGAGGACCTTTAAAAACACTTTTTCGACGACTGACATCGAAAGTAGATTTTGCTCACTGTCATTTTTGACAACAGAAAGTTGACATTTGCCGTTGAGCGTGGGTTTTCATCACTTTGCCGCTCGCCGAGCGTTTTGGGTTTCCGCGTGAACAAAATAAGTAGCCACGTCCGAATGTTTCCTTGATTATTCAACACTATAATGAACAAACCAATGAAAATTGTTCAATTTGTCAGAAACGGCCAATCAAAATTGATTGTCATTGAAAACACCTAATGTCACAGTGTTTTCAAGCGAGCCCAATTGTTTTCAATGATTTCGATTTAGTGAGTAGCCTTTGACTGACATTTCACCAAATCGTCAAAGTCAAAGTTTGCAAATCAGCGTCGTTCTAAAAACTCATAATAATCGTGTTAGGAGCTCCAGTATTGAATTAATAGTGGAAAATGTTAAAAATGTGTGCTGTCGAACACGGTAAAAGTCATCTACCCATATTGTTGAATAATCTTTCCAAATACCACTGAAGACAAAAATTTTTAAGAGAATTTTTTCGTCAGCATGCAAATTATTGCAAATTTCTCTCAACAAAAACTGCTCAAATTCCACTCGACCTGCGGTCTCGCGGAATTTTTAACGCAGTTTTAGTTTCGAGAAATTTAAACGCAATAATTTGCATGTGAACAAAAAAATTCTCAAAAAATTTTCACCTTTTGTGGTATTACCCTTGATAATGCCCGTCATTTGTCGAAATAATCGCGTCACATGTCTAATAGACTGCGCGCGTAATGTTAACTTGATTGTCAATTAATATTTGCAATAAAATAAAATATGATATTTTCCATTAATAATATGCTCAGTCGTCGAAAAAATAGTTGTATATTTCGAGCTAAAAGTGCGCTTGCCGCTTTTGCATGATTGCTGGTTTCGACTTTGCCTCAACCAGCAATATTCATGCGCAAGCGGCAAGAATGCACTTTCAGCTCTTAACATACAATATACTATTTTCTACATCCGTCAAGAAAACGTGACATTTATGCATCGCTATAGATACGCGAAGTTTAACTTTTTTTAACATATAATATTTCTTCACGGCTAGCAGTGAAAAAACGGTTTTGGAACTGGACACCACTGCCGAAACTAAACTAAGTTTTTTTGTAGTGCGGAACACAGATTTGGACAAAACGGAAAATGTTTAATTTATTCAAAATTTAAAAACTATTAATTATTGCCATTTAAATAAAAATTAATGGTACAGTTGGAACAATTTTCTACATTAATTCCCGACGACGTTGTCGATTGTTTACTTTGGAAAGTTTTCTGATACATCTCTTTCATCTCCTCAGAAGAAGAAATTTTGTACGGCATTTTTCCTTTAGAAGTAGACGGATGACAATCTAAAATTTTATTAGAAACGTCAATTTTATTGTTCAAACTGTCTTCTATGTAACCCTCTGCTACGCTTGTAGATTTCCACCCTCCGTGGCGCTTAATAGCAGTCATATTACCTCCTGCATTAGCCAAAAGAGTCGCAGAGCTTCTTCTAAAGCAGTGGCCTGTGTAGCTCCCAAGCCACTTTGCAATCAAACTAGGAACCTCCCCTATTTTGTCGATTCCAACATGTTGATTAACACACTTGCCATTGTCATACTTGAGAAATAATCGGCGATTTGAGACATGGGTCGGCCGTAGAACTCTGTACTTGCGGTATATTTCAATATATTCTGAATTTGAAACAGTAAAAGTTCGTTCAGAATGAGTTTTAGAGTCCGGTACTTTCACAATCAATATGGAGCCTATATCTTCGATATCATCGATTGTCATTTTAACCAATTCTTCGCTACGATAGTCGCCACTTATGCCTAAAATTAGCACAGTCTGCAACAAAAAATTATTAAATAATATATAGATAAAATTAAATGCCAATAGCCTACCTTCTTTAATAAATGGATTGCATCGTCAGCTTCGTTAATAAATTTAAAAATATTTTTGCTTGTTAATACTTTGGATTTCTTCCCTCGATATCCAACTGATTTGCTTTTGAGGTATGGCACCAATTCTGGAAATGTTCGAAGATCAATGTTTTCCTTTATATTAAGAGTTGCCTTGAGCATAGAATAGGTGGTCCACAGTGTGGGTGGTTTTAATTTTGTCGATTTTTCTTCCAGATAAGCTAGAACCACGTTTTCTGTAACTTTTACCACATTCTTGGTTGCGCATCATTTACGAAATTCAGTATACGTTTTCTCATACTTCTGTTTAGATTTGGCAGGTTTTAAGCTTGAAATAGCAGCGTTTCCATTTCTTCCTGATGTTGAACCAACCGTCCCGGTGTTTTAATCTCGAGTCCTAACATTCTGTTTTCTATTTCTTCTCCTTTCCTCTTTAAGCTTTCATTCACTATATGCATTACTTCCTGCTGTATTTCATCCTTAGCTGTTTTTTTGAATGTGTCTAATTTTTGTTCTAACCCGTCAATCTTCGCTTGTATTTCTTTTCTCTCCCCCATCCTGTTTTAATCCTTGCATGCTATTTGTGAGTGTTTCTTGTACATTGCGTGTGATTGTCTCTTGCAATCTTTTTTCTCGTTCTTCTGCTTCGATTTTGTTTGTTTCTAATAATATTTTCTCCCGTTCTTCTGCTTCTTGTCTTTGCTCCTGCACATTGCTTGTCATTATTTCTTGCAATCTTTTTTCTCGTTCTTCTTCCTTTTTCGCCCTTTCTTCTGCTTCTTTCCGGGTCGTTTCTTGTACGTCTTCCATTTTTCGAAATAATGCCTCTACTATTCCACTTAATTCAGTTTCTAGCTTCGAAGCTTGGGGCGGTTGTGCTTCTGCCTGATCTCCCTGTGTTTGCGGTTCTGTCGGTGGCTCTTGTATTTCCATAACCTCTCCGGCTTGCTGTTCCTCTTCCTTCTCTTCCTCGTTCTTCTTTTGCCTTCTAGTCATTTTTTTTGATTTCTTGTTGCTCGTAATTAAAATGAAAACGCTTGCCCACTCGACAACAATCATCCACACAAATAACGTTTTTCGAAATACAATTTGACACAACTACCCTATCCTGTATTAATTCCTGTTAGATACTACGACAATAATTCTACTCTTGCCCATTCTACTCTTGCTCCACGTTGGGATCGACATTTAAATATGTCAAGGTTTATGTTAAACTATGATGATTTATAATTTAATTTAATAAATAAATACACACCCTACACATATTTTTATTTTGTTTAAAATCAAATTTTTACTGATTAAAAGTAAATAAGTAACTGTATCAATGGGTTCATTGAATTCAGTGTTTTGCCTTTTGTAGTATTGCCTACATCTGCAAGTTGGATAAGTTATGGCTAGCTCTTTTGGTAGACATGAAAACTCAAAATCTGGTTGGGTTTCCCCTTATTGTTCAAATTTTAAACTCCCGTGATACGCCACTGGGCTATGAAACTTAGAAGTAGCAAACGCGCAAACTCACTGCGCTGTCAATATTATCTATCAGCAAATCGATTTTACGTGCAGTTCATTTCTGTGTGATTATAGTGAATTGAAAAGCAAATCCATGAACAAATTAACAGATAATTCAAATCTCGCGCTATATAAAGCGTTCCTAATCGTGTTTTGTTTTAGATCGTTCGCGCCTTTCTTGGCGATTCAGATGTTTTTAAAGCGTCCCTAACATAACCTCAACTTATATTTTTACAATTTCTGGGACACCTGCTCTATTTTGACGTATTGTAATACTGGGATCGGCTTCCTCTCATAGTACTCGTTCCTGGTAAATTTTGTAGCTCTAGCACGCTTATTTGCTTGGCACCACTAACCTGACCTTTCTTAAGCTGCGACAACTTGCTCGGACAGCTTCTCCTGATGCTGGCTGCTGGATGCTGGGCCCGCGAGATGCTGGAACTGCTGTGATGGCCTCGTACACACCGGGAGAAACTGCTGACACCCTCTCTCAGGCTCTGGATCTTTATTGAAGCCCGTGACTGATGCTCGTAAACTGGATCTGGCTGCCGATGTTGTCGAAAACGGTCACCGGAGAATTTTTTTTTGTGATGGATTTTTACACCCACACTCTCACATGTGCACTGTGAACTCCTGATCACACCGGTATAATTCTTTTTAATTTATTTTTATGGTAAATGGTATAAAATTCATATAAACTGGAGACACAAATTTGCTTGTCATGGAATTAATTTATTTCAATTGTTTTTCCCTTCGTTCGTTAACAACAGTTGCCTATCTGGCTACATAAAAACGGATGTTAACTGAATACAATGCAATTACTTATAATCTAATTTTTAACTTAATTTATAAAACTGTACCTAATCTTACTTTATAAATTATTGTTTTTTCATGTTTGCAATTTATCTAAGTTCTAGCGCCACTCACGAAGTTTTAGTTTAATTGTCTGTTCACGTCTGTCATTACACTGACTTATTTTTATAAACACAAATCTTGTCCATTTCCTGTAGTGTGATTTTAGTTTTATAAAACCTGTCTGAATTTCACCATTCTTCAAATATTGTTGCTCCATTTTCTTATAGCCTTATTCGATCTAGCATTGTGCTTTTTTTGCACTGTATTGAACATTCTGTCCTTCTTACCTTTATTTAAAAAGTTCATAGAACTGTACTTATTTAATTAAACTGACATGTAAATTTATTTAACCTGCATGTAATAAATCCCTTTGGTGATAGATTTGTTGCATTTTGATTGGCTTTATTTTGCACCAACCTCTTAATTTATGTTACTTGATAAAACTGTGACTCTAATTTACGATTTGAGCTCTGCCTTATTGCCATTTATTCTAAACTAATTTCATTTAATATCGGCAATGCTTGACCGATGTAATCATAAATAAAAATTTCTAATGTGACTTCTTGCAGATGCCTGCTTACCCCAGCTCTGTGCTTTATTGACTTGCTTTAAATTATTGATTCTGCAAGCAGAGTTGTGTAACGGGCTAAAGACCATTTCAATACATGGTAAGTCAAAACAACAAATACTTTTTTATGAAATAAAGTTAACAAGATTATGATTGAAACAGTTTACAATTATTATTACCGATCAACTTTATATGTTTACACCTATTTAAAAACTATATTGGACAATTTTGAAATACATTAAATACATATTTCATCTTCTAAGTATTCGTCGACATCATAGTAGGCCTTCCCCAACAAAAGGTCCTTAACTTTGTGGCAGAAAGGACTGTGTCGTAGGAGTCGTATTTCTATAGGTAATTTATTATACAGTTTTACTGCATGGTAGTTGGTGCTCTGTTGGGAGGCTACAATTCGATGTAGAGGGATCACTACGTCTTCTTTTTTTCTGGTATCATACCCATGAACATCATCATTTCTAGTGAAAAGATACGGATTTTCATGAACATATTTAACGCAATTAAATATATATAATGCACTCAGGGTAAGTATGTTTTGTTCTATGAATAGATTTCTACAGTGGGCCCTGTATTCTGCTCTGCATAATATTCTAATGGCACTCTTCTGTTTCCGGAATATGCTATGGACGCCGTTGGAGTTGCCCCAAATGATTAGACCATAGGTCAATGTACTCGGAAAAAGTGCAAAGTACGCTTCCCTAGCCGCCTGGTAGTTGGCAATTTTCATAAGCCTCCTTAGGGTATATAGGACAGAGGCTAGTTTACCATTTAATGTATCTATTTGTTTGTGAAATTTCAGGTCAGTCTCCAGAATTATTCCAAGGAATGTCACATTACTTATGTTATTTTGTGACCTAGTATCAAAAGTTAGTATCCTTGTTTTGTTTACGTTGAGCTTGAGAGTATTTGCATTGAACCATGCTTCAGCTTGTTTTAGGGTGTCTAGCGTCTTAATATCCGCATGGGTTTTAGTTTTTGCAACATTAAGAAGGTTTGTGTCATCGGCGAATAAGCTTATGCTGTCTGCTGTAACATTTAGTGGTAGGTCGTTTACATAAACGATGAACAAAATTGGCCCCAGGATAGATCCTTGCGGAACACCACAGGAAATTGCACCCCAGTCCGATGATTTGCCGTCTACGAAGACTCTCTGTGTTCTGTTCTGCAGATATGAGGACATGAGGTTAAGTGCGACTCCTCTTATACCATAGTGTTTTAATTTGCTTAATAGGGTCTTGTGGTTAACGCTATCGAAGGCTTTGCTGAGGTCACAGCACGCTCTGCGCTATATCTTTGTTGTCAAAAGCTTCAGCAACTTTTTCTACGATGTCGACCAAAGCCGTGGTAGTAGACTTTTTCTTCCTATATCCATGCTGTTGATCTGCCAAAATGTTTTTGTTTTCAAGGTATTTTACTAGCCTGCCTTTGATTGCAGTTTCAAATATTTTTGAAAAAGCTGGCAATATGGAAATTGGCCGGTAAATTCTGGGATCCGTCCCATCGCCTTTTTTGTAAAGACGAACAACCTTGGAATTTTTGAGGACGTCTGGGAAGAATCCTTCCTCGAAACATCTGTTGATAATATACTCTACCGGAGCGGCAATTATCTTTTTCAGCAGGGAGGTACTGAAGCCATATATTACATCTTGAGTACTTTTGTTTTTCAGGCGACATGTTATTTTAAGTACTTCTTCTGGGGTTACATCATGCAGATAACGATTTGCAGGTATTATGTCCCTTTTGCAGGTACTCAATTGCAGTATTATCAACTTTTGATAAACATGTAGCAATATTTTCTGCTACATTTATGAAATATTTATTAAAAGTTTGTGGGCTTATGTTGGATGTCATCTGTGGTAAACTGCGTTTGCATTTCCTTTCATAATTTATTAAGTTCCATATTGCCTTTGCCTTATTTTCAGATTTTCTACTTGTTTAGCTGTAGTTATTGGAATTCTATATATTTTTTTGTATTTTAAATAGGCTTTACGACTCAGATCATCCCGTTTTACTTCATAAATAGTTCCAATTGGGTCCAAAGTATTTTTTAGTCTTGCGATTTCTTCTGTGTAACATGCATATTTGGTTCGGTGTTTCTTTTTATTCATTATTTTTGTTTTTTCAGGGCATTCCTCATCTAGTACAGCATGTAGAGAGCTAAAGAAGAATTCGGATATTTCTTGAATTCCGAAGGACAAGTCAAAGATCTTGTCCCATTCCATCTGCTTTAGTCTGTTGTTTATACTATCACAGTTTACTTCTGTGATTTTCCTCGTTTTGGTTAAGATGTTTTTTGTTTCAGGCTGTCCATTTTTGCTGTTATATGTCAAAATTTGTGCTTTGTGGTCAGATAAGTGGGGGTCTATAACACAAGATGGTAAGTCTTCGAGGTTGCCGTTGTGGAAGATATTATCAATACAAGTAGCGCACGTATTACTTACTCTAGAGGGTTCTTTGAAAGCTGGATGATACCCATACTCTTGAAATGTGTTTAACAAGTCTTTAGTGTTTAAATTTTCTTCCAAGATATTTATGTTAAAATTACCACATATAAATATGTTTTTAAGTGTTGGAAATAAGTTTTGAATTTGTTCTAATAGTCCGGTCGGCAGGTACATAATGAGGGGGGTTAGCTGGACACAATTCCCAAGTTAATGAAATTTTGGGATATTGTTTGGGGATGGTATTGGGTGTGGAATCTGAGTTTTCGACCTCGAGGACCCTGTGCTAACTCGGGGAGGGCCGAAAAACCACGACATTTTCGGACTTTTTTCGGTTTTTGCTTATATCTTCTGAACCATGCGTTTTTCGAGAAAAACACTTTTATAGAAAGTTGTAGAGCATGATATTTCCTTCAATTTTGATTGGTCAAAATTATTTGTTGACCCAATACTTACCAAGATACAGCAGTTGAAAGATGGAACAAATTTCCCAAAATGCAAAAAAAATAGAAAAATACAGGTTTTTGCCTCATATTTTTCAACGTATGTATGTATACTATACATACTACTTATTATTCTTTATTTTAAACTAGCTGACCCGACAGACGTTATCCTGTACAAATTTCAATAAATTTGTGATCGTTTTCTGAATTTGTGAAGAGATATTGGCAATGTGTAAACAAAGTAAAAAGGAGAAAAAGAAACGTATTTCTTAGTGATAATTGCATCTATTAACGATTGTGGCTATGGATATTCAATTTAAGGAAGGGTTAATTCAGAAGTACGCTAATGGAAAATTCGCTTGGTTTGTGGCATTGCGAGTTCTGCGACCTAAATTGCTCCGTGTGATTAGCGGCATTGCAATGCAATTCAATTCAATTCCATTATTTTGTTTGCGACACAATGTGCGATGCGAAGAAACACAATTTGGACAACTGATTCACTTTGTTGTAACTGTATAACCGTTTGTCACTTCAAAACTCACCGTATTTCGTAGGTAAATCTGTAAATTTGCTTGAGATCAAACGGCGAAACTTAATTCATTTCATGAAACGTTGCAACAGAACAATGATTCCCAAGTTAATTAAATTTTGGGATATTGTTTGGGGATAGTATGTGGTGTGGAATCTGAGTTTTTGACCTCGAGAACCCTGTACTAACTCGGGGAGAACAAATTTTCCATTAGCGTACTTCTGAATTAACCCCTCCTTAAATTGAATATCCATGGCCACAATCGTTAATAGATGCAATTATCACTAAGAAATGCGTTTTTTTTTCTCCTTTTTACTTTGTTTACACATTGCCAATATCTCTTCACAAATTCAGAAAACGATCACAAATTTATTGAAATTTGTACAGGACAACGTCTGTCGGGTCAGCTAGTTTAAAATAAAGAATAATAAGTAGCTATGTATAGTATATATAGATACGTTGAAAAATATGAGGCAAAAACCTGTATTTTTCTATTTTTTTTGCATTTTGAGAAAATTGTTCCATCTTACAACTGCTGTATCTCGGTAAGTATTAAGTCAACAAATAATTTTGATTAATCAAAATTGAAGGAAATATCATGCTCTACAACTTTCTATAAGGATGTTTTTCTCAAAAAACGCGTGGTTCAGAAGATATAAGCAAAAAACCGAAAAAAGTCCGAAAATGTCGAGGTTTTTCGGCCCTCCCCGAGTTAGCACAGGGTCCTCGAGGTCGAAAACTCAGATTCCACACCCAATACCATCCCCAAACAATATCCCAAAATTTCATTAACTTGGGAATTGTGTCCAGGTAGAAAGTACCTGCTGACCGGACTATAAGCCGCTTCTCATTTTTTTCATAAATATTTGTGATGAAGCTTGGGGTGCTTTGTATACTGCTACTACAACAATATTTGGCTTTTTTATTTCAATAGCAGCAATTTCAAAATTTAATTCTTCAGAGAGATAATTTATTTCTTCCAATTTTTTGCTTTGTAAATTTGATTTTGTTAAGATCACAACTCCTCCATGACTACTGTTTCTGCGTGAGAAAAAGTCAGCCAAGAAGTAACCCTCCATATTCACACATTCTATAGTGTTTGTTTGTAGCCAATGCTCGGTGATACAGGCTACGTCAATGTTGTGCCCGGTTAAGCAAAGTTGAAGGTGCTCTATTTTGCTACTCAGCGACTGCACATTATAATTAAGTATTTTTATGTTCCGTCGATTTGGGGATATCTTGGAGTGACTGTCTGTGGGATTTTGGGACTTCTTAGTACTGTTGATGGTTTTGTTGGTTTCAAAAAAAAAAATAAGGTGAAACCATAATTCCTTCTGGCCAATTTTCTGATTTAGTAAGTTCAGTTTTAAATTTATGATCAGTTCCTACCTTAAAACAGCTGTTTCTACCTTTGGTATTTAATTTTTGCACTGATATTTCTGCCTTATCGACAATAATTTCCTGTATATGTTCTTTAATATCCTCTTCTGTAAATTGTGGTTTTACTCGACTCACAAACAACCATGTTTGTCGTGGAGCGCCTTGAATTTTGAAACTTGTTGTTCCATTTCCTAATATTCTTTTATTATTTCGTACTGCTCTTTTATTTACTATTTCCGTCCACGTAGGTGCTGATGTTTCCACTTCTGTTGGAGGACTATTTAAATTTATTATATTAGACAATTTTTGTGCAGACTGAGCCTGCATTACAGCTGTTGCAACATCTCGCTTTGATATACCACTGGCTTCTGGAAATTTATTATCTTGATTTATTGTTTTATTAACAGGTTCTTGTTTTTTTAATTTATATTTGTATTTGTATTTGTTAGCTGCTGGGGAATTTGATTTGGCGTCAAATGTTTATCATTTGTTGCCGTTTTTTTCGACACTTGTGTTTTTTGATTCTGTTCTAATGTTTTGATTTTGTCTTTCAACAGCTTATTATTTTTATATAATAGATTGTTTTTGTCCTCTAATTCCTTTATAATTCTACGCAAAAGCATAATTTCACTGTAAGTGTTTTCTTCAGTTTTTGATTTCGACATAACCTCATCGTTTTGTTGACAAAGTTTATGGCGAGTTTTAAGACACGCCGGATGGAACGATTCCCCACATTTTGGGCAATCCTCACTCATGACGACGGGTTTACTGCAGTAGAAGCAGATTTTCGATTGATTTGATAAATTTTCTGGGAGCTTGTTCCAGTGAACTTATTTTCGCCAGCCATTTTTAAACTCCGTTCGCACTGTTAATAATAATCAAACTTTGACATCAATGTTTTCATAAACTTAACAAAGTATTACGATTAGCATAACCCCTGTTTTCTCTTAATGAGGAAGAGATAAAGACTATAATCCTATAATAAAAGTACCCAGACTGTTAACAAGAAAAAAATCCCCATCCCTATATACGCAGCAGAACTTTAAAAATCCCAGAAGCCAGTAGAATATTCTCTATTGACATATTAAAGTATTGTATTATTACCGTAGAAAACATACGCAAGTTCCCTAACGCACTGCAGTGCTCTAGGTGTTAATTTTTCGGACTCACAAAAAACTGTTGTAGAATAACCCCCAGATATGTACAAATCCAAAGAGAATCACCATTACTTCCAATGTTCCAATCTACCAAGAAGTAAGACCTGTTTGCGTGAACAGTGACTCCTACTATTAAACCATGGCTCAAAAATAAATTAGGAATTAACGAAACTAGCATCCAACGAATACAATGCCACAAATTTCCCAGCACTCCCTTAACCAAGATGTCAATGATTGAACAACATAACCCACACAACAGTATCTCAACATAATGTTACTTCACAGAATACAACAGACAACCAAAATGAAGAATCAACTGATCTTACCACAACTTTTGCAGTATACAGTCAATCAGCTTCGCCGTCATCACACACAGATTAACAAGCATTGAGGCAATAGAAGTTGAACTGAAAATACACAACATCAACGCCTTTAAGGTTACAGGGTGTATCTTATCGGTCGTACAAAAAGTAGACTACGATATTCTAACGCGTAAAATTAAAACAGAAATCTACTAACCATTTTCTTCTATCTGTTGTATTTTTGTGGCAAAAGCCAATCAAAACTGAGAATTAACACTTGTTATAATTACATTCTTAACAACAGTGCAACAAAAATTTACGGAAGGAACACTTGTCTGAGCAGTGTTAATCGAATTTATGTACGAATCATTAATCATTTTATAACATTTAACCAATTGCTATTAGTTGTTTGTTACAGCTGTATTATTTGAAATATTAAAAATGAAAAAACATGACATTTGTTTATCATATTTCTTCTGTAGAAGAATTTTGCAGCTAAATTTTGATATTAATTCAAACTTCACTAACAGTTCTATGTGAATTAATTAGTTGTGTCATAATATCAAAAATACATGGTATACAAAACCAGAAATAAAAACATAAAACATTTCCGCAACATACTACCAAAAAAAAGGAAAATTTTGGGGGAAAAAAATGATAAAGAATTAAAGCAAAAGATGCTAAAACTTATAGTATACTTTGTAAGTTTCTGTCAATTAGGATGACCTAAGAACAACTAATTTAAAAAAGTTTTTCTTCTTTTTAATTGACTACAAACTACTGGTGAAATCCAATTTTACCCTACTTAAACCATATCAAACCAGAAATAAAAACATAACACCTAACCCCTAATAATGGGTTTTTGAATAAACTTTTAAAAAAATATAAAAAACAAAACCAAAGGTAATAAAAACAGAGGATTTTATTAATTCACAAACCTAATTTATGTGTTCTCAATTTTTAGATTACAACAAAAAAAACACGCCTTTTAAATGTGTTACTTCTTAAATTTTAACTTGTTATTAACATTATATATTAAAGTCTAAAGAAGCTATAATAAATAGCGAAACGTTGCTTTAAAATTGATTTTAATTGAAAATATCAAATATATTATGACACAACTAATTAATTCACATAGAACTATTAGTGAAGTTTGAATTAATATCAAAATTTAGCTGCAAAATTCTTCTACAGAAAAAATATTATAAACAAATATCATGTTTTTTCATTTTTAATATTTAACCATTTGGTTGTTTTCATTATATTTGTTTCTCCGATTTTCAACCGAAAAACGTGTGGCAACAACGCCGCATACTGTAACGGACAATATTATTTTATTTAGCTTGGCAGTGCATATAAACATCTTGTATTGATCTGTGCATTGCACCTGTAATTTTGCCAATTTTAAGAATTAATTGCCTATATCTTGAAAAATAATCCGTAAAATACAAAATGGTTCTTAGGGTTTAGTTGTAGAATATCATAGTACACTTTTTATACGTCCGATTAGATACACCCTCCATAAACAATCAAATAAAGGGCTCTCGGAGATGACCTCCAATATCTACTTACAATGAACCAACCTATGCGATAGATGAGGTAAATTGTAAGCATACTAAATATTTGGACTTGACGTGTATGCAAGCAAGATGGCTTAAGATTATATACCTAGGTATGCAAATGCCATACAGATATCTGCTCCTGTTTTGGAGGTATTAACAATTGAACTCCAGGCGGCTGCTATTAATAACAAAAAGCAATTAAATGATATAAAACGTTACAAAAAAAAATTTTTTTTGTGAATTATCTTTCAGGTGTAATATAGTGTCTGTAGGTATTAATACTATAGAATAGAGGGAGCTCAACATTTGCAAATTTAATAACTTTATTTTTTTTCAAATGGAAGGCCCTTTATGTTTTTGTATTTTTAAAAAGCCCTATTAGTCAGATTTCTTTTGATATACTTCATGCCCCTAAATTCTGTTTTTCAGATATGCATGTTTGAACGTGGAAAAACAATTCAAACTCCTTAACCTGATTTATTTCAAGGGATAACAAACAAACGCCATTATAATGCAAATTTAAACACTTGCAACTCTTCGAGCACAACAAAAAACCAAGTTTAAAAAATTTAAATCCAGCCACTGCTAAAAACAGAATAAAAAACACGAAAAAAAAACGATAAAAACAGGAGAAAATAAAATCAGAAAAGTGATTAAATTTTAATATTTAAGTTTAATTATAAATGATTTCTTAACATTTGAGTTATGAGTTTCAAATAATTTATAGAATTCAGAGCAGCCAAGATACCTATTTTTGACAGTCCTGCAAAAAGTACAGCTAACATATATTAAAAATTACTTAAAATCAAATTACAGATTAGTACTAATTGTCAAAGTCAGATAAGCGGGTTATAATTGAATATTTGTTAATGCCAAAACTCTTAATTACAATATAAATAATGAAAATGATAACGCCTGAACCAAGGAGTGATAAATTATAAAATAAAAAATTATAATAGGTATAATAACAAACATGGTATGTCTACATAGTTTGAAAAGTGGAAAATATTTCAATTATAAATAAAATTCAGGCACTTCTTGCTACACTAAGACAGCACCTTTACAATTTCTAACATATACAAAATTTACAAAACTAATACATACATGATACATATACAAGTTTTACTGTAAACAAATTATGAGAATAATTCAAAAGATTATTACGTTATCCATATACCTGATCAAATTTTGTTTTCCTCCTGCTTTAAATTCAGATGCAATAGAGGCATAGGTTTGTGCTATTGCATGTTTCTTCATATTTTTCCTCTGTATTTAGCCTCATAACATTTCTGTGTTGTTTTGTATTTTCTAGCAGAACACAAATAAAATTATTCCTCTCAGCATCTTTTGAAAGATATCTTAATGCTGTTTTTAAATAAACTTCAAGCAGCCGACAGTAATATGAATTGCAAAAGTCAAGACAAGCTTTTAGTATATAACATCAGCTAGGACCTTCTTATACTATAATTTCTAGTCAGTAGTATATGTTTTTACATGTTTAACCTAAAATAGATTTCGTTGCTGCTTTATCTTCGCAAATAGAACATGAATAAGGTTTATCTTATGTATGTGTCTTTACATGTCTAGTTAAGTGAATTTTTTGTGCTGCTTTATATTTGCAAATAGAACATGAATAAGGTTTTTCCCCTGTATGCGTCTTCATATGGTCCATTAAGGTACATTTTTGTGCTGCTTTATATTTGCAAATAGAACATGAATAAGGTCTTTCCCCTGTATGCGTCTTCATATGTTCCATTAAGGTACATTTTTGTGCTGCTTTATATTCGCAAAAAGAGCATGAATAAGGTTTTACTCCTGTATGCCTTTTCATATGTTTAACTAAATTACCTTTTCGTGCTGCTTTATACTCGCAAATAGAACATGAATAAGGTTTTTCCCCTGTATGCGTCTTCATATGGTCCATTAAGGTACATTTTTGTGCTGCTTTATATTTGCAAATAGAACATGAATAAGGTTTTTCCCCTGTATGCGTCTTCATATGGTCCATTAAGGTACATTTTTGTGCTGCTTTATATTCGCAAAAAGAGCATGCATAAGGTTTTACTCCTGTATGCCTTTTCATATGTTTAACTAAAGCACCTTTTGTAGCTGCTTTATACTCGCAAATAGAACATGAATACGGTTTTTCTCCTGTATGCGTTTTTCTATGTTTAACTAAATCACATTTTTGTGTTGTTTGTGTCTCACTTATATTGATCTTCAAATGCTTAATTAACTTACATTTCCCTGATGTTTTATCTTCACAAATGGAAGATGTGTAAAATTGTTCCGTATCAGTTATATGTTCCAAGAAACTACTCTCGTCTTTTGCTCCATATTCATAAACCTCGCAAAGTAACTGTTCTTCGATGTTACTTCCACTTGCTGCACACGAATCAAGTAGTTCATCCTTTATATCAACTTCCTCCTGTTTAATATCTAATTCATGACAAGCTGTGTTATCGATAGTATCGTGATTGATCTCTTGCCGAACATGTAAGTTTGCGACTACTTTACCTTCATTTTTTATCAGTGGTTGAAGAAACATGTTGGTTATTGCATTATATTTAACTAATTCATGTTCTACGTCCATTATTGCAACAAAAATTAAAAATTCGGATTTAATAAATTCAACATCTGAAAATAAAATTTACAGCTGGTTATGCTTATTTAAAATATATTAACAAGTTTTCTAATCTGAGTCTAATATTCTTACATGAAATAACATGACATTCGAAGAAGTAACTCGTCCTAAAAATGGGCTAGCAGTATATATAGCACTGAATTAATGTACACACTACCACGAACCACCATTACTGTCTAGCAAGATTGTTTAGATCAAACAGAATTCAAATGAACTACAGTAGTATAAAGCCTGTCACCTTAAATTCATACTTAATGGGCCAAAACAAGCTATACAAAATTTAAAGACTCATATTTCCAATAATAATTAGTGAATTCAAGTATTTGTTCGAAAAACGAAATGCTTATGCTTTCGAGATTGAAAACATATCTTACTTGCGATAATAAACCGTTTCAATTCGCTTTTTTCCAATACCTACCTACCTAAAGATCTGCATTTTATTCATTAAAATCTCGCTATTAAAGTACCCTTTTATTCGCTAGTGATTAAAATAGTTTTTATTCACTTCTGAATACATTAGCATAAAATATTATAGTATGCAATTATTTCAACTGAGTTGGATTTTCAAAATTTATTTCAAAATATATTTATTCATAATAATTTACATTAATAGCTATTTATGCAACAAGTGCTAAAAGTCGACTTTTATGCGCGAGACATGAAAATTATGAAACGAAGCCGAAGGCTGAGTTTCATAACATGTCTCGCGCATAAACGACTTTTAGCACGCGTTGCATACAATATTTTATCTACGACCTTAATTTTACCGTTATTAATCCATAAATATCGATTTAAGAAAGGTTTGCATCTGCAACGCTGCGTCATAATGAATAGTAGCCTACGCCGCTGGCGATTGTTTGGCCACGCCCGTGCTGTCAAGGTGAGTTACGAAATGTAATTATTGATACTCCACATATGACTGTATTCATTACATAACGCTTTAATTATTTCAAAAACGCTTTACCTGTAACGCAAGAAGCAACTAGAATAGCTTTACAACTTCACTTGCAGTTCGAAATTGTAGTTTTGAACCTCGCTTCACTTTTAGCACATGTGCTAAAAGTAAACAGCTGATTTCTTTAAACACGGTAAACTATAAAACGTCACTTTTAGTGAAACAAGCTAGCGCTAAAAGGCCTACTTTTAGTAGTGGTCGTAGATAAAATCTATTACATTTTAATTAATATTAATTTAAATTTTAATTTCTAAAGTCCTAATGTGTAAGTATTGCAAAAAATTTAATATATCATTCTTGAATAAAGACATTTTATTAACTTGCGAAAAGTATTCACTCGGGGCTTCGCCCCTCGTGAATACAAATTTCGCTAGTTAATAAAATGTGTCTTTATTCATTTGATGTATAAATAACTATTATTTCACTTTTAATAAGTGCCATGCGAAAACTCGAGTGTGATATAAGATTAAAAACTGTCTCGTCAAATCAGCATTAATAGTTTCACCATTAACTGACGTTTACAGAATTGTCATACCAGATTGTTTTTTGAGGTTAGATATCCGATTCTAGTTTTTTTTTTAGATTTTTATTGAAATTAAGCAAACATCATTTTTTAATATTCATTTCATTTTATTTTATTAGAAAATACAATAGTAAATACAGTTTAGAAGTTTTTACACTAAAATAACACTATCTATTCAGAATTGAAATCAGCTTAAATATTATCAAGCACCATAATTAGAATTAACATTAATAATACGTCAGAACACCGGGAGAACATTTTTAAGGCGACGAAAGCATTCCACTGTCAGTGGCTACTAAAAATCGTTAATTATAAACTGCAACAAAACCTATTACGTTGCTGTTGGGAGCACAGAACAAGGCCGCTGAGGCAACCGTAGGTTATGTCAGATAAATGTAATTTTAACTTTAAAAATGTTACTGATTTCACTATTCACTATTTGGATGGATAAGGTCTAGGCATGCGGAGTACCAGGTACTTTAGACACCGACTGATTTGGTCACATGGTCAAAGTCTTACTTAGAATTTTGCCGAATACTACTGGTTTACCAACACAATAGATGTTTCTTACACATAGAAGGCAAGAATTGAATTATAAATTTCTTTTGAACATTAGACGGATTACATTTGCGATGTTATATAGGTTATAAGAAGCTGTTTCATTTCTTTTATTCGCTTACAATTTTAAAAATAAAAAAAAGTAAACAGTTTTTAATAATAAGTATATTTAGAAAAAAAATTTTTTTTTAAATTAATATAACTTCAATTCCTTATATGCATTCTACGACATTCACTAATTGCGATCTATAACCATAATTTCGACCATAAGATGCATGCTTGAATATATATTTATTTATGTATATATTGTCCCATAATTACAATTAAAATTGTTGGGGCCCAATACTGTGTCTTTCTTAGCGTGAGCCTAAACTTTTATGCAAAAGTAAAGTAAACAGAAATCATCAGAGTGAAAGTGCGACTTTCACTCTAATGATGCAAGCTGCAAGGTCTTGCGAAACGTTAGTGAATATGGATGCACACAGCAAAAAGGCCAAATCTGCCTAAGTATTCTCGTTCTCAAGATACTCAAACAACACGAGCCACCAAAGAGCATGGCCATCGCGCGAGTTTTTTCTCGACTTCTCAAGGTGCAAGCCACATTAATCCAGAAAATGCTGGGTATTCATCTACAAATACTACGCGGTCTAAGCCGAAATTCTATGTTAACAAGAATAATCTATCATATTCGTACTCAACATTGTATGGAGCATTATCAGTTCTTGAATTTTAATAGGATTGCGAAAATAACGGTGTTGAGTTGAACAACCAGGCTCTGCTAAATCTCACCTTCTCACCCAGATAATGATTCATTCAAGGAATCGTCTTTCAAAAATTTTTAAAAATAAGTTTTTCTACCGCTATGTCTACCATTGGTTCCCGTTCTATACATTCTTTTTTGAATCGTTTGGAATGTTCCCAACGTAATTTCCACTGCTCCGACGAGAATTGTTAAAAACGCATCGCACAACGTTATTACCACGTTGAAATTAAATTTGACATTTCTAGACGCCACATATTCTTTCAGTGCCGCCCACACCAACTCAATGAGGTTTAGATCAGGATGATACGGCGACAATCTTATAACGCTGTGATTCTTTTCCCGAAATAATTGGTGTTATATATTAATCCAGTTATAAATAAGTTTTGCTCCCTAATATTAAGGTTTTGCGCATGCTCGTATTGTACAACGGTGTAGGAAAATGTTAAATTATTCATCTGCATTCTGACTGCCGTACGAGAAACACACGTGAAGGTAATGCGCTTGCTTATATTATTGATGGCTTATATTATTGATGCATATTCAGTATTCATTTATATGTAGTTCATTTATTCATTTATGTTGTATCCACAGGTGTTTTATTACGCAATAAATCAAGATTACATTTGTACGAGTTCCGAGTCTTTTCTTTACCCACGTGGTTATATAAACAAATACACAACACTGGCGACGAGTTCAAAGAAAGGACGCTTCAAAACTAATTGCAAGGGTGAAAAGGCCGCACTGCGTCTCGAAAATGGTAGACAACGGAAATGAGGCAAGAGGAATCTCCATTCCGATGTTCGCGGAATTCAACCCGAAGAAGGAAGATTTTGAAAGCTACACAGAACGTTTTCAATGCTTTGTGGATCTGTACAAATTACCGAAGGATGACCAGGTGAGATATTTTATAAGCTGCATGGGACCTGAAATGTATACAAAATTGAAAGTTATTGCAACCCCTAAGAAACCTATAAATTTAAGTTTTGGTGAAATCATTAAATTACTGCAAGGAAATCTTAACCCAAAACCTTTGCAATGCACACAAAGGCAAAAGTTTCGTTTGCGTAAACAAAAAGATGAGGAATCTTTTGCAGATTTTCTGACTGCTTTGAAAGACATTTCACTACATTGCGGGTTTGAGGGGGATGAAAGGTTAAATGAGGAATTGCGGGACCAAATCATTTTAGGCATAAAAGATGAGGCGACTCAAAATTATTTTCTACGAACAGATGACCTCACGTTAGATAAAGTAATCAAAAAGTGTGTGGCTGATGAACAAGCGAGTCAGGGCGTAACGATTTGCAAAGAATTAGATATGCCGAAAATTCATAAAATTAATCATGCCGATCATAGAAAAAAATTCAATTCAGGAGCAGGGCCTAGTAATAATGCACCACGTAATATGCATATGCAAAACACCTTCACAAATAAAAGTACAGTTTGTTTTCGTTGTGGTTGCAAAAACCACATTGCTCCTAAGTGCAAATTCATAAATGCAAAGTGTAATAAATGCAACAAAATAGGGCATCTCGCAAAAGTCTGCCAGAGGAGCAGAAGTTCTATGTTTGCCGCTGCTAGAAGTGTAACAGACGTGCAACCCTCACCGGAAATTGCTCAAATATTAAGTTTGTCAGCCAGTTGCGATCCTAAAAATAAAATTTTATTAGACATGCTTATAGAGAATCGACCATTGCAAATGGAGTTAGATACGGGTGCCACATACTCATTAATATCTAAATGCGTTCTTGATAAATTGCAAATTAAAACTGAAATACAACCTTGCAATGTTATTTTACAAACATACGACAAACTCTTCCGGTGATGGGAGTTGCCAAGGTTAATGCAAAATTTAGAGATACGACATTTACAGGTAACATTTATGTCATGGATGGCAAATTTGATACCATTTTGGGAAGAGATTGGTTTTTTAAAATTAATGTAAATTTAGCTGATATTAAAACAACATCAGTTACACTGGATTTAAAACTTGGAATAAAAAAGTTAGTTACACTTTACCAAGATATATTCAAGAATGAAATCGGGCTGCTAAAAAATTTTACTGCAGAACTACTTCTTAAAGAAAATGCAAAGCCCATTTTTTGCAAAGCACGTTCGGTACCTTATGCCCTAAAACCTGCGGTGGAAAATGAATTAGATAGGTTAGAATCCTTAGGTATTATTACACCCACCACTTTTTCAGAATGGAGCACTCCGATTGTTCCAATCGTGAAACCGGATAATACGATCCGTATTTGCGGGGACTATAAGGTTACCCTAAATAAATATCTTCAAGCCGATCAATACCCAATCCCCAATATTGAAGAAGCTCTTTCTAAAATGGCCCGAGGAACCATATTTTCGAAATTTGATATTCGGGAAGCATATTTACATATGCAAGTTACACCTCAAACTGCAAAATTATTGACAATAAATACCCCAAAAGGTTTATATCAGGTAAATAGATTGATGTATGGGATTACTAATGCCCCTGCAATTTGGCAAAGATGCATGGAATCCTTATTTAATAAAATTGAAGGCATTCAAATTTTTTATGAAGACATTAAAATTTCTTCTCCAGATGCTCGTACCCATTTAAATAGGTTAGAATTATTTTTTGAAATCTGTCGTGAAAACGGCGTTCGCCTAAAAGAGGAAAAGTGTCAATTAATAGAAAACCAAATTTCATATCTTGGATTTAATATTAGTGCTTCGGGATTATACAAAAACCAAGAAAAAGTTACGACAATAACTGCTGCACCAACCCCTAAGAATGTTACGGAGACAAAATCTTTCATAGGGTTAATAACTTACTATTCTCGTTTCATTCCAAATTTGGCAGAAATTCTTTCTCCATTGTATAATCTTTTGCAAAAAAATGTTCCTTTTAAATGGACACCGGAATGCCAGTCATCATTTACAAAAGTAAAGAAGGAAATTTCGTCAAATCGTGTTCTTGCTCTTTTTGACCCTTCAAAACCATTAGTTCTTGCAACTGACGCATCAAGCTATGGACTTGGCGCTGTCCTATCACATACCTATCCCGATGGATCTGATAGGCCAATTGCTTTTGTTTCTCGAACCCTTACCAAAAGTGAAAAAAATTATTCGCAAATTGATAAAGAGGCTCTATCTATATATTGGGGTGTAAAAAAGTTTTTCAATTATTTATATGGCCGTCATTTTATTCTTCTAACGGACCATAAACCCCTAGAATCAATTTTTGCTGCAAACGCAAGTGCACCGTGCTTAAGTGCTACCCGATTACTGCATTATGCAATCTTCTTGCAAGGATTTAATTATACAATAAAATATCGACAATCGACTAAACATTCAAATGCAGATTTCTGTTCCCGTTTTCCAGTAGAATCAATTGATAATAATGTTATTGATATGCCAGAGATTTTTCAGTTAGAACAAATTCAGACTGTGTTAGAACCTTCAAAAATTGCTAAAGAAACTGCACAGGATTCCGAAACAATTCAATTGTACAGGGAAATAATGGGCACAGTTAAATCAAACATAAATAATAGTGGTGAATATTCGATACAACAGGGATGTATTATGAAAGGTATTAGAGTATTAATTCCAAAAAAGTTGCAAACAATAGTTCTCAACGAGCTCCATCAGGGCCATTTGGGAATTGTTAAAATGAAAGGCTTAGCCAGAAGCTACGTTTATTGGAAGGGAATTGACTCAGACATAGAAAACATGGTAAAATCTTGTCCTAATTGCATCCAACAAACGAAGCAAATTAGAAATGCTCAAATACACCCCTGGGAGTATCCGTGTGGTCCTTGGCATAGAATCCACATAGACTTTGCAGGGCCATTTAAAAACAATTATTTTTTATCATAGTCGATGCATTTTCAAAGTGGGTCGAAGTTTTCATTATGAATAACATAACGTCAAACAGCACTATCCAAAATTTACGAGAATGCTTTGCAAGATATGGGTTACCGGTAACATTAGTTTCCGACAATGGTCCTCAGCTAGTGTCGGAGGAGTTTGAACGATTCCTAGCCGTAAATGGAATCAAACACATTAAAACAGCACCATACAGTCCCAGTTCAAATGGTCAGGCTGAACGTTATGTTCAAACAATAAAAACAGCTTTGCATGCAATGAACGACGATCCAGGAGACTTGCAAACAAAATTATGTAATTTTCTCTTGCAATATAGAAAAACACCACATGCCACTACAGGGCAATCTCCCGCATCTTTGTTTTGTAAGAGAAACTTACGAAGTAGGTTAGACTTAATGTTGCCTAATGCAACGGCAACTGTTATAGATAAACAAGCTAAAATGATAAGTCAGAACTCGATAAATAAAGAAATTGAATTTAAAGTAAACCAATCGGTTTTGTTTAGAAATTATGATGGTAAAGCAAAATGGAAACTAGGTACGGTATTAAATAAAGTTGGCTCAGTCTTATATGAAATACTACACGATGGCAAAACCTATACCCGTCATGCCAATCAAATGCGGCAATATAGTGACAATCCTGAAATTCAAAGTAATGTAAAGGTTCAAACAAACGATTGCAATAACAAATTGTCTAGTGTACATTTTGGAGCACCCTTGCCAGTTTATAGGTATCCTCAAGGTCATTCCAACAAAGAAATGACTGCACTTCGAGGTACTCCTACCGCTCTGCAGGAACCGGAAATCTCCAACGAGGTAAATTCAGCAATTCCAAGTACTGCCACCACACAAGAACGAGATGTAGGTGCAGACCATTCACACAGCAGTGAAGCAGATCAGAACAAAGAAGAAAGTTCTGGCAGTGGAAGGAAAAGGCAAGCTGCAGAAACCAAGTTGACCAATCTAACGAGCTGCTTCACCCCACGACCACCCAGGAATATCAAACCTCCAATGCGCTACTCTCCTTAAGATGCATTTAAAGAAGGGAGGTGTTATATATTAATCCAGTTATAAATATTATTTGTTAGTATAAGTTTTGCTCCCTAATATTAAGGTTTTGCGCATGCTCGTATTGTACAACGGTTTAGGAAAATGTTAAATTATTCATCTGCATTCTGACTGCCGTACGAGAAACACACGTGAAGGTAATGCGCTTGCTTATATTATTGATGGCTTATATTATTGATGCATATTCAGTATTCATTTATATGTAGTTCATTTATTCATTTATGTTGTATCCACAGGTGTTTTATTACGCAATAAATCAAGATTACATTTGTACGAGTTCCGAGTCTTTTCTTTACCCACGTGGTTATATAAACAAATACACAACAATTGGTCTATTTTATATGTTTTAAACCTTGATTTATAGTCTTTAATAGGATTATATAGCTTAGGCTTCGTCATAGAGGTTTTAAATGATACATTTTGTTGCTTAGCCTGTTTTTCATTTCTTATTTTCTTGTGGCAGAAGTCGGACATTTGTCTATTTGTTTATTGTGGTATGGAGCATTATCAATAATCATAACGCTATTGGGTTGTAAACTGGGAATCAACTGGTTATTTACCCGTTTTTCGCAATTATCATAATTCATTGCGTCATGATAACCCCCTGTTTTGCGCAACTAGATTTCCACCGAGCATAGGCGCCTGTTATAGATTTACAATTATTAACATGTCTCCTTTCGAAATACATTTTCTAAGCCCATCATTGGATCCGTCACTCCAGGCTTTTTGATGGTTTTGATTTGAACGAATGTAAGTTTCATTAATTAAATAATTGGCTGTCCTTCGTCTCTAACTGTCCTCATTTTTTTCAAAAATTCGACGCGGAAATGTCGTATCTCTTGTTTCTCCATTAAAACATTTTTATTATTTCTAGTAGAAGCCGGGTAGCGCAGTTGAGAAAGTACTGGTCTTGCATTAAGCAAGTCCTCGGTTTGAATCCCGCAGGAGCCGGAATTTTTCCGCAGCCTTGGCGATTAGAATCGGGCTCACAGACCCAAGAGATAGAGTAACAAGATCCACACATCTAACATACAATGGTTGCTACGCAAGCACAAATGGCACGCTCCAATTTTGTAACTCGCAACTCGGGGCAAGTTGAGCACTACACCGCCAGATGCTAGCGTACAAAGCACCAACATATACACCGCTAGTGTAACACGAGGTTAATGGTTAATGATAATACTAATACATTATTTTTAGTCTTTCGCCAATAAAAACCAAGTTTATGCATCTCTGCGTAAACTATCCAAGCCGCCCATATAACCTGTATCGGCTGAGAATTTTGTAAGAATATTGGAAACTGTCGGAACTTGTTTCTCAGTTACATGGAGATTATGTATTGTCCTACGCAAAATACAATGGCCAGCTTTGTCCAACATTATTTTCGTTGTTATATTCCTTCGCTTTTTATTTGGCGTAGAAAATGAAGTTTTATGCCCAATCTTGTTTGATGCGCTTCACTTTTGATGCGTGTTATCGTACTTTTACTTACGCCCGTTGCAGCTACAACACGTTCCATGACCTAATAAATTCGTAAAAATTAGAATAAGTTTTACACTTATAAGTTAATTTTATTACACTAAGAATTTAGTTTAACCTTAGCTAAATTAATAATTGGAGTTCCAGCCTTCCAGAAGCGGCTTCTTGAATCATAAATTGCAATATACTGCTTAAAATTTCACGGCTTTGTTCACCAATCATTTTAAATTTTATTTTACTAGTGAAAAGTATTTTGCTTTTTAAAACAAAATTAACAACAAAAACAAAAATAGCAACAATAACAATAGCAATAACAAAAGCAATAACAAAATAACAGAATTAACAAAATCAACAGCAACAGTAATTTTCATACTTTAAAACTCAAACAATCTGTCCTATGACGTTAGTTAGTATTTCGTAGTTAGTATTTGGTGTAGGGAGACTGATGTCAAGCAAGTATGCCTTCATAGGCCCTTTTTGCCAACCCGGTTGATAAGGTCTAGACATGCAGAGTACCAGGTACCTTAGTCCTACTTAGAATTTTGGCGAGACTATGGAGTTTCAACCCTAGCAAGGAATATTTTACATGCTACACATCGTAGTAACGTGGGACCCATGGCTTTACATCACTTCCGAATGATGGTATTCTGTAGAGGTTTTCATAAAGGTTACTAAATCATAAAGGTACCGCCAACTGTGCAAACATATATCTTTTGTCTCTTTTAATTTGGGGTTCCTGTTATTAGTGTCTCACTCCCACTCTCACTTTTTTAGAATGTTCTGTCCTTTTTAATTTGGGGGAACAAAATCTTGGAATGGAATGGCGGTACCTTTACATATTTAGTGACCTTAGTTTTGATTCCCATTTTAATTTTTTTAAAAACCTCACCGGGATCGGAGATTGAACTTTCTACCCTTAGATCAGTAGCCAGAATGCTTAACCACTAAGCTATTGAGCCGGGCTATCATATGACGTCACTGCGCAAACGGAATCCTTCTACCCACCGCTACTGATTATGTACTTGTCATTTAAAATATAACCAAACTTGGTATGTTTGACAAGTACTTTTTCCGCATATTGCCAATTCAGTGAAATAAAATATGATCAAAACGCCTTTCATGGCTTACCTTGAGAGTCAATCTAGATTTTGTAAGCTGTAGTTTATGTTATTAATTTCTTTAATTTACATTTATGTTGAATAAGTGCTATTTAAATATACAGTATTAAAAGACGGGTAACAAATTTTAAGGGGTGATAGTACTCATCAAAATAAGACAAAAAGTTCTTGTGAAATTACGTCCGAAAATCGTTACCAAAAGCTGATGTCTCGCTTAATAAATTGCATTTGGTGAAAGAATTGGTTTTTGGTATTGGTCGCAACTTGCAACTCTGTACCTTTTATATTTTACTATATCATCTTAAATTGTTAATATTAATAAGTCATAATCATTAAAAGACAATTGAAGGCTGATGTCGATACAAAATTGATGATTATTCAGTTTTAACGCTTCTATTTATTTCTTCTTACTTTTTAAAGTAGGTATTTTGTACAGCAGTAGAGCAACCAGCCACCTTACTTGATGAAAATGGCGTGTAGGCCAAATTTCTTAATATATTAATAATTTTCGTATTATTAATTTCTTATTATAATCGATGCTGTTGATATTAAACCATGATACATCTATCATTTACCATTAGCCAGTAAACGGAACTATCGATAAAAGAATCTGGTTAAGTAATTTGAGAATGTACGTGGGATGTATCATCTTCAACATGACTTAAATAGTGCACAAGTCTGTGTTTATATGTGAGATTGGTTGGCCATAAACTTACATAAAACTAGGTGCATGTTTCTGGTTGATGCAGTACAATTTTCAAAGCCTTCTGATGCCTACTAACCGCTTGTATTTTTGAAAAGGTCCTGTATGTATGGTATGTATCGGTACGATATATGTAAATGTCGAATAACATTACAGTATGTATATGACTGACAAGCATTTGTAATATGAATATTCTCTTGTTTCAGAAATGTGGAAAAGATTCAAATGCAGCATCTTATGGAGTAAGAACGAGGTGACTTGTTTGATTGCCCAGTTTTGTCACATCTGTTTGAGGTAGGTATTCAGATTTAAATAAATTGTGTGCTAGAAGATGGGAAAATGTAATTGGCAGTTGTATAATAGGTATCACTTTTATGAACAATATGATATTTCCCAAAGTCGTTTATGAACTGGTGTTCTGTAATTTTTAAAATAACAGGATAACACATTTAGTGCTGATGTCGTGTTAGTGAGTGAAGTTTGAACTTCCTATAATGACGTATACATATTTATATTAGTTGTGGAAAATTCTGTTGCTTTGCAATAAATAATATTAGTGATAAAAATGAACCTTCGATTATGGATGTTGCAATGTGAACCGAAAAAATATGTTTGAATTTTTAAGCTCATTTTCATTTAATATGAAATATTTAGTTTGTGTTATAAAAGTAACCCTATCATAGGGTCGCCATACATCCAGATTTTTTCGAATTGTACCGATTTGGAGCTAGTTGTCGCACAATGAAATACTGTCCCGATTTTCCAAGAAACTTTCACGCTTTATCGATTTTCAGTAATTTCGGGAAATTGTGGTTCAATACCTCTAATATAATTTATAACTAATTGTGTATCCAGTACTTCGATCAGACAAACTAAGGAGGTAGTGTAACGGGAGAAGGGGTAATTAATTGTGTAGACGGAAACGGCCATCTTGAAGAGCCATTTTTGATCTGTCAATCCGGTGTGAAACAGAAGCCAGTTTTGTTTTAGCGATTTATTTGTGAGTTTTGGGTTTGTCGTTTGGATATTTTTTACCCTAAATATAGAGTGTAGTGACTTTAATTGTGTAATTTGTGTATAAAACTTTATTTTTTTACGTGTTTGGACACTTAACCTTACAAACACAGTTTCATGTATTTGTTGCGGAATATCACACAAATCAAGGAAAAGAGGCATACATTTCCATCGGTATGTAAATTTCTACTGTTATTTGTTACCGTTAAGTCCATATTTTTGTAGTTATAACATCATTTGCTACGCATTGTTTGTGTACATATTTTGAAGGTCAGTAACCTTCGATCAGTTTTTCTGGTCGAGTCAGTGACGTGCCTAAAGAAATTGAAAAGTTTGTAAAACGTTTTCGTCTGATGATGCAAATGTATTCTAGGCTAAACATCTCGGCCAACTAATATGAAATCTTAACCTTGTAGCTGCAATATTAAGAATTTGTTTATTGTTCGTAAATACAATTCATACTGGATGTCGGTCATATGCAGGAGCCACTTTGGTCTACTCACTCACTGCCATACCTTACCTCCTTAGTTTTTCTGCTGGAAGATCCAGTAGCTAGCTATTTGCTATTCTGGAATTTGGGTTTCAAAGACTTTTTAAATAGGCGATTATGAGTTTATGCGAATAACACCTTGATCCACATTTTATATAAGAATAATATAATATAAGAATAAGAATTTATTAGTCCATATTGTAGCTTCTACATACAAATAGATATATAAAAGCAATTCAGACAAGTCCAAAATTTAATATAAATGACGCCAAGTATAGTAGGCATATAACAATACACAAAATAAAAATATGCACTAAAGGGTCAGGTTGGTTCACGTTTAACACAGTGATCAATAAACTCAAGATCCAATCTTCTAAGTTCTTCTTCTGTTTCAAAGTTTCAAAACTTTGAATACCTATTACACTGTTTCAATGCTCGTTTTGTTATTCTTTCTGTCTATCTTTTGTTCATTTATTCGTCGTTTGTTGTTAATAGTTATTGGTTGGTTATTACATTAATGTATCAGAATGATGACATTATGATGTGCATTTCAATATTTTAACGGCATCCAAAAACGCCTAACTTACTG
This sequence comes from Agriotes lineatus, assembly GCA_940337035.1. NCBI lineage: Eukaryota > Metazoa > Arthropoda > Insecta > Coleoptera > Elateridae > Agriotes > Agriotes lineatus. The sequence goes on along the minus strand of CALNHX010000406.1, from coordinate 90,510 downwards.
TATGAACTTATTTTTACAAAAATATGAGAAATACAAATCCGTATCTGAAAATTTTTCTGATGATGAGAAAAAGAAGCTCGAAACGTAATGAATCCATAATATGTGGTACATTGTTGAATTCAGAATAAAAAGGGCTTCACAAATTTGGCATAAAAAATCAGGAACCTATTTAAAAACATGAAGGTGATTATGGTTTCTCGAAGACGAAACGTCGGATAAAAAATTTGATAACGTAATAGTTAAGTTCACTAGAAGTTGCTACAAAGAAGTTTAATTAGTTTCGCTCTAACTTTAATAATAACGCCAGGAAAAAATAAAATAGAAAATCCAAAAATTCGTTTTTTTAGATAATTCGAAAACGAAAAATCAAATCAAGGATTTCTAGGCGTCATTTTGTTAGTCCTTTAATTACGAAACTTTCTTTCCATTTAACCAAATTTGTATCTCTTACAATTACCGAGATTCCTATACTGGCCCTCTTTATCTTGGACACACTGTATACTAACGACAGTTAAAATTTTATTTTTACTGGATATTCTTCTACATGAATCTTTAGGTTGTATGCTAAAAATTAACCTAATTATTCTTTTTTGACGAACGAATGCTCTATTAAAACGTTGAGCCTCTCCCCATGACAAAATATGGAATGATAAAATAGGATATACAAGTCCGTAGTAAGTAGAAATAAGTGCTGTAATTGAAAAATCATTTTATAAGTTTAAAATAGTAACAAAAATACGATTGAGTCTTCAACACATATCATTTATATGACTACACCAGTCAAAATTATTATTTATACAAAGTCCAAGAAATTTGACGTCAGTAACCCTTGTTATATTCTTGTCACCAACTAAAATATCCCGCCGGGGTCGGTAGCTCAGTGGTAAGGATCCTGACTACTGATCTAAGGGTCGCGAGTTCAATTCCCGGTCCCGGTGAGGTTTTCAAAAATAAAAAAATGCAGTTGAAAGCTTCTACAGAATGCCATCATTCGGAAGTGATGTAAAGCCGTGGGTCCCATGTTACTACGATGTGTAGCATGTAAAAGATCCCTTGCTAGGGTTGGAACTCCTTAGTCTCGGCAAAATTCTAAGTAGGACTTTGACCATATGACCAAAGCAGTCGGTGTCTAAGGTACCTGGTACTCTGCATGCCTAGGCCTTGTCCATTAACAAACAAACAAACAAAATATCCCGGAGTCCGGGTGACTTAAATTTTGGGTAAAACTCAACAAGAGCAGTTTTAGACATATTTATAATTAAATTGTTCTTGGTACACCACAGTGTGAAATCATTAATAATTTGACTTATTTTTGTGCTGAGCATATTAGGATCTTTTTCACTTACTGTTATACTTGTATCATCCGCATACATAAAAGTTTTGCCAAAACTGATGTGCTCAGGCAGGTCGTTTATGTATAAAAGAAAAATCAACGGGTCAAGGACACTGTCTTGAGGCGTACTTAATTTTAAACAATGTACAGGGTGGCCAGATAATTAAGAAATGTTATCATTGAATCTTGAAAAAAGACAAATAAATAACAATAAATACCGGTTTAATAGCGTCTTTTTAAAATTATACGATAACTAAATTTGCTTTCTTCGATATTTCAGGCTACAAATAAGGTATCGGGATACGGTTTTCACTAGCCTATTTAGGTATCATTTCACTACATTTTTATGAAAAAAAGTCATATTGCATTAAATTTTTTTAAAGAATATTGCAATTTTCTGTTATTATATCAAAAAACGCGCTCTAGCGGCAACACTAAGAATTATACATATCACAGGTAAGATGGCTTTGATGGAACAATAAGTGCTTTTTCCAACGAGACCAAGTTTATTAAAATCCGTTCAGTCATAAGACATAAGGCCCTGAACGCACGGGGATTCCGTATCCCAGATTCGGTATGCGGGATACAGAATCTGGGTCTATTCAAACGCGGCGACTGAATCTCAGACGCGGGCCTTCAGTCACTTGCAGTGCCGTGCTGTTATGGAATTAGCATTGCTGTTCTTTGTTTCTGTCGAATTAGTCTAGAAGTGCTGTATTTAAAGTCAGGGATTGGGCTCTACTAAGCTAATAAATTTTTTATTGTCAAATAACGTACGCTTTATGATCGTTGTATAGTAAGGAACGCCCTGCTTAATCGATTTAAATGGAAGTTGAAGAAAATCTGCTACGCCTAATGATATGATATCATATGTTCTGGCTGGCAAAAGTAGGCGAGTCCAGGCCGTGGTACACGTGGACTCATATCCTCTATATGCTCCAATGGTAAATCGGTATCTGAGATACAGAATGTGTCGCCGGCGGCCGATTTTCCTTATCTCTCCATTTCGGCCGCCGGCGACAAATTCTGTATCTCGGATACCGATTTACCATTGGAGCATATGGAGCATATGAGTCCACGTGTACCATGGCCTGGACACACCTACTTTTTCCAACCACAACATATGATATCATATCATAGGCGTAGCAGATTTTCTTCAACTTCTATTTAAATCGAATAAGCAGATCGTTCCTTACTATACAACGATCATAGAGCGTACATTATTTGACAATGAAAAATTTATTAGCTTAGTAGAGCCCAATCCCTGACTTTAAATACAGCACATCTAGACTAATTCGACAGAAACCAAGAACAGCAGTGCTAGGTTTATAACAGCATGGCACTGCAAGTGAGGGGCCCGCGTCTGAGATTCAGTCGCCGCGTCTGAATAGACCCAGATTCTGTATCCCGCATACCGAATCTCGGATACGAAATCCCCGTGTGTTCAGGGCCTAATTGATAAGGTACGTTAGTGACCAGATGTTAATTAAAAGTTTTGTTAATGCAGTTTTTGTTTATTTACACTTCAAAGATATGGTTTTTGTGTTTTGTGTCATTAAATTAAAATATTCCATAGGCGGGTATACATTTTTAGAGTGAAATTATTTTGAATTTTAACTCAATTTTGAGGGTGTTTTAGAAAAAAATGGCAAATAAAACTTTGTTCAGTTTCATGAGATCTCTATGTGGCTAAATGTATTACGTGAACTTCCATAGCACCCTGTATTAATAGCCACATATTTTAACATTTACATTTTTATTAGAGCTTTGGATTAGTGTTAAATTTAATTTATTATTAGTTTCCTTTGCGAATAATAGTTTCAATTGTTTTGTTAGTATTTACTTTCTAATATTTGATAAATTAACTACAAAGAATTTAAACAAAAACTTGAAAAAATATTAAAGTACCTGGTGAATTACCCTTTTCGTAATCTTGTTTCGAAATTGTTATTTTCAAATATGGAAACCCTACCCTCAGTGAGTAAACGATATTTCATAAAATGTTCCGACCTCACTATCAATGTTTGTCATTCGTGTTTGAAACTGATGGTAATTGTAACAGTCTCTGTCTATAAACATTTTTGGACAGGCTATGGATTTTCAACTGCATCTTTTAATCCCTACCATAATCAATGTAATCAGCTATAATAATTTTGCCTTAAAAATCAGAAATGTTGTCTAGGAGTTCATTAAATACAAGCTATTGCATTACAACCATTTTCTTAAACACAGTTTTTACTAAAAAAATATTTGACGGGTGTTAATTTGACAGATAAATTATACAGGATTGCTATTTTTACCATGTGCAGCCTTTTTTGTTATTGCATATAGACATTAGGTTCAATGGGAAGAATGCCAAGACTTATGGGTATTATAAATCTCGAATTTAGTTATTTGTAGCACTTCCTGTTTAATTGGAAATTGCATCAACTTTGGCTTTTTAAGTGGAACACTCCGAAGTTTTATGAATTTTTGGTTTGGAAAAATGTTTGCTCTAAAAAACTAACACATATGTACAGGGTCGGCAAATTTCGTTGTTTTCATGGGGAATGTTGATAACGTAAGAGATATGGACAAATGAATCACCCATCCTTAATCTCTTTTTTTGAGAAAAGCTTAATGGTGAAAACCAAAACTGGCTGTAGTCGTTTGTTTTCGGGCTATAAACAAAGTTTTATTTTTCACTTTTCGTTTTGTGACTGTATCGCGTCTATTTATGAAAATAGAGAAAATCAATTTCTACATTATTCAGATACTTTTTTGATAAGAATGCAGTGGCATAGTCAGGTTTTCAAAAAAAGTTTCGAATTACGAGTTATGCCATAGAGTTGTACTTTTTTGTATGGAATTTATAGTTGACTATGGCATCATGGGGAAGAGGTATTTTTTCTCATAACAGTGATATGCATCATAATATATAACGTAATATACAATGTCTGTCATAAGTTTGGGCACATGGGATTTTTTATTATCCATTTATCAGAAAATTTTATTTTAATAAAAATTGGTTATAATTGAAAGGTGCAAATATGAATTGACAGCCATTTATTCTGGAAAACAATTTTCAATGGTTTCTCATATTTATATCTTACCCTACTGTGTATTACAGAAAATGAGATACTTCCAAGTGATTATCGGGTATGACGTATGTATTGTTGAACTTGAGTAGAAGTAAAAAAATATGTATCCTCCAAAAATGCAATAACAGATGATCTGAACATCAAAAGGAATTCAAATAAATTATAATTTTTTATTGGAATGTTACAACAAATATTTTCAAATAATATTTTTGTGTATTTTGAAAGACAATGGCACTTTATTCTTGAGCTATTTTCATATTTTCTATCCTCCCCTTATACGAAAGGTGATACTTAAACTTTGACACGCGTATTTTTAGTTTGAGAAGATGCAGATATTTTTATCAAGAATACATTTTTCGCATGAATAATAAAACAATTTTCCATGTATGTCCAAATTTATGACATACATGTGTAACATTATAAGCAAGAATGAAAAATGACTAATTCTGTCAATCAAATGGTCGGTATTGTAACAATGCAATGACAGATACTTTGTGTAATCAACAGTAATTCCAAGTGCATTAAAATAGCCGATTAAATTTTGACGTTTTCTGTCAGAATGTTTTGCTAAGAAATTTACCAGATATATTTCTTCAGAGCAAAACATTCTGACAGAAAATCGCCAAAACTTGTTCAGGCTAGTTTACATGCACGGGGGATGTTCGGCATAAATATTTCCTGAATAAATAGATAAAATTCAGTTGGTGAATCAACTTTAATAATCATGTTAAAAATTATGCACAAGCAATTAAATTTTGACACATTTTTAACCGCGGTTAAATTTTGACGTTTGAATTTTTGTCATTATTAAACTGACAGAAACCATGGTGATTACGCATTATTATGGATATGAAGGAAGTAATCACGTATATTCTATACAACACAAGCCTTCAACTAGAAAACGAAGAAATATTAGAAACTACTTTAAAAATTGGGTTTTTTCTATAATGTGGTGAAAATTATTAAATCGGCCCCACGTGATATATATCACTGGAATGTGGGAAAGATTCTTTTTCATGACAAATTTTATATAAAAAATACAATTTTGTGGCATAACTCAAAGTTTGATTTTTTTTTTGAAGAGCCGACTACGTCTCTGTATTTTCATGAAAAAAGTGTCTGAAGGATGTAGAAATAACTTTTCTATTCATTGGACTATATCATGTTAAATAAGGGGTACTAACCAACTACACGCTCAGTCGAGCAACGGGTACTCGTGGAAAAATGTGTTCAAACTTCTGTTTGCCTATGATATAGACAATTCGTTGAAATTGTACGGAAACAAATTAGACTGAAAAACTAGTTCACGATGTGTAACCATTATAGTAGACGTGTGCCGCGCTCAGCATTAATATGGTATGATTAGGTCAAGTTTTATACACATTGTTTACAAGCAGGGAATTTAATGCAAGCGTTGTGTTTTGCACTTATGCAAATAGTAGGTTATTAGGTCGAGTAGCAAAACACGACACAATTTATTTGTATATACAGCTCTGTATGTTATTTGATTTTTTTAATATTAATATTCAATCGTGAACAGACAAAGGCTACGAATGTCTTAAGAAGTAGTAAGGCCTGGCTACTCCATTCACATCTTATCCTCCTACAAGCTTCATCCCTTCACCAAGTGTAAACTCCTTCGGTAAAATAACCTGGTCCTATAACTATACAATTTATGTTCGGAACTGCATCCTGAACGAGTGCAAGAAATAATCCACGGAACTACACAAATTGAAGGCTTGCATAAATTCAAGGAGCATCGCTGACAAATTTTTGAGAACCCTTGCTTTAAATAAAACCTATATGAGCCCCACCGGTTAATGAGTGTGTACTGTACAGCTTTATTTTATGAATTTTGTATAGATAATATCGTGTGTTCGAAAAAACTCATTTGCAGCATGCCATCATCAAATTGAAGTTTGCCATAACTTGATACATACCCATTGAAGCAAATGAACTACTACAAGTCAGAAAGAACTAAATTACATCTTGATTTGAACTATTTTTCTAAAAATATACAAAACACTTAATAAAAACAAATTTTATTGACTGTTATGATTAATACACTCGTTGTTGTTGTATAACTGCCATCTTATTTTTCTTTTTGCTTGATACAAATAGACTTAATGCAGTGTAAATTTTGCCTGTCACGGTGACTAATGTTTTCATAAACAAAATGCAATCTAACATTCACCTACAGACTTAAGTTCAGACAAAACCAGATCTTTTATCTTTCTTTCCAAGGCCTGCCGTAAATGAGTTTTTTTTGGAACAAACAATACTAATAACCTGTTTGGGCATAATTACTCTGCATGCACAATGCTTCTGCATTGCTAAATTCTTAATAGGTTAATAGCAATATACTTTTGTTATAGGAGCGAAGATGTCCAACTACTTTTGGCCCACCATTAAAATAAATTTAGACAAACATAATGAACATTAAACAAGAAAGTGCGGCGAGTAAGTGCTGTAGTTCCACAGTAACTACATCTTGTATGTCACAGAATATGGATAACAATGAAAATTTTAATATGTTGTACATAAAACAAGAAAACATCAAAATTTTTGATAAAATTGGTATTCATACAGAAATTAATATTAAACAAGAAAATGTTACATTAAAAAGTGAAGATTATGAAAATAAAACATCTGACAAAAATAATATAAGTGTAGTTATGGAGACTTGTGGAGGAAATAAATCGCAAAGTTGCTCTGTATGTGGATACAAAACGACATTCAGAACTAATTTAGTTAGACATATGAGAATACATACAGGAGAAAAACCGTACAGTTGTTCGATTTGTGAATACAAAACAACTCGTAAAAGTGTTTTAGTTAAACATATGAGGTCTCATACCGGAGAAAAACCATACAGTTGCTGTCGCTGCGAATATAGAGCAGCACATAAAATTAGTTTAGTGAGACATATGAGATCGCATACAGGAGAAAAACCATATAGCTGCTCCGTTTGTGAGTACAAAGCAACACAGAAAGGATTATTAGATATACATATGAGAATACATACAAGAGAAAAACCGTACAGTTGTTCCATTTGTGATTACAAAGCAACATGTAAAAGTGTTTTGGTTAAACATGTGAGGGCTCATACAGGAGAAAAACCATACAGTTGCTCCATTTGTGAATACAAAGCAGCACTAAAACATCATGTACTTGAGCATATGAGGTCTCATACTGGAGAAAAACCATACAGTTGCTCTAATTGTGAATACAAAGCAACACAGAAAAGTACAATGGTTACACATATGAGATCTCATACAGGAGAAAAACCATACATTTGCTCTGTTTGTGAATACAAAGCAGCAGATAAAAGCTCTTTAGTTAAACATATGAGGTCTCATACAGGAGAAAAACCGTACAGTTGTTCTATTTGTGAATACAAAACAACCCGTAAAGATGTTTTAGTTAAACATATGAGGTCTCATACAGGAGAAAAACCATACAGTTGTTCTATTTGTGAATATAAAGCAACACAGAAAGGATCATTATATATTCATATGAGAATACATACAGGAGAAAAACCATACAGTTGTTCCATTTGTGATTACAAAACAACACGTAAAAGTGTTTTAGTTAAACATATGAATATGAGGTCTCATACAGGAGAAAAACCACAGAGTTGCTCCAGTTGTGAATAGAAGCAGCACGAAAACATCATTTACTTGAGCAGATGAGGTCTCATACGGAGCAAACCCATGCACTTGTTCTGTTTGCGAATACTAAGCAACACAGAAAAGATATTAGTTAATACATATGAGAATACATACAGAAGAAAAACGATACAGTTAGTCAGTTTGTGAATACAAAGCAACACAGAAAAGTTCTGTAGTGCAACATAGGAGGTCTTATTTAGGAGTAAAACCATACAGTTGCTTCCTTAGTATACACAAAGCAATACAAAAACTAATTAGTTATACATATGAGGTATCATACAAGAGAAAAGTCTTTATGAATACAAAGCAACAGACACAGCATTTAGTTAAGCATATGAGATGTCATACTGGAGAGAAACCGTAGTTGCCCTATTTGTCAATAGAAAGCTACAATTAAAGGTTATATAGTTAAACATACAATGTCTCATACAGAAGAAAATCTCCGATGGTGTTGTGTTAGTGAATGCAAATTAATACAGAGAAAATTATACCATACATGAGGTCTTGTAGCATAGGAGAAAGGTTTTAATGATTTTAAATGTAAAACTGTAAGTAAAAGTACTTTTGTCACACACAAGATCTTATTTATGAGCAGAAAAAAAGGATATTAATATATGTAAGTTAGTAATCTTCTAATAATTAAAGGTGAAATAATTTGTGATTTTGTAATATTAATTATATTTTGACATATTTAAAACAAAAAGGTACTTTACCTGAATATAAAATGTCTTTTATCTACTGGCAAGGCGTCCTTAATTTGAAAAAAAATGCAAATGTACTTAAAATTACTTTCAAGCCAAGCAGGCTTAATCCCAAATATGAAACTGGAATACAAAATTTTACTGTCATTTACACCTATAGCATCACTTTTATGTGGATACATTGTATATGTTAGTAAAAATATATAAGTAATAATAAATGTGAATTTGTTGTACCTATCTCTTCCTTCTGATTAGGTAGTGTTAATAACCAGTATCCGGATTGTAGTATATGCAGTTCCAAGAAGTAATAAAGAAGTTACGCTTTAGTTTATGACTATGAGGTAAAATAAACTGATGTGGTAATTATTATTAACCACATCAGTTGGCCAGCTAGTAAATGAAAATAACTATTAGTTCTGACTTTACAGGGCGACTCTAATGCCATCTAATTTCTGCTGCTTTGTAAACAGTAGTTGCACAGACTCGAACCTCTTGCATATGCTATCTGGAACTGTTGATAACAACTGTAAAATAGTATTAGTAATAGCATCTTTATTTGGATATAGCAAAAAAATGACTACAAGCTTCTTGGTAAGTAGATATATTAACTCTAGGGGATTTTTCCTGTGAGGCCTCCAACCCACTCCTGGTCGAAGGTCTGGGCAACATTATCTTCGTCATGGATTATGCTTTGTAGCCTGTTCTCGCATTTAATCTTCCCACTTCTCGGTGTCTCCTGATTTTGTATAGGTGAGCTCCAAATGTAGCTTTATAAAATGCAGTGTAGACACTTTTGCTTTATAATTGACAGTACATTGAGTGGCTTTTTCCAAAAGTAAACTGAAAGTTACGAGGTAAGGTCCATATATTCCTGGCCTCCCCTATTTGCGATGACACTAGTGAAAATTTCAAGTGAATTATTTAGCTTATTCCTTTATTAGGCTATGCAAAGAAAGCGAATTGTTCAGGTGGCACAGTATTTTATTGACAGTTAAAGAATGAAAGTCTTGTCAAGCATTTTTCCGAAATGTTTAAAATTGAATATTGTGCTGTGATAAAGTTTCTCACAAAAGAAGGTGTTACTTCGACAGAAATTAAAAAACGATTTAATGATATTTATGGGGACTCCTCACCTTCATTCTCCACGGTAAAAGAATGATCTAAATTATTTGGCGTGGGCAGAGAATCTCTCGAAGATGGTCCTCGTGAAGGTCGGTGTGTAACAATGGTTACTCCACAAAATGTTACATTAGTTGAAGCAGAGGGCATAAATGATCGCCGTTTAAAAACAAAAGAAATTGCAGGAACGATCAATCTTTCTTAAACAACTTTCCTTCGAATTCTCCGTGACAATTTACACACGAGTAAGATTAGTACAAGGTGGGTACCAGAACTTCCCACTCTTATTCATAAGCAGCAAATAGTTGACTGTTGCGTCGAATTTTTGGAGCTCTGTCCTGATAACAAGAACGTAGTAATTGATTCTATTGTTACCGGGGACGAAACTATGGTTCTTTATGATGATCCTCTTTCAAAAAAGGAATCTATGGAGTGGTGTCGTCGAGGACAACCACCACCGAGGAAAGCAAGTCTTCTCCCAACGAAGAAAAACGTTGCCACAATATTTTGTGACTGCAAAGGAATTTTGCTGACAGATTTTAAAGAACGGAATACTACCGTAAATGAAACATATTCTGCTAACGTACTGCACCGGTTACGTTAGGCTATTAAAGAAAAACGAAGACGAAAGCTCGGTAAAGTTGTGCGTCTATTACACGACAATGTCCCAGTACACTCTACAGCAGTTGCAAAGGCTGCTATTCAAGATTTTGGGTTTTTGGAACTCATCCACCCACCCTATAGCCCTGACCTAGCACCAAATGATTACTATCTGTTTTCAAAATTGAAGTCAGACTGGCGTGGTTTAAAATTTAGGAACGATGAAGAAGTTCAAACAGCAGTTTTGAATCATTTTGAGGATAAAAGTGCGGAATACTTTTATAAGCGTATAGAAATGTTAATTAAGCGTTGTGAAACATGTGTTGATATTAAAGAAGATTACATTGAAAAATAATGAAGACGTTTTAATTTTATCGTAGCTCTAACATACCTATGCCGAGAATATATGAACCTTACATCGTATGTAGTGTCGTAAGGTTTCCTCTTTTGTCAAGTAAGCGTTTACGAACAACTTTTTCCAGTAGTTTTGAGAGGGAAAAGTTTGCTAATGCAACATTTTCAAGTTTGATTCCCTCTGGATTTCATGCTCTTAAACTCTACAAAGTGTTGTTACAGTTAATATTGCCTACAGCAAGTTGTGGATTGATAGTATTGTAATAACCTGACTTTCTACGTTAATTCTTTAACTTTGAACTATGATTGATTACCGATGTTATTAAACTTTTTACTCTCGGATAGCCACAGATGCCAGGGTTCAGTCTGGTTAACTCAAATATACAATCAAGTACACATCAAACAAAGCGATTTATTTTGTATACCTATTTACATTTTAAAACAATAACTAAAATATTCTATGTAATTTCGAATAAACGATTTGAGTTTCAATGTATCGCGGGCAGGCTGACGCCTACTGGGTTAGGCAAACCACGATGTTTTCTCCGGTCGTATCTTCTCGGCTGCCGGACGAAAGCAGTTCGTAGTTAGGAGAGCGTCCTCTACTCGGCTAAACTGGAAACAGAAATTAGGTTAAGTTGTTTATTTTTATCGGGGGCATGAAACAAAGTTAGATTTGCCCTTATTTCGGGGTGTTGAGAATGAATTTGACGTGAGACGTAACCTCGTTACGTCAAAGCTATCCTGCAGTGCCCGTGAAACCTCGTGTAATGCAAAACCTTTTATGATAAGTGAAAAGGCGGTGGAACTACATATCGTGTGTCAGCTAATAACTTTTAAGCCAAATTTGTGTTTAAAGCTGTTACTGAAATTCCAGGGGTGCCTAAGTGATAACTAGGGGTTTTCTAATTACGTTATTCAAGGTGACTAAACCCTCCTTTAAGCTACCTGAATTACTTTTAGCTTGAAGCTAACCTCACACAATTTTTGGTTTAGATTATGTACTATGAATTGCGGCACTGCAGAAAGCACGGGAAATCTTCAGGACAAGATCCCTCTGGGTAAGTGAAGCTTTGAATTTTTACGAGTACGTTAATTCCGGGAGTTTCGTTGCGGGCTCTTAACCTCGCGATTCTTGTTCAAGCTTATGCGCGGACCTGGAGGGCCACGTTTTTAAAATGCTTTCTGAATGAATTACGTGGACGTTGTCGGGGAGCGGTTTCGAGGAGGTCTAAGACTCCTATCAGGCGTATATGCACAACGAACCACGTACGAGTTTTAGACCACACCGGTTTCGAGGAGTAAACGTATATAAATTCCAGACAGGCATATATAAACAATGATCCACGTCTGAATTTTAAATAAGATAACTCCTGAATAGGCTCGACGGAGATCAATAGGCACTGAAAATCAATGAGCCACTTTGATCTTTCGGGGATTTCTGGGAACGATTGGTTCTGGGACTAAAAGTCAAAAGGTGCCTTTTCCAATGGGTGCTACGTCTATTTATACATTACCCATCTCCTTCGTCTAAGCTGGAATTGGGGCGGGAATGCGTCGGAAGATGAACGCCCGTGAGCCCGCGCACCTCGGTCGTTTCTTCGCCTAAACTCGCGCTCTGCGATGTTATCCTTGAATCGTGACGAAATTTTGGCGGCGACCAAATTTGAACGCATTTTGAATCGTAAATAATAATTTCGGCCGGCGCTAACGTCACAGTATCACAGCTTAATCTTAAGTGATGTTGTTTCAATTCTCAAGTTTGCAGTTTCTGGTAGTCGCGTATGCTCCAATATTTTGTTGATAGTAATCGCCACTCCTCCTGAAGCCACTGTAGAATTTCTATCACTTCGGTAAACGTTATATCTTGGAATTTTAAAATTTTTGGTTTTGGCAAGATGTGTCTCATTAATGTATATGTCAATGTACATTATATCTAGCCAGGAATGCTATAAATAACGAACGTTGGTTGATAATCCCAATAGCATTCCAACTAAAGATTGTTACGTGCTAAAAGCCTATTATACTAATGTTAGTACCTTAGTTTACGTTATACAGGGTGATTTATAACGGGCGGACCAAACCTCAACAGTTTGTTGGGGAGGTCATTTTGAGTAAAAAATTTTATATGAACATAGCTCGTATTCCATTTAGTTACCTAACTACAAGAGATCAAATTTTTATTAAGGGGCGGGTAAAGGTAAAACCGCTCAAAGTAGCCGATGTTTCAAGCGTCATATCTACTACGTATGTGGGCCAATCATATCAAACTTGTTTTTGTATGATAGCCTGTAGTTTTATCTGCCAGCGACGAAGATAACTGTTAAAGAAGTACAATTTCTTATTTTTTTTTGCTAGGTTAAAGTATGTCCCTCTGGGATATATATTGTGTAATGTTACAGTATTCAATTTAAGATGACCAGTCCTTCATTCTTCGGGTGAATGATGATTTTTTATCTTTTACTCTCTTTGAACTAGTGTGTATGAATTCTGTGGTAGTGAGTGGATTGTGTTAGTGACATTAAGACCGGTAGGGGTTTTCTCTAGGAGGTTTGCTTCCGCCTCGGGAGTACTAAAAGTTGTCAGGGGGGGGGGCACGCTGTGAAAATTTGGTTGGTTTGGGAAGTTGCTGTGGTTGGGGTTTTTCGGAGATGGGTTGTTACGAGGTTGCTCATCGGCGTTGCATTTCCATCTAGCAGCGACGAGTGATCTCGATCTCTGGGTTGCTCTAGCTATGGATTCCATTCGGGCCACCATGGTCTTCACAGGGTAGTTGCTCTTTTGTGGTATGGGTTCTGGGTTGTTAAAGGTTGAATGGTAGGGACATGTTATCACAGACGGTTTCCATATTCTCTGGTGTATCTATATGTATCCTTATTGGATAAAATTCCTCTTTATTTAAAAGTTTCGTTAAAATTTTTCCTTTCTGGTAAGGGGGGAGTTTGTTACGTGCTAAAATCTTATTGTACTAATAGGAGTAGTTTACGTTATATATAGTCGTGAATAAACGATCAAGTGGGAAAAACGCAGTCAAAGCTTATGAAAATTAATATTCGAATTGTAAGAGTTTTTAAAAAAGAAGGGAGGGTAGAAAAATAATAACAGGTTTTTGTTATATAAAATTGGCGACAGAAGCTGTGCATAAAAGGTTTTTCGTGGTAAAAATGTGGTAAACTGGGGATTTCTCGTTCTTCGGTGATAGTATGTGGATACTAACGAAGCGTGCTTGTGGCAGATTTTGAGAGCTCCAGGTCATATTGACTGATATAGGAAACACGGAAAGCGTTGCATAGTGTTTTGCCTGTTAAGTACAGGGTATGTATAGTTGTTTTTGCGTCTACCTGATTTTATTTTCGTAATTTGATATTATAGCAACAAATCTTAGGCGATGGAAATGTATTAGGTTGAGAATATCTTCTTAAGAAGTTCATTGCGGAGATCTTACGATTGCTTGCCGTCAAGTAACAACTGTCGTTTAGCGGCTGTCAGAGTGACAGTTGGGGAGAGCGGATCGACCTCTTGAGCGGTGTTGCAGGTTGATTGGGATCCTGAGTAGAGATGGGCGCGTGAGTGAGTTTTCGCTCACGTCACGCACATTTCACGCTTACTTTACACACTCACGTTCACGCACGTTTACGCTCACGTTCACGGCGTGAAACGCCACTCACGACACGCAGCTTCTATTTCAAAATTTAAATTCAGATAGAACAGAATGTTCAAATTTAAAACCAATGAAAAAACTCTAAAGAGAACTAAAAATATCTTTTGCATGTAACATAATTTACGTGATATGTTGCAATCAGAATAGTTGAGATAAAAAGAAAAAAAATGAAAATTGACCACAATAACTTACGACAAGGGATAAATACTGTGGTTTCTCGCAAATACATTTCTTGCAGCTGCCTTGAAAGATATTACTTTTAATACCAAAAGCTATCATTGGAGTTGACGGTTCTCTTATTGGTATGGGTACAGAAATTATATGTTGCTAGGCAACACTTTTATTCCGGAATGGGAGGTTTCGGCGCAGCCGATACGGTGCGGCCGATTCGGCGCGAGACGTTTCGGCGCAAGGACGTTTCGGCGCAAAGACATTTAGGCGCGAAAACGTATCCACTCCCACCAATTTATGTATGCGGAGCATTTCACATGCAAATTAATAAAAGCACGCCAGGTAGCAAATTAGCAAGAGAAGTTTCAAGTGAAGCACGTGAAGTTGGACCAATAGAAAAATGTTGCTAGGTAGTGGCTTAACTATTTCTGTTCGGTGAATAAGGTATAGTTATGGGCCAGTTAGGTTAATCCTAATTTTAAGCAAGGTTACTTACATCTAATAACCTTTGACATTTTTTACATTAACCGATGGATGTTTGAATTTCTGATTGAACTGTTGATAAACATACATCTCCTGGCATGTCATTGTAATTAGCATAAGTGAACCACGAACCTAATTGTGATTTGAAGATTTACAGTTACATATTCATTAAATGAATGAAGCAACGAATTGTGTTTTTGTTTTCAATGTCGACAGAGTCTATATTTACAAGATTCAACTGCATGATTAGTCTTAAAGTAATTAATGCTGAGCTTTAATATCTCTGCTTAAAATCGGGGAACCGGAAGTGGTACTTTTATAATCTTCGATAAAAATTAAGTTTTATAGAACAAGAGTGTTGTTTTTGGAAAAATCACAAAATTAGGTGATTACAAAATGTCCCCAAGGTACAAACATTAATAAAGCGAATAGTTTTTAAAAGCCCTATTACATATTGGAGTAAATGGGGTATATGTAAATTCATTTCATGACATACTAACTAAGCAACGTAGAAGACATTAAAAAATACAATTGTAAATTTAATTTACTAATTATATTATGTTTTCGTAAAGTTATTTCGAATTCTATTGGTGGTTTCCTAATTTAGTTCAAAAGGAACTAGCATATTACACATTTAAACGATCAGCAAAATATTTTATTTTTGGTAGATTTAAAAAAAAATATTATTTTCAAAACCACAAATCCAAAAAACTTAAAGAGTTTGTATACACATTTGGGAAGAAGTCAATGTTAGGTCCACATTAATTTATTCTTACTTTTATTTGAATATGTTAACTAGGGAAAGTACCTACATATTGAACAAACGCTTCTTAAGTATTATTTAACCTTCTGATATTTTTAGAAGTATGATTTCAAAACTTTTCTTTACATACAACATAAAAGTATACTAAATTGTAGCGTTGTATTCTGACGCAAAAGCTAATATTTTTATTTATATAGAATTTTAATTATCCTCTACTATCCTCTAACTAAAATATATTCGAAAGAGCCTCATACAGAAATTAACAAAATATAACATTTTATTAGCTTGTGATTTAAATGTAAAACTGAACCCACAAAATAGGTATACTCGTGCCGAAACGGCCTCGCGCCAAAACGTCTTTGGGCCGAAAAGTCTCCCCGCCGAAACGTCTCTGCGTCGAACTGTCTCCGCGCCGAAACGTCTTCGCTCAGAAAGGGCTGCGCCGAATCGGTCGCGCCGAATTGGCTGCGCCGAAACGTCGTAGACCGCTTTTATTCGTAGGTTTAAAGGTAGTTTTACGTACAAGGATAAAATTTTTCAGCGTTAAGGCGAGTATACAAAACAAAACATTACTTTTATAAAAATAGGTTCATCTACACATCTACACAATACATTTTTGGTTTAATAATAAAACGAAATTAACATTTTCAGCGTTAAGCCGACTATAGAAAACAAAACATTACTTTTATTAGAATAATTAGTTCATCTACATAATAAATTGGTTTAAAAATAAAACGTAATCAACATTTTCAGCGTTAAGCCGAGTATAAAAAACAAAGCATTACTTTTATTAGAATAATAAGTTCATCTACACATCTACACATTAAAATTTTGAAAATAATATGTAATCAACATTTTCAGCGTTAAGTCGAGTTCTGCGCTCTTCTAAAATTCGCCCATCTGTGGAAAATTCTTGAGCTAATTTTTAACAGTGGCGTATTTACACTCTTTTTCCAAAATTCTAAAATGTCATCTACATTTCCGCATTTTAATTTAACATAGTAATTTAGTTCTGTTTCGACATCATCACTGTTAGATGTGTCATCGTCAGAGCTATCTCTAAGTGTAGAATATGATGCTGATGTACCAGTTTTGAGTCGTTTGCTATATACAGGGTGATTCACGAATAGTGTCTGATTTAGCGCCTTTATTCCTCCAACATAAATTACTCTCTCATAGAATACTTCGCTGTTTTTCAATTTGAATAAAATTGTGTGATCATGATTTCAGAAAAATTAAACAAAAGTGTTAATAAAATGTGTCAATCAAATTGTATTGCAGAAAAAACGGCGCTAAATGAGACACTATTCGTGAATCACCTTGTATTTCATCATTATCATCTATAGTTTTATTTGCATTTTCGTTAATTTGGATTTGCTCTAGCATTTCCTTTACAGTCGAACGAATATCTTCTCTTTTATGTGAAGGTATGAACTTTAAGGATTTATAATTAGGGTCCAAAAATAAAGCCACATAGTGTAACTTGTTTGGCACAATTCGTGATTTAATGACTTTTAAAAGTTGCTGCACCCTGCAGTTTTTTATTCGTTACTAAATATTTAACGTGAAACGTGAATCACGCCTTGGAAATTTTCACTCACGTTCACGTCACGATTTTCAAATATTAGTCACGTTCACGACGTGACACGCCGTGACACGACGTGACACGAAAGTTTTTACGTCACGCGCCCGTCCCTAATCCTGAGGGGCTGGTCGTCGATGTCACAAGCGTAAAAAATTACCAGATAGGTAAAATAAAGAAAATCATGTGATATTTCGCATATCCTCAAAAAAATTAAGAACAGTTTATAACCCCTTATAATATTGACGTAAGCTTAAGTGGAGTACCCCGTGTTATGATACTATTGCTTAGATAGATAATTGTTTCCATAAATACAAATAGAATAGACTGACCAAAGCTAAAATTGTCAATAGATCTATATAAAGAATTGCTTCTTTCAAACTTTAAAGGTTCAAGGATTGTATTGTGCAGAATATATAGCGAAGTTTATAAGTTGTGTTCTACCTATATCAGTGTGCTTGAGAGTAATTAAACTTGTTGGCGCTCAAATAATTTGGAAATCTCTTTAATAAAGGATACACAACGTCTTCACTGTAGCTAGAGACGGGCTTCCAGCACAATTTTATAGCGATAAATTTTTGAAAATAAAATATAGAAAGTTGACCTAAAGGTAAGAGAAAAGCTAACAATGTCTCCGAATTCTTGACAATTTCTAGTATTATGTAAATAGATAGGAGGAATGTTTGCTTTACGATTTCTTGCGTTTTGTACTGTTTCTTGTTCTGATTGCATATCTTGTTGGTTGTCTAAATCCATCAGCGAGTTATATTGTACAACACATTTCTTACGTTGGTGAATTACTTGCGTTGCAGAAGGAAACAACTAAACTGTATTTGTTGTAATAAGTCGATGAGTATTTAAAAAAATACTTTTTATTAGGTTCATCATGATTTGGGTACAGCTGGCTGTTATCGCGTTTGTTGGCGCTCATAGTAATAAATGGTGTTGGGCTACAAAGAGGCCCCACTAAGGGATTAATATATAAAGTTTGATTATTATTAACAGCGAATGGAAGGCCGGATCATAAAACGTTATACTGCAAAGTCAAGAGCGAGTTTTAGGGGGGGGGGGGGATCTGACTTTGGACATGACATGGCCTTAGTCTTGAACTGGAGGTAATGCGGATGGGAAGGATCTGACCTTGAACGTGGCTTAAATTTTGAACTCAAGGGCAAGTGGTGGGATGAGGTTCGAAAACGGTTTAGAATGCTCTACTAGAGATTTTCTTGCATACATAATGATAACTGAAATTTTAACAATAGTTAATTTTTAAATTATATATTCTTTTTACTTCCTATTAACTATATTTAGAAAAACTGTCAGTTCAAACATTTTCAAACTAAGAATTTGTACTCCCTGTATGTAACAAGCCTTCAGATGGTTCACATTAACCGATTACTTTTCGGTAGCCAAACTAATACACAGAGATCTGAGATTTTCTTTTACTTTTTCGTAAGGATTGAGGTTTAACATAAGTAAAACAAATTTGGGTGCCAGTAATTTAATAAATTTGAGAAGAACAAATAACAATATATATATATACAACATTATTACTATTACACATTAAAAATGAAAACGGATTTAATTAATTAAAATTTATAGAAGGTAAATTTAAATTGTACAAGTTTCGATGTAAATAAAATAGTTATCTGCTGTAATGTGGACGGAATAGGTTTTAGCTAATAATTTTGAAGCGTTCCCTAATTTCTATACAAAGCAAAGAAGCTGAGGAAAATGAAAATAACCAATAACTTTTTCGCTTATATAGTTGCAAAACCCATATACGTTCGCAATTTTATTTTTTAAATCATAGAAAAATCTGCAACTAAATTCAATTATCTGCTCAGTATATTAAAAATTCTGTATGAAATAGTACTGTACAATAAACTTTTGAAAAAAGCTTTTTTGACAGGGTTGATATTTTGATGGCCCTAGCCGAAGGGGAAGGCCATAAGTCGAACGAGCGTGAAAAGCTATACTTTTCCTACAACAGCATTCAAACATAAAACATCTAAATAAACAAATATCAGAAAATAGCAAATTTTTCTGAGAAACTTAAACCAGCTGCTAGACAACTTAATAACACACATTTTTTGTAATGCATCTTTGGCAGTCTACTATACTATATGGACTGTGAACGATGTAATCGATTTTTTACACCAGCTATGCTGTCTCAAATAAAATAAAGTGATTAGAAGCAAATTTGCAATAAGGTAACTCAAATATAGTATGATCAAAAATTAATCTCATGTAGTATGACTGTGGAAGTGCAAACCAACGACTTTAAAATTGGCCTACATACTTATATTGCATTCGCGATCTTTCTGGATGAGGGTTGGCCATGATTTCGTTTTATCAAGTTACTTTCTTTATTATATTTTTTGTTTCCTTTAGGTTTTCCTGTTATTAAAAACTACGTTTTACGGTGATGCCAAATCTAATTTTAGCGATTTTAAAAAGATCTCGGTAGTTCAAGTGTTTAAACTTGATTTAAACACATAAATTTTAATAACAAAATGTACGAAATCCAGTCAGAAGTTCTAAATGTAACTCTGATTTCATAAGCAAGCAGTTTTAACCTCCAGTTTTACTTCATAATTTCGCCAGTTTATATTTAATTTAGATCTGTTTTAATCTTGAATTAAAACAGGCAAATTTCAGTTCCTATTTACGAAATATTAAAAACCAATCTTGTTTCGCAAGCAACGAGTTTAAAAACCGGAGCAAACTGCAACTTAGCATTTCACGCAGTAAGCGATCTACAAACTCGAAGTTCACCGCTCTGTCCTGCAAACACATACGGAACTATAAAAAGCTTACTGTGCTGAATTGCTGTTTTTGTACCTTTAAACGCGTTCCAGTACACTACACTATTCTGAACTTTGAAATGTTACTTAGTTAAGCATTCTTGTTTTGTATAAATAGAACGTTTATTTTCATAATAAAACAATCTGCATCTAATGTCTGATTCATTCACTACGTCGCTAACCTGCTACTAAGCCATAATATCATTGGGACGTGAGGCTGCGTCCCCCAGAGTTTACTGTCGTCCCTTTTAAGTACCATTGACTACATTAGTTTAAAACATAAACCCAGTCTCGTTTATGTGCTTAAGGGATAGAACCAGCGCAAAGCAACGGAATCCTGATCCAGCCTCCAGGCAATTCTGTTCATGGTCCTTTGAGTCGGATTTGAACCAGCGACCTATGGATATACATAGTGGCTGGAATTCACTACAGTTGTCGATGTAATGATCTCCATGGCACAGCTTGCAATTTAGGGATGCGGAAGCGTAATTCTCCTGTGGTCTTTCCTGCGTTGGCTTTCGAGCTCCATCTATGGATTCCAGGGATTGGAACCGCACTTGCAGGAAATTAATTAAATTTTGGTGATCCTGAACTTCGTTTGGACATTGAAGCGACTGCTCATATAATTTGTTGGTTTCAGGATCCCATTTTCGAGCGATAGCTCTGTTAATCCACGGACCCCAACTGTCCGTGGAGATGCCTAAATTTTTGATTGCCTTCACACATTCCTTGATGGAGTCGTGCAATCTTTTTAACCCTTGGGCTGACTCTTTGGAGAGGACCGGCAGATCGAATATGGTATCTAGCAATTTAGTTAGAATAAGGCGATTATTTTGATACCTTTGTTGCAGCATATTCCAGGCGGTGTTGTAGTTTGCTTGGGTAACAGCTAGATGCTGGATCAGTCGGCTTGGCTCTCCTTTGACATGCGTCTTTAGATATATCATCTTGATGACATCGTCATATTCTGGTTGTCATCTACTAATTTAGTGAACAGGTCCTTGAAAGTGGCCCATTCCTCATAATTTCCCTCGTATATGGGGATTTTGACTTGAGGAAGCGAGATGGCTGCTGCTTCCTCGTTCCTTGTCGGTACTTGCAATAAAATAATTAAATTTCTATACCTGTCTTCCAACGTAGTATATTCAGGACTGAAGTGCATTTGTTCTGAAGCCATGTCGGCGTCGCTCGCTTAAAATTCTGAATCCGAATCTGCAGTTTTCGGATACGAACCTTTTGCTCGGGGTTGGCCACCATTTCCTCTTGATTTCTGCTTACGGAGGGGTTGGAAATTTTCGTTGATTTTGAACAGATCTGCAAGTAACTTTTTGCTTCGCCGTATATGGCTTTAATTGATCGTAATACCCTGTTGTAAAATAATTATGAGTTGGAATACTTAGCCCCCATTTCTGCATGATTTTTAGTTGCAGTGTTCCAAAGTTCATCCAGCGTCTTGTTGCGACTGTCGATGTAGGCTTCGTTTTTTCGGCTGGCAGGGTCTTTTTTGCTGTTAGATAATACTTGTTTTATCTTCTGCGCTAGCTCTTCTTGGGCGACAGCTAATTTGTTGAATTCCTCCATGTTGTTAGCCATTTCTTGGGACCTGGGTGGTTGGCAGATGTTGTCTTCTTCTCGGGATGCTGGTGACCCTTGGGATGTGTTTGTTCCTTAGTTGGAGACAGATCCGGCTCGAAGGACCATAAACAGAATTGCCTGGAGGCTAAATCAGGATTCTGTTGCTTTGCGCTGGTTCTATCCCTTAAGCACATAAACGAGACTGGGTTTATGTTTTAAACCAATGTAGTCAATGGTACTTAAAAGGGACGACAGTAAACTACCCTGGGAAAAGCAGCCTCACGTCCCAATGATATTATGGCTTAGTAGCAGGGTAGCGACGTAGTGAATA
This sequence comes from Agriotes lineatus, assembly GCA_940337035.1. Classification (NCBI taxonomy): domain Eukaryota; kingdom Metazoa; phylum Arthropoda; class Insecta; order Coleoptera; family Elateridae; genus Agriotes; species Agriotes lineatus. Next base: position 68,279 of record CALNHX010000406.1, on the reverse strand, counting down.
AATCAGACATTGGATGCAGATTGTTTTATTATGAAAATAAACGTTCTATTTATACAAAACAAGAATGCTTAACTAAGTAACATATCAAAGTTCAGAATAGTGTAGTGTACTGGAACGCGTTTAAAGGTACAAAAACAGCAATTTAGCACAGTAAGATTTTTATAGTTCCGTATGTGTTTGCAGGACAGAGCGGTGAACTTCGAGTTTGTAGGTCGCTTACGGCGTGAAATGCTAAGTTGCAGTTTGCTCCGGTTTTTAAACTCGATGCTTGGGAAACAAGATTGGTTTTTAATATTTCGTAAATAGCAACTGAAATTAGCCTGTTTTAATTCAAGATTAAAACAGATCTAAATTAAATATAAACTGGCGAAATTATGAAGTAAAACTGGAGGTTAAAACTGCTTGTTTATGAAATCAGAGTTACATTTAGAACTTCTGACTGGATTTCGTACATTTTGTTATTAAAATTTATGTGTGTTTAAATCAAGTTTAAACACATGTCAATTTGAATTCAAGTTGAATTAACGCAGCAAGAAGATGCCCAAAACGAAATCAAAAGAAACCAAAGTGGACATTATAAAATGTTTTGAAACTCTACGAAATATGCGGCCTGATTTAACCCATGATTGTCTGGTAAACAGCGTTTGCAATATTTTTGGGGTAATAGCTATTAACATATCTAGGAATGTTATGAGTATCATAACTGCCGCAGATGTTTTGAAATCCGAGCTCGTAGAGCGAGGATTTTAAAACTTCTAAGGCAGTTATGATTCATAACATCCGTGATTTGTTCAATAGTTTATCGGTTGCTGTATGGTTATGGTTGCCATGTAGGGTAATATTCTTTAACCCTACAGATAAGTTATGACCTAGTTACCAGCCTACTTTTGTATATGTAAACAAAGGCTTAATATCCTGAAACCGATAAAGATAATTACATACATGTTTTGTATATTTACCTAATAACCCATTAATTTTTAGTTTGGTAGGTCGACAATAGAAATTATTATAAAACAACAGCCTAAAGAGTTGCAATCTTCGTCGATGGCGTACGCCCTAAATCTAGTTTATATCAAAATATTTTTTTATGAAGCACTTGCCACAACTGGTTTGCCAATATAATTCCGAAAATAGGTTTTTTACAGTAAGTGATTTATTGGTTGATGATAAGGAACAGTGTGAGTTTGCGGGAGGGAGAACATTGCTATACGAAATTATAAAATCTATGGGATGTAAGTATAAACTTACTAATGGACGCAAAATTTTATGTGAACAAAAGCAGTTATTGCAAACGTGGCAAACATAAAAGGCTGCCAAACTCTACGGAACAGTAGCTTAACTTCATGTTTCTCCTTCAGCTCGTTTAGGCGCTAATTGTAAAGGAGGGATTAACTGAGGTAATTACTATAACATGAAAATAAAAGACGTGTTGCCAATATCTTCGAAAAATATCCTAAAACTCAGAGGAAGACAATTAAAATTCTAACAATTTTCTGCTACTTGTAAAAACATGTGATCAGTTTAATAAAAATTTAGATTTATAAAATCTTTTGCGTTAAGATACAGAGGAAGCGCTTGCAACAGGGCAAACGATAAATGATAGAAAACATAACCTTAAGATAAAATTATCGAACGTCAAATATTAAAGTCACAATTCAACTCCTTAAACACCAATCACACTGCCAAAACTGTTTAAATTCCATGGCCAACTCTCATCCAGAAAGATCGCAAATGCAATATATATTGGGATGGTACGTCCCTAATTTGGTGTTTGTAATATGTTAATAATTTAATGAGGGTACCACCCAAATATATTTTTGTATTCGTGTTATCAAAACTTAAGTTGATTAAAAGCTACTTGTAAATTAATAGCTAAAATAAATAGTTGTATGCCCTTTATAATATCTTATTTATCTGCAACTAATCAAATAAAAAAAACTCTAGCTCAAATTTCGGTAAAGCAAGGCTCGTCTCGGTTAGGTCCACCCTGAATGCATTATTTAATTTCTCAAATTCATTAAGTACGGATCTGTTCTCCGCTTTTAGCTCAACCGCGCAATCGAAAACTCTGGAATTAGGTCAAGTGTTAACCAAGATGATGCCGTTTACCAGATTGCGTTTAATTGAATGATAAATATTGTGAAATCGATCAACATTCTATCGGTAATTATTTGAATTAGGTTGTTTCCCGGCATTAACTTGTCTTCTGTTTCAGATCTTGCCGGCACGTTATTTCAATTGTTTTTATAGCGTCGGTTTTTAGAAAAACATAACCTCAACTTAGATTACTGCAATTTCCGGATCTCTGGCTATTAATGGATGTTTAATGTGCCTGGGATCGGCTTCTTCAGGTCGTACCCTTGCTTTACGGTAAGTTTCAGGCTTCTAGCGCCAATATTTTCTGGTAAAAACTAACCTGCGATTTCTGCAGTCTGCGACAAGCTTCTCCGATGACTTCAAGTAGCCGGATCTTCTCCTGGGGTGCTGGGATTGACGTGCTGGATTCCTATTCGCTGGAGGGACGTTAGTCGTTGAAACCCCGGGCTCTGGAACCTCTTTCTTGGCTGTGGCTCAAGATCGTAGGCTGAGATGAATGTGGCGAAGGTCTCGGATACGTCAACGGTGGAAAAATATTTTCATATAAGGGGAAATTAAAACCCACACTTCCCCTTGTAGCCGGGTAATTTGCCAATACAGTAGTGTGCTTTATTTTAATAAATTCAATTGGCTTCTATGTAAAAACTCAATTTATTTGGAGACAAAAAGACTGGCTGTCATAAAATAATTTTATTCATTTGTCAACCTCCATTAATTTGTTATAAACAAAAGCTAGTTACTTCAAATAAATTGCGGATATTAACATGGTTCAAAATACTAACTTTTAACAATAATTCTACTTAAAACTAGGATTTTGTACACTAATCTTACATCTAAAATAATTATTTACATTTATATCAATTCGGCTGCTCCATCGAATAACACAGTATGTGATAATGAGTAAAATTTTGGGAAACAAGGAAACACTTTAGATCGATGGCCCCACACTCTGCATGCATTCCCAAAGTTAAATCCCGCATATTTGCAGTCTGTATTAAAGTATAATTTTTACTGTCTGACCAAAAATCTTGCAACCCTAAAGTTTCATGGTAAAATGTAGTTACTGTGTTTTGAAATCCAATGGGTGGGCGGAAGTGAGAATAAAATTAATTTTCTACACAGTATCTACAAGAACAGTTTTATTATTTTTTTTACGATAGCTATACGAATTTTTTTTATCAAAAAGATATGATGGAGAACTTAAACAAATACAAAAACAATAAAAATATTCAAAATTTATGATCTGCAACAAAACACAGTATCTCGTAGATACTGTGTTATACACAGAATTTTGACAAAAAAGTTTGCTCGTTGTTTTTCTAAAACACAGTAACTACCAGATACTGTGTTTTGTTTGGTTCTTTCGAACATTATAATGACTTGCTGTGTTTTGAATTGGAGAACAGAAGAAATGCATGTAGATACTGTGTTTATGGGTAGCTCCAAATACGTAACCAGTATAGATAGCTCAAATCTGATTAGCTAGAAAGATGCGGGACAACACAGTATCTACATAGGAACATTCAGCTCAATTTCACAAAAAATGTTGGATACTGTGTTTTTCGATGGAGCAGCCGAATTTTTCGTGTCTAGTTTTCACTGCACGTCTCTTTAGTTAGCGTTTTAAATATCCACATGTCACTGCACTGATTCGAGTATTTAATTCGCGCATATCCTGCACTGGGTTCCATTTGAAATCACTGTTTTCTTTTCACACACATTTCATGTGTGTGCTTTTCTGCAATTCCTATAACCCTTGCCTTTTGATTCTTACGGTTTCCTTCAAATGCTTTAATGCCTTCCTTCTTATCTGCTCGTTGCATGTTCTTAAGCTTATTTATGCTTCAGTTACCTTTCTTATACAACCCTGACTGGATTTCACTATTAAAATATGCCTGAATTTTACGCTTCATGCCCCTGCGTTTGCTATCCCTCTTGTAATTATTAAATTTAATTCGGCTTGGCCTTTACATTTAGCACAAACCTAATCAATTAACTGAACTTACATCCACTTTGGATTCCTATGCGAAATGAGCTTTGCTTACTGCGTTCATTAATTAATTATTCTGCAATTACTGGCATCTCATTACAAATTCATTCATTCTGGCAAATTCAAATTTTAGCTTTGCAGTTATATAAAATATCTCATTCTGAGCTTTCATGAAATGTCCATTAATTTGGCAATGCTAACAGAGTTGATGTGTAGGGCTTAAAACCATAGCAATATAGACAGATCAATAAAAAAACCAATTAGGGCAGGCTGTTATATGTGTTATACGTTTGGCAGTACTGAAGTGTATTGTCAGTCTATGCCAAATTCGAGATTTGAAGGTTAAGTTTTACGTCAGTCTATGTCAAACAGCAAACAAAACCTAACCTACTAATCTCGAATTTGACATAGACTGACAATGCACCTCAGTACTGCCAAACGTATAACACATATCACAGCCTGCCCTAATTGGTTTTTTTATTGATCTGTCTGTATTTAATTCACACTGTCAAATTTTATTCTTTTTATCCACCTTATTACAATATTATATTGAAATAAACGAATTTGCACGTAAAAGTAATGTAATTGTCCAACAAATAAGCCTACACCGGTCGAATAGACACTTCATCTTAAATCTAACCTAAAAATACAATATATTGAAGCCAGTTTTAAAGGCAGCAATTTGTTTTTTCATAGCCATACTAGATGAGATAAATTTTTCATTATACTTTACTTTAGGGAAACCTCATAAAATTAATATTGATTTTCCAGGTAGTTAATCAATGTTACAATGTATGACACAACTCCTATGCTGACAGGAGCTTTTGGTTGTGAATATTTACAACGTAGCTAAGAACTATGAAACACCAAACATTTAGTAATTTGCTCTCAATAGCGTATGGTGCCTTATTTATCGGATCTTGAGTGGACCTGGCTTATTGACTTGCAAGTACGGTTTAGATACATGGGAATCGAATGTTTTTTAAATGAACAGTACTAAGTTGATATTCAAGGAAAACTGATTTTATTATTATCAAAGTAAAGAACAACATCTACCATTTTATTCACGTATGAAAAATTATGTCACTCAGGTGCTGGGGCTCCGAATTAGTGCCCCTCTCACTCTGCCGATGTACTCAGGCGTCCTCAGAGTTCGTGCAGGGCCTGGAGGTTTCCTTTTAGTTATGTTTTCTGTTGCCCTGTACTGTTCAACCTATCTCAGTATCGTACTCCGGCTTAGAACTGAGCCATTCCGACCGATATTGAAATGGCGACGAAAGATCCGCTGTCTTGTGACAACATACTTGCCATTTAGATTTAGCACATAGGTTTCATGTGCAAACACGCAGTGTTGCATCGTCCACTGCTCCATAACTACAACAGTACTGAATGGGAACAAATTAAATGCTCGGTATTTTATTCCCACTGCAGGTCATATTTTCCTGATATTTTTACCAATTGCATGACTAGAAAATAACTGTTCGATAAAAATACTAAACGCTCGATAAGTGTATTGAGTGCTCGGTATAAAATGTATATGCCTCCTAAGAAAATAAACGTTCCATGAAACTACTAGACGCTCGATAATGATGACGAACACTCGATATAAAATTCAATTACCTTAAAATAATAAACATTCGATAAGTATAGCAGATGCTCGATGCAAAATAATGATGCTCGGTATAAATTCAAATCCTTGGGCAAATAATCATAGACAAATCAAACTTACGATAATTACAATGTTCGGTCTGAAATTTACTTGCTTTCTTTTACTTGATTTTTTTGACTTACCTTTTATTAAAGACAACGATTTTATCCAAGTAAACTTTAATACTCACAAATAATATTTTTAGTAAACAAGTACATAACTTGATAAAATACAATACAGGTACTGGAAGAAAAAACTGTAATAAACTCGGATAAGTAACTCATAAACAACGAAACAATACTTACAAAAAATTAAAAAAAAAGTTAACTGTGAACATATATAAATAATGAAACAACTTTTGAGTCGTATTTGACCAGGGTCTTAATCTTCGTTTTAGTAGTATGTTCGCTCATGTTAACGGTTGCTTTGGATACTATACTGCCTCAAGTATGAAGCAATTCCTATCGATATAAAAATACATCTTTAGTATTGGCCGGATAATACAAATACACACCAGAGGCACATCTCTGCGCGATATTTGACTTTATTGTAACAATAAATAGCATTTACGTTTCTACCTGTATCAACATTTTTATGAAAAAAGCTCCAAATATCTTCTTTCTTGACATATTTGAGAGCTGAAGCTTTGTTATTGAATAATTGTTTTCTTTTCCACTTCTTATCTACCTTCCTTTTTCATTTCTTTGTCGCATGCTTCTCAAATACATCACTTTCACTTTCCTCAGATGAACTGTACTGAGGAATCTCACCATGACTCATACTAAACACTCTGTAAATAAAACTGCAGATCACTCAAATAATATGCATTGATACGCAAAGGTAAAGATAAAGGTTCAAAGTCATTTCATTCCCCCCAACTAGGGGCGGGCTGCTATAGGGACCTTGCGTCCTTCTTCAGCCAATAACGGGAATTATAAGATGAGTGAGAGAAAGGAGAGGTGGAGAATGGAAGAATTGACTACCTGAAAACCTGAATCAGGGCAGACGGCCACGGGAATCTAACCCACGACTTCCCGAATGCTAAGCAGAAGTGTTAACCACTAATCCACAGAGCTCGGTGAGATGATATGCACATACTCCCATTAGTTTTTCTAGGTTATGCTGCACTTAGTGCGCAAATCAAATCCTTAAAACACATTAAATTACCGAGCGTTTATTAATACAATATTATACAAAATTTCAATTAATAGTAAACTTTAGTTATCGAGCATTTCGTTTTTTAGGGTACATATTTAATTAAAATATCGAGCAGAACTTACTGTGCAAATAATATATTTTATATGGTAGATTTTGTTAAAATACCAAGCATTTCCAATTAATTTAAAGTGCATTTTAATTTTTTTATCGAGCATTTAGTATTTTTTTATTATACTTGCATCAGAATCGCCATTTAAAGCACGCCTGAGCGTGCGAATACAGGCGATTAAAGCTCGCCGAGCTTTAAAGGTTGTCAAGGAAACGACTGAATGCAACAACGGACATGGACGCGACAAAAACGTAAATAATTCTCGTAACTATAGTAGCAATATTATTATGCCCTCTCGATTTATCACGACAAAAATTATTTCTAAGTTTTTAGTGCGTAATTTATTTCCAGTATTGGAGGTATAATAAAAAATAGCGTAAAGTATTCATGGATAACTGGTCTTTAAAACACTTGCTCTATTTCGAGCGTGTTTTAAAGACCTTGTTATCCACTCATACTTTAATATACTATTTTATTATACCTGCATCAGAATCGCCGTTTAAAGCACGCCTAAGCGTGCGAAAGCAGGCGATTAAGGCCTTTATTACACTAGGCCGCCTAGCGGCGCAACCAGCTGCGCCACCGGTGACTCAGTCGGCGACTCATACAAGGCGACCGGTGGCGCAGCCCATGCAACAACCGTATATGCAACAACATCCGATGAACCAACATCATACACAGCAGCAAACAATGTCTCAGCCAGGACTAGTAAATCGACAACCACAAATTAATTTTTTCCAGACTTAGTTTCAACAACGCCTAGATGCAAACAATCTCCTCCATCTGAAGCCACTTTAGTCACATTCAATGAAGATTCTGATATGTAGTCAAATGAGTGAACCTTTGCTGTTGAATATAAGTATATTATATATACATACAAAAACTCAGGATATATATATGTGAAGTAATTAATTATTTTTTATTACTTTTTAGGAATAAACAATGTGCTTATTAGTTGGATTCTTTGAATCAATTTCCTTTTGACATAATAGAATCATTTACTATTAATTTACTAATTTACTTTACGATAGTTTACTTACCTCAAAGTGACTAGGAGTTTTTCTTCTTGTGTGATACACTTTCTTATTTTGGTATCGTTTTCGGTAATATCAGCCTTTATCAACGACAATAATTCAAAAAAAGACGATCTAGACATTCTTAAGTAATTAAAAAACTTATTGTCGTTTGCACACAGTTCATCAAAAAGAGTATAGTACAACCCTTTAGATTCTCTTAACGACAGAATAGGGTGTACATGCATCTTTCTCTTCCTACGCCTTCTTTTTTTCATTAAAAGTACAAGGAGCAGCATATATGTATACTTGTTGTCCGAATGTTCTCTCATATTTGGTGCACACTAGACTGACCACGTGGTGGCTATACCGAGTGGTGGCGGGACTAGCTACTCCGCCTGGCAGCTCAGTGTAATAGGCCCAATACGATACAATGCCCTGCCATGACTCTCCGCGACCCGTGGCTGCTGACGTGGTCCCGGGGGCATATTCGTATGTAACAGGCAAGATGTCCATTCGGCTATGCCGAACGTTTCTTCATATGTAACGTGCACGATAGCATTCAATCGAATATCGTGACTGTTACAAAGAATCAGTATTTAAAATCTGAAGTATCAGTTAAATTCAATCGAATTGTAAAAAATAAATTTCGGCATTAAGAAACTTTTTAAACGCTCCGCGATATGAATTAGGTTCTTTGTATTAGATTGTCAAATTTTATTCAATCAAATAAATTATAATAATTTAATTAACAAAAAATTATTAAATAATATCTGGGATTATTTAAAGTGTCTTATTGTCGAAATTGATTTTTTTTAAATTCAACTGAATTTAACTGATAGTTCAGACAATAGATGCGTATTTAATTTTAAATAATTTTTTTATTTTGCATTTTTGTCAAATATTAAAAATATAGGTACCTACCTATAGGTGCTATTCAATGTGGACTACAAGCAAAACCGTTTGGCAAAAACAATTTTTTCGAAGAGTGAAAGGTTTGGTTCATTTGTCCCATCCGTTTATCCGTGGACATACTGTATAACACTTGTTATATTTTATGCTATATATAATATAAAGAAACACCAAATGTAATAATAATGCATTTTTTATATGAGATATGATATTTATTGATAATGAACATAAGTGAACACAAACGATTTACTTTTTAGGTTTGTTGGATCCCAAACCACGGTTATTGTTTACACATAGATTGAGTGAATGTGGGGCTCTTACAGTGCATTTATTGCTGATAAGAGAAGGTTTTCTTTTTCCACCGATTTTAGTTTTTCGTCTGGCAACGGCTGTTGGTTGAACGCTGATTTTTACACCTCTTCTTACAATTTTAGGATGAATGTTGCTTGATTGGATTTTGCTTGCTCCTTTGTACTTGTACGATGTGTAAAGACCTGATAATAAAGATGGTACAGAAATAGCATATTTTTTAAATTATCCAAATGCCGATTAACAGCTGGTAGGAATTGTTCCGGATCATTTTCAATATGCTGTAAAATTGTATTACAGTATGCCAACCATGCCGTCTTTGTCGCTTCAATATTCGAGGCCAGGTTTTTTACAGCGTCAAATTCTTCCAGTGGCTCTGGTTCTGTTCTAGAAAGATCCACTTCATTGGGACTAATTAATTGAGCGGTGGACAAAATAATGTCTTTTTCGGTTCTTTGCCCGTAGCAATTTGGTAAAACAATATTTTATTTTCGTGGGTAAGAGTATTAGTTGTCTTTAAAATTCCAAATTTTGAAATTACTGCGGCTTGATGTTTGCAGTGTTTCCCGTTATATCCGACGGGACAACTACACATGCATATTATAATATCTATGTGATAAATGATATCAGGGTTAGAGAAACTTACAACTTCATATTGATGATTTCCTATGTCTTTTATATTCGCATTTTCAACTAATTGTTTTGGCAGATATCTCTCTTGAATTGATTTACTCTCACGATTTAAGACAATATCAAGAATCCTTTGTTGATAATATCTTTCAAATCCACTACATATGAAATCCGCTAATTGGGTAATATTAAATGCTTTTATACGTTCTAAAGGTATATCCTTCAGTAATCGGAACATTACCTCTGCATAATTGTTTGTGTCTGAACCGCGCAATAACAAACTACGTCTGTAAAACAAACACCAAGTCTCATTTCGCATGTACGTGGGTGGGCTGAAAAGTAATGCACACATGCTTGTAGAACGCGAACGCAATGACCTACGGAGACGCGCATGGTTGTATTCGGAAGCTACATCCTTCCTTTATGCGCATGCCAAGTTTGAAGGAGTTTCGTTCACCAGTTCGTTTATTAGTAGCGGAAGTATGGAGACGTGTTCTCGTGATTTGTCAACGCGACTTAAACAGCGCGCGATTAAAGAATTTTTAACTGCTGAAAACGTGATTTCTAGATTCGTCGGCGTTTAAAGGCCGTTTATGGTGGCGATACTGTTGATAGAACTACTGTGAATCGATGAGTAATAACACTTTGTGGTTGCGAGTTTGGAAAAGCCGTAATTGATGACAAAAAACGCAGCGAACGTCCGATCACTGCCACAGATGATGAACATCACAAACCCGTTGACAATTTGATCCAAAATGACCGGCGGTTTGCGATGGGCTTTTGAGTGATTCGCCGGTCATTTTTGATCAAATTGTTGACGGGTTTGCGATGTTCATCATCTTTGGCAGTGATCGGGCGTCCGATGTGTTTTTTGTCATCAATTAAGGCTATTCCGGGCTAACAACCACGAAATTTTATTACCCATCGATTCACATTAGACCTATCAATAGTATCGTCATCATAAACGGCCTTTAAACGCCCACGAATCTCAGTAGGAATCACGTTTTCAGCAGTTAAAATTCTTTAACCGCGCGCTGTTTAAGTTGCGTTGACATAGCACGAGAACACGTCTCCATACGTCCGCTACTAAAAAACGAACTGGGAACGAAACTCCTTCAAACTTGGCATGCGTATAACGGAAGGATGTAGCTTCGGAATGCAATCATGCGCGTCTCCGTTGGTCATTGCGTTCGCGTTCTACAAGCAGGTGTGCATTGCTTTTCAGCCCACCCACGTACATGTTCTCTACATATTTAAGAAGGTTAGGATGTTGAGATTGTTCATTTAATAATTTTTTCGCTGCATAAAGCTTACCTTTAGAGGCTGAATATACAATATTTCGGAATAACTGGTAATAACGTTGATTGTTCGTTTTCGAAACTCCATTTTTACTTCCTTTTACCGTAAAGGAAGTATTGGATTCACCCCAAAAATTCGAAATTGAGTTTTCAACAGATCTTCACGTTTTAGAGTCCCCTGATCCCAAAAAACATATTTTTTTTCATTGGTCTGTGTGTCTGTCTGTCTGTCTGTCTGTCTGTGTGTCTGTGAACAGAATATCTCAAAAACGAAAAGCGGTATGGCGTTGAAACTTCATATATAAGTTTGGTGTACTATGTAGATGAGACAACAAGCTTTTTAAAAAAATCGCATAACCGGAAGTAGGTGTTTACTCTTGTGATTTTTTAGTTTTTTTCGATTTTTTCAAAAACGGCTCTAACGATTTTTTTCAAACTTTACATTTTTATTACATTTTTAATGTGCATTAACGTGAGATAGGTGATTTTCCAGTTGAATACTTCTAAAGTGGGTTTCTTTTGTTTTTTTTTCTATTTTTTTTATTAACTCCTATTTTAAATAGAACACCCGGTATATTATTACATTTTTAAATTCTGCTTAAGATTTTAGAGAAAATTTGTCTCTTCAACTAACGCTCTATTTTGTACCGTTTTTGTAGAATTCGTAATTTTTGAAAATTTTTGACAAATGCTTAAAAATTAAAAATTAAATATTTAACTAATTATAAGATCACTGTAAAAGGAAGTTGTGTGAGTGTATCACACCAGATTTTTTGCAGTAGTAAGCCAACGCCAACATGCTTTTAAGACATGAAATGTACATAAGAGCATTTTCGAATGTGGGAAACATTGCTGTAGGACGTGTCTTTCCCCTAAGTCGCCATCTGTCATTATGACAGATGGTTATATTTTAACGGACAATATATGTAGTAGAGCTTGTACTGCTTCTGGAAATATTTCTATTTTTTGACTACTACTTACGATACACCCAATCGGCAAACCTCCAACAGGAGACAGTGTCACAAAAAAATAACTTTATGATCTTGAACATCACAGTTTCCTGTTGAATCTACAAATATGACTTCCGCTGCGTGAGGTAATTTTAAAGCTCTTTGCATTATGGGGGTACTTATTGTAATGAAATGGTTTTCGCCAAGAGTTGATACTTTGAACCATGGTGTAAAGAATACAAGGTGAAACGCTCCCGGGATGGGCAGTCGTTCAGAAAATAGAGGGGAGATGTCAACCAATCCCCGATGGTCCTGCTCAGGAAATCCATCACGGCCGCGATCATGGTGTAACCATGGTTGCGATCGTATATGTTGCTGGCACTGTCAGTCGATGTCAAATTCGGGGTTAGCAGGTTACATTTTGCGTCAATCTGACACCTACTGACGCAAAACCTAACCTCGAATTTGATATCGACAGTGTCTTCAACAATACACTTCAGTACTACCAATCGTGCCATTTGTCGGACCATGTCCTATTGGTTGAATTTGAGGTCCGCCCACATTCTGCGGAACGTTACACCTTGTATTCTTTACACCATGCTTTGAACAATGTCCCATTCCTTTCATTTTCCGAAATTAACACATTCCGATTTCTTTAACATTTCTGGACCACTACGTTCGCCATTATGCTGTCTGTAGGAACTAGTCCAAAGTGTTCGCACATCGGTTTTTGTCGGAAAATAATGACTATCGCTTATTATATCGCTATACTCATCACCCAATTCTTCCATTTTCGTGGTGCAATACGTGTGATAAGCGGAAGCTACAGAATGCCCTTTTTCAAATAAGTTAAGTATAGCCTTTTTTGCATCTTCTGGTACGTAGAGCTTCTCCCACATCAGATCTATGATTGTGATTGTTTGGAAATTCTAATAAACAAGGGGTTTCTTTATCGACCTTATTTAATGAATTATTGGCTTTAGACTTAGATATAGGAATTATTTTCTTCAATGTTAGAATTAATTTTGGTGGACAGTTGATGCTTATCGAGCTTTTCTTCTTTAAATTTTTGGTATTTTTTCTCCGTCTTGTATTGAAGTGACAATAATAAATTCCCTTAAACAAATTGTTTCTTGATTTTTCCTTGTGAATTGTCTTTTCTATTGACCATATCACTTTACTGATAGTTTGTAATTCTTCTACAGCTTTCTGAAATAAAAATCAAACATTTTCTACGTGTACTATTTTTAACCAAAGTGGTGACTTTTAAAGTAAAAACCGTACTTCATTTATTTCAATTTAATCAAACCGTTTTTTGCTGCACAAAAAATTAATAAAAGTAAAAGAAGTAAATTGTTCAACATGAAGTTCGAAAAAAGCAATTTTACATTTTCAAATTGCTGTAACTTTTTTAAATATACGCTTTGTGGATTTTGAATGCCTGTTTTTTCCAGATAAAGCTACATGACGTAAACATTTGACAATATTGTATTATCCTGATATACGGGATGATCATATCATGCAAAAAATCAAAAAGATTGTGTGTGTGCCGCCAAAGTCATATTTTCCTTTTGGCACGTAGTTATTAAACTTATTTTAAACAATTTTGTATACCTTATGGACATTTTTCTTATTTTCCCAGTATAATATGGAAATTACAACCTCGAAATAAAATGGTTGGACTAAGAAAATCTACATGAAATGGGCTTTTCAAATCTGAAAAAATCGTCAAGTTGATCCGTCAATCCAGTGTCAAGTTAAAGGATTTTAAATATTTTGTTACCCTAACTTGATGTTTAATAGAGTATCCAAGGCCAAAGGCCTTAAGTCCACAAACTGGCATACAATTTAAATATTAATAGATATGTTACTTCTAAGAAATGCAATTTTTTGTACCTAATCTTACTAAGTAAGCCACTAAATTTCGCATTTTTAAAAAATTATAATTAATAAGTTAAGGTGGTCAAGCTCCTTTTAAATAAACAACTGCTTATCATTGGTCCGAATTGTTTTTAAATCAAAATTATTATTTTTAATAATTTTTGCTTATTTGCCCTCCTTAGCGCGCCTCTGACTCGGGGTTCATTACTTCGTCCTTAAAGGTAATATTCTATGACCTTTACGAACATTTTAAGGAATCACTTATCCGTCATAAAAAATCCCACGCCAAATGATGTTTGATTACACGAAACTATACTACATATATATATACAAGCACCAATTTTCATCCAAATATTATTCAGAAAACAACAAAAATAAAAATAAAACTTTGATGCCCTGTTTTTTCGTAACGAAGCATATTCGGATATAGGAAAGTTATGATAAATAGCTCTATTTTTCGCCCAGATGTTTTCCATTACCTGTTTGTTGTCCACGTATTTTCTGGACACCCTGTATATTTAGCCATATTTTAATGCATGTTTTATAACCTCACATTTACGCGTCAAAACAATAGGTTTATACGATTCAACTTTCGATCATAAAATAAATATATATAATTAAGTTAAGACATAATCGCAAACATCAATTTCTTCTTGATTCTTTGCACTTATCCAATAAAAAGATTGTTTAATTAATCTTGAATTAAAACTAACACTTTCCATCCATTTACATTCATTTTAGCCACAAACATTAACGACAATAATCTACACAGAGAAAGATAACAAAATATATTCGCTGAAGACTGCAAAAATGCTTGATTTGTAACAGTCTGGATATCCGATTGAGTGCTATCGTGCACGTCACATATGAAGCGATATTCGGCGAAACTCGACTGGATATCTCAACTGATACATACGAATATGCGTCCCGGGGCACGTAAGCCAGTCACCAGCCAGTTTGTGGCGACGCCACCGGCTGCGCTAATCTAATAGGCTTCATAAATATCAATGCCCAATGACATGCGACGTCACCGGTGGAGCAGCTGGTTGCGCCGCCAGGCGGCCTAGTGTAATAAAGGCCTAAAGCTCGCCGAGCTTTAAAGGTTGTCAAGGAAACGACTAAATGCAACAACACACGTGGACGCGACAAAAACATAAACAATTATCGTAACTATAGTAGCAATATTATTATGCCCTCTCGATTTATCACGACAAAAATTATTTCCAAGTTTTTAGTGCGTAATTTATTTCCAGTATTGAAGGTATAATAAAAAATAGCTCTATTTCGAGCACTCCGGCTACGCCGTCGTACTCGAAAACTCGCTCGTGTTTTAAAGACCTTGTTATCCACTCATACTTTAATATACTATTACGACTGAGAAACTAAAACTAAGTTCTACTGGGTCGCCTATAGACGCAGAACCACGATTGACTGTAGACACAACATTCACAACACAGGTGCGAAGCTCCGTCGCTGCAAGCTGTCAAACAGAAGTACAATGACCTCCCGCTGCAGCTCTAGATCTTCCACATAGGTGGGCAGCGGGAAAACGGGGCATCCTGCAGTCTTTTATCCGTTACTAAATATTTAACGTGAAAGGTGAATCACGCCTTCACGTTCACGGCTCCATTTTCAAATATTACTAACGTTCACGACGGGACTCGCCGTGACCCAGCGTGACTTAACTGTTTTCACGTCATGTCCCCATCCGTAATACCACTACTTTATTAACCAAAAGTAAGGCGTTATTTACACAATACGGAAACCGTATGCTTTTTTCTCTAGTAAAAGTTACAGAAGAATATTTGTATATGTTAAACTGTACATTATTTTCTTCGCTCCGATTACAGATTGTATTCAAATTATTTTGTAAGTCATTGTTCATTGACAGTGTCGATAACCCTCCGTACTATGAGATCATCCTCAAACAAAGCGGGTCGAGGGTATTCAATACCGTTGAGCAAATTGTTGATATATATATAAGAAATAACAGAGATCATAAATTGTCAACCTGAGGGACGCCTGATAAAGCATTGTACTTCTTTGACACAACTCGTATAGACCCCATATTTTTTTCTATGTTTTAAATAGGAACTGAAAAGTAGACTTAGTCGAGTAGCAAATCCAACTTATACGGTATATCTAACATCTACTTGTAAATTATCATCCAAGGATCCAAGGCTTTTGATATCTGCTTAGTAAAGAAATATACATTAGTAACCATTGATCTATTGGGCATAAAACCATGTTCTGTGATTGATATTTGATGATATAAATAGGAAAACGTTTTTTTATATAAAATAGTGTAAGGACAATTTGCACATTTAACGATTTTCCGCCTTTTCGCCCATTTTTAGTTCTTCTCCCAGTTTATTTACGCTCAAATTAAAAGTTCAGTAAGGTATCAACACGTAATTCCGTTCGTTTCGAATATTAGTGTCTCAGCTTATGTACGTTTGTTGATAATTACATTTAGCTTTGTGCACTTATCATATTTTTAATGAGTTCTCGACGCCACATAGGCGATTGCTTGGCTTATAGGTATTTCCCCTTCGTCGGCGGAAATTTGTTGAACAGCCCGACGTCACGCCGTATACTTCCATAAGTTCGAGAGGCTGTAGGATTTTAGGCCGGAGGAAGACCTGTGTTGGTCGTTGTTTCCCGGCAAGGCAACTCCGCGTAATAAGTCGAAATTGTGGAAAGTGTTGAAACCGGATAGGTGTTGTTTATCAAGCCCTCTCATAAATATTGATAAATGGTTAGCCGAGGGATCTTTTGTATCGTGGAGTAGGCACCTCCAATTGCGCTCGAAGCGGATTTTAAATGGAAACCTCGTCTCTGAGCTAAACTGTCATTGTAATGGAGTCACGAATTTCGTACCGGAACCCTGCCTGTTGTATGTGCTTCATTCTCACTCTTCCTGGGGAGTATAATGTCGTTCAGACCTGCTTGGCTGTCGCTCCTATGTAGGTTCCTGTCGGTATTTTGGAGGCAATAGCCTGGAGGCGACCCGCAGTTTGCTGGACAACATTACTGAAGCAGCTGAATTCCTTCAAAAGTATTGTGTTAGTTTATATGAAGTGTAACGAGCGTAAATATACCGTGTAGTAATTTTCGAAGTGTCCTATCGTTGTCGTTTATTTAAATGTTAAGATGTTTAACAGAAATTATCGCCTTGAAGTTAATTTTGAGTATTTGTTGTCAATTTTGATTGTTGTAAAGCAGTTGCTCTGTGAAAATTTAAAGTTGTTACCGTTTTTGGAAATAGTTACATCGTTTGTCGTCACTTTTATCGCCTTTGTTTAGCCTAAATGTTGCGCCATTAACTTCACTAACGCTTTTCAATGTCTATGCCCATATTTAGACCAAAATACCATATTTAAATGTCTAGGACAAAAATATTGTTTGCGAAGGCATTATTGGGTCTGAACATATCTCTTAAAGAAAATCGCTAAAATTTCGAACCTAGAAACAGAGTAGTATAATAAAAATATTATGTTTTATTTATCAAAACATCAACACGTTAAGAATATGTTTAATGCATAAAGCATAATTCACTCTCACTTAACATGAAAGTTCTCTAGATAAGATCTAGATAAAATTTACGATAGGTACTCTATTTAACCACCTGAGGTCGCCGAATAACGATTTCGTTCGTATAATTCGTAGCATCCGTGAATGGCGATGATAAGCAACAATTGATTCGAGGAGATCTAAGAAGACGTGGTTAAGTATCAAATCACTTTTCTCTGGCCCACGACCTCTCCAATTGCTTATAATGTTAAAAAACAAAGTAGCGATGGCCATGGTGATAACGAAAGCATAGTATTTTATTTTTTGCACCAAAAATTCAAAGCATTAAAAGTTATAACTAAGTAGCTAACCGCCTTCAGCAGAAGTTAGTTTTATGCCTTGATTTATTTAGTTAAGGGTCCGTCGTACAGTTTTGAGTCTGTTTTGGGGCCGTTCAAACTTGCCGACGTGGATTACGGAATGAGAAGTAATTGTTAAGCATTTCTGCATGTAACGATACGTGACGTCACGACCGTTGTTGGTTTGTAGGTATAGCAGTTTTTTATTATAATTTTACAGTAAAGCGGAATACAGATTCGCAAATTTCAAACTAGCATCAAACGTTTCAGCAAACAGGTAAATCGCCTTTCGAGGTTGATCAACTTTTCGGCAGCTGATGTAAAAGCCTTTTCATATTTAAAGAGTTCCCAGGACATTTCCAGACGTAGACAACAGGTGCTGCCTAAAATTTTGTTCCGAATTGTTCGGGTATCTTCCTGGTACAACCTACTTTAACGTGCGGTGAGCATTGAGATGTCAGTGCAACTTTAATTTTTGTTACTGCGTCTTAATTCTTCTTTCGATCGTAACAATGTGCATTTTTAATTATCTCTCCTCTCCATCCAATTCGGTTAACGATTATCTTGGTCTTACAAGGGTTTAATACGTTTTCCACAGGTTTCTATCCACCACGCCCCATGTATAATGGCTACCGTCCCTTTGGAACATGTTGTCTCCCATTCTCTGAACCTTACCGTACCATCCGACTATATCATATCCTACTTCCATGACTTCGTGTGTTTCTTATTATTTTTCTTTTAGCTATTTGTGCCACAATGCTCCAGTAGTCCATTTCTAAAGCTTTTAGTTGTTTATGTTTTCCGACAATTTCAATACTTTTGCTTCATACAGAATCACACTTGCAGCTTATTTCAATTCAATGCGCTTATTATATTCCGTCGAATTTTATTCTTTCCTTTACTCCTACGCCATGCATTTCCTGTTTTTCTATTTCATTTCCGAAACAAGGATATTCTTGGCATTTCGTAATAAATGGTGTCTTCAGTTTTTAGAGTTAAATCGTTCATTAGCCCTCCCGTATTTAAGTGTTGCGTCTGTAAGGTTAATAAGCATTCCAAACCGATCATTGCGATCAATCCAGCTTATTTGGAACAGTTCAGTCCAACGTAAACATCCAGTTCGTTGGGAACAATTTAATCCATTGAGAACACAATAAAAACGTAAGAAAAGGAATACCCGAATTTCAAGTAAAGTGAAATTTGCAAAGCGATCAAGTAAATTTAAAGTCAAATACTATTATAAAATTAAAAGCAAGTGAATTAGATGGAATATTAAATAATACTAATGTCATTATAGCACTTGTAATTATAAGTTCAGGTGGATACGAAGAGACGAAGACCTGACGTATGCATCAGGTATACCTAATAAAAATCTGACTGCCTTTCCAGCCAATGCGTAAAGCCCGGTAATTTAAGGCAGACACCCTTAGCTATAAATTATTTACTAACATAAATAATTGGTAAATAAAAGTGTTTATGGCTGAAACAGACAAGTTGGCATCCAATAGCAAACAAATTCCAAATAATTTGCATAATTCGGCAAATTAAGTAAAAAGAAAATAGTTTTAGACCTTCCCGTTTGACCTCTCTAACATAATAGCAAATCAGGATCAAGTTGCAGCAGCAGCAATTATCAATGGATACCCTTTAGGTTTCCACATATGAGTATTTTAAATGAATTAGCAGTATTTCAGGGCCACCCCGCCGAACTTTGCGATAAATCCATGTAGTAGAGCACATATTCACACAATTTTGGCAATAAGAAACCAATGCGTACATTACACAGTTGCATCACTGCACTGTTAAACATCGCAGACAATTTAATCATGGAAAGTGATTTGGCGAACCTATCATTGTATATTGTACTGTTAGATTATTTCAAAGTGCTTTATACGCTCAAAGGAGAAACTGTAATATCAATCATCTCATTTTTATGGGTATTTCGTCACACTACAAAATGAAGTAAAATCAAGTTGAAGAGTATTTACTAGTATCAGCTGTTAGAGAACAATCAAACAAAGATTGGATGAACATAGTACTGCTTCCAAGCTATATATTGTTATATAAGAGGAGTTTTGGCTGAAGATTAAATGTAAAAATAGAATTTGGGAGATCAATACAATCAATTTAGAAAATTTTAAAAAGAATTGGCTGTTTGAATGAAGTTCATTAAAATAATTCTAATTTGAGGCAAATTAAGATGAAAGGGATAACATTTGAGTATTCTGTAGAGGTTTTGAAAGTTATAAAGTAAATATATGCTCATATCACATATGACAAATGTAACTTCTATTAAAATAATATGGTGAAGTAGGTGGGACTCAAATAAATTTAATTTATAGATGGCATAATAATTGGAACATAGTAGTTAAGCAGATTTTGTTACGATTATTAGAATAACAACTCATAAAAAAGTGCACCTTTTGATATAATTTTTCGGTCTGAATAAAACTTAGAAATTACGCTATTTGTTAATATGTTAGTTTGCGAATATATTTAAAAAGGGTTTAACAAAATCTACGAGGTGAAAATTAAGAGAAATGTAAAGAAGATTGTTATTAATGGAGTAACAGTTATTGAAGAGAATTGGAAGGTCATAAAACTAGATAGAAGCAAGCAGAAGAAGCAAGAAGAAAATAGGATTTGAATGGAATTAGTTTATTTTGAATAATACAACTGATAAGAAGTTACATTGGTTTGAGAATTGTCAAGTGCTGGGTTTGTTGAGGGTGTACTGAGGACACATGGATCTGTTGACGAAGGATAGCAAAGGGACTAATGGATTCAGGCTATTCTGTTGGTTACTGACAACAGAGATTGCTGAAGTTTGGAGCTAAGGAAGAAGATATTAATTAGGGATCATCTGTGATAACAAACTTGCGGTGAAGCCGTCGGAAGGAGGGAGTCTCTGCAAGGTAGCAGTGGCACTAGTAAAGTAGAACGGGATCTTTCCTGCTAGCAGCCAAGGGTTTGACAAGTTGACAGCTGTTGTCAGTAAGCAGTGCATCACAGCAGGTCTAGCTAGGGGTTCGGGCTGTTGACATCAGGAGGAGTGCTGTCTTAGAGGTAATATTGGAACAGAAAGAGTGAAAGCAGTTCAAGGTGTGTTGTAGTTTTGTCTTATCGACGCTATAGTAAATAAAAGACAATTTAAAAAGTGCAATTAACTATAATCAAGTACTTACCGTATAATATTGAGTCAATAAGATATAAATAGAATGAATATTTGATTGAGATTATTAATAGAACACTGTTTGACGTGAAAGGTGACAGTTAATGTCATTACACAATTCAAAGTCATTGTTAAAATAAAATTTAATTAACAAGCAACTAGATAATCGAACCACAACATTTTAAACAGTATTGAGAAATGACAGGTCTGTTGAATTAGAGTTTAGTAAAAAGGATGGACTCTGGTTAAACAATGTCAGGTAAAATAGTTGAAGGTGTAGGAGGTTTAAATAGCTTTTTATAAAAACTATATATAGTAGATAATCCGAAGTTAACTATCAGTCCTCCCCTAAGGTTGCCATTCTCAATTATAGATTTTGGGAAGTAATTGAATATAAGGTAGAAATTGGTATAACTGAACTTATAACAGAGCCAATTCCAACAGTTTCACCATAGCTACTACTAAGAGTAAATGGAAAAATAGGTTGCATATGTTTAATCTCGAATTAAACAGGTTTAAATTCCATGTCAAAATTTAAGTATTTACGGAGACATTCTCCTTTCTTTTGTGGTTCTTAACTTGGAGTTTGGCAATATGTTTATTCTCGAATTAAACAGACCTAAATTTCAGTTTCAAATTTACGAAATACAGTTCATAGGTTTAAAATGCAATTCTGATTTCACATGCACAGTTTAAATGCCGCAACTGCAAGTTAAGCAACCTGGCGTAAATGAACGACCTAGTAATATGAGTTCAGTGTAGCATACTTGCAGATGTAGCATAAATAAACTGGCTTAAACGCTGATGTCTGTTATGAAATATTATTTCGTCACAGTAAACATACTTTGCACTTTGAATCGTAGTTCCTAAACATATATATCTGTATAAATATAACTTTATTTTTATAATAAAATAAATCGACAATTAATGTTTGATTCATTCCCATCGTGGTGCTACCCTTCCAAGCCTGAACTATTGAAGCGCGATGCTGCGTTTCAGTGTAGCTACCAAATATCATCGTCGCTCTGAGCGGCGTGACTACATTGTCTTAAAACAAGGGTGCAGTCTCACCCGTGTGCTCAGAACGCTAGAGACAAGAACCAGTGCAAGTAACGGATACCTGAGCCAGAAATCAGGAAATTCTGTTCACATACATACAGATCCTGCAAATATGAACAAACATTTTCAAAAACGACTTTATCATTTGGTGATACTAGATAATGCTCTCGCGAAAATTATTGGGTTCAAATGATTTGGATTTCTGAAACTCAACTCTAATTCGTAAATATTAAGCAAATGCCATAACATTTTGTATTTAAGTTTTCGTGGTATAGTGCTTCAATAAACTAGTTACATTTAAAAGATGTTATACCGAGTTATTGATTTAAAATTACTACTGCATTTTGTATTTATACCATTCGTTAAAATTAAACTCCTTGAAAATATGTATCAATTTTAAACATCATTTGAAAATACTTTAAACTGTTTGCTTGTCGAAGTCGTTAAAATATATGAATTTTGATAAATGTGCATTTTAATATTCTACGCATAGTTATTGCTCACATCATTAATAATAATAGTATAAGCAGCTTTAAATGTCAAAGGGTTTTTGGTAAAATGTTTCCCTGGGGAAACAGCGTGTTCAAGGGAAAATATATTTTTACTATTGCTCCTTTACGTTAAATTTTTCCAAAAATCATATTACATTTTTCTGGTCTGAATAATAACTCTAAGAAATTTGTTAGTTTTCTGTTAAGTTTTACCTTTAAAACATTACAATTGCTGTTACACGGTAAACGGTAATTATGACATAAAAACCAGGCTACAACTTTAATTCGATAATTTTAGTAAGCCAAATCGATAAAATGCAAATGCCATTCGCCCCAATGGCGTTACGATGTCCCTGTAATAAAATTTTGCCAGCTTAGCTAGCCGGATAGGGTGTGGTTCAATTCGATACTCATTAATTAGGGCGATGACTTGGTAAATAAGGTAAGATGTTAATGAAAGAGGCGCCCCAGATTTTACAATCTCTCTAAAAATTGCTCACTGCACTTCTGAAATGAGGAAGCTTGCCGTTTCTCCTTCGTGCGGATTCACCAGGAAAGATTATCAAAGAGCC
This sequence comes from Agriotes lineatus, assembly GCA_940337035.1. NCBI lineage: Eukaryota > Metazoa > Arthropoda > Insecta > Coleoptera > Elateridae > Agriotes > Agriotes lineatus. Next base: position 45,118 of record CALNHX010000406.1, on the reverse strand, counting down.
GTTATCAGGCAGCCTAGATCGTGTTGCTGTCGTCCACATGCTACCCATCTTGTAAATAGAGAATCTTCACTCACCACCTCTTCGTTGTATAGTGGAGCTCTTCCCCTTGGTCGCGTCGTTAAGCCACCCTCTCCTGTTTTACCTTTGTTGCTTGCCGACGTTGGTTAACGAGCTCCATCAACACCCTCCTGGCGACCTCTTAGCCTACATCAACATTCGATTCGCCAGGACTCCATAAAGGTACTGCGGTTTTAATTTTTAAAGTGCAGCAGTCGCCATTTCGCATGTCGCCAGTTAAGGCAAAATGCGAGCCTGCTAAATTTAGGTCTGAGTATGTGGCTCGGATGTAGTACCGAGGCAGCTAAAAATAGCCGTGTGGTGCAAATGTAACTTCATCTATTGGAGATCCCGAGACTTGCGTCAAATTATACTAGGCTTTACTGTGTGGTTTATTATAAACGTAGCTCTTGTTTATTTCGTTGGCTTAGACTGATTAAACAGCGTAAATACATCAAACAAGTCGAGACACTCATGCCAAATGTTGAAAGCTGTCTAGAGTGACTGGGACAGTAACTCGGGGGTATTTCTAAGCTTGACTGTCAGATGGCAGCACAAAATTCTATCAATCAAAGCCAGTTACTAGCTCTGCTACCAATCATATGTGAATAAGTAGTGGCGCCATCTGTTAGTACCACCGGAAAGTACCCCCAGAAGCCGTTCAAGATCATCCAAAAATCCATAAATTTAACTACTGGAGCCTTTTATTACTGTTGTTTGTAGATAGTTGTGTATTTATTTGTAAACCAGCGTGGATTATAGAAGACCTGTAAGGAACCTCGGCGAATGCAAAGAATTACCCCAGGTAAGTTCCAAGCGAGCTCAGAGCCGGACATTCCGAGCGTAATTAAAATAAAACTCGTGGCACTCAATTTTCCATCGATCTCTTTCGTGATCACCATTAACACCTTTAGTGATCATCATCTCGCCCTAATTGGTATAGTTTGTAGCAAACCGCCATTCTCCCTGATGTCTGAGCCTGTTACAGGGTAATTTAAGTACAGTTAAGGAGAGCTCTGCAATTCTTCCATTAACGTGTCGTGACGCCCTGTTTGGGTTGTAACGAAGTGGTTTACTATGACAGCGGGTGGAAAGTAGTCAGTTCCCGACCGCTGTCTTGGTAACGGATTTTCGCCGCATTATATTATAGCTTAACGTCAGCTTTAAAGAACTGTCAAATCAATTTTTGCAATTATTGTTTTGAATGAAGTGGTTGTGAATAAAATGGTATACGTACCACGTTGAAAAGTTTCATTCCTGTCTCAAAATAAATTATCCTCGACGATCGATTGCTTAATCACTCGACAGTAATGAAGCACTTTCCACCTCGGTAGGTAATATACCATTTCTACATTTTTTATTATTTCGAAATTACTTGCGCCTTTGCACACCTTTTTAAATTCTTCAACTTTTAGCGGCTACTTTTACTTCATCAGTATTAATGATATTACTCATTAATCGGAAATCACCTTGACTTAAATTAAGGTTTATTCCAACGGACATAAGTCGTTATCAGAAATTACGATTGTTTTTATCTGTGTTCATACATTTTAAATGTCCCTCTATGAAAGTTGAAAATTTTTAACATTTAAAACTACAAACTAGTGTGCTTCCAACGAATAAATGCTGTCAATATACATCTAGTGTCTCGTCTAGTTCCAAAACAACTATACCCGTGTTATCCACAGAGAAGATAAAGCGTCTTTTTTTAGTCTTTTCTTATATTACATTTGTTGGTTAATGGACAAGGTCTAGGCATGCAGAGTACCGGGTGCCTTAGACACCGACTGCTTTGATCATATGGTCAAAGTCCTACTTAGAATTTTGCTGAGACTAAGGAATTCCGACCCTAGCAAGGGATCTTCTACATGCTACACATCGTAGTAACATGGGACCCACGGCTTTACATCACTTCCAAATGATGACATTCTGTACAGGCTTTCATCTACATTTTTTATTTTTGAAAAGCTCACCGGGACCGGGAATCGAACTTGCAACCCTACGATCAGCAGCCAGGATGCTTACCACTGAGCTACCGACCCCGGCTTATATTACGTGTTATATCTAAAAAATGATAAGACACGTTTCGCTACTTTTTCCCTACACTGTATATACTTACGACTGTTGACCCTATGTTAATTATCATGCTTCGCTTGAACTTTCTCAAATTAGCTATCTAACCCCAGGAAGTACACAACAACTTGTAAATTTGCTTATCTTAACACTATTGTACCAAACATTTACACCAAAATTAAGATTTTATTAGATATTGTTACGTGTCAAAAGCATTTGATATTAATACTAGCGTTGAATGAGGAATCTAGTGAGAGTGACGCGATAAAAATTAATATCAGATTGGCTTTGTTCGTTGCTAGAGGAGATATAAAAACAAGGTTGGTTTGTTTGAGAGAAAATTTGTATATCAGCTTTTAAAAAAGGCAAGAGTTTTCGTGGGGTGTAAATGACAATCTCGCCATTTAATATGGTTTGGTGATAGTAAAGAATTGGGTTACTGGCTAACCGTTCCTGTATGGGAGATAATTAAGCGGATGCCATTTTTCCAATGAATATTTATATTCAAGCTGTGAAGCGATCTGGGAAACACGAATACAACGATTGCGAAGTTTATTGCCTGTGAACAGGGTATGTAGTTTAATGTGGATTTTGCCTTTTGTTACCTGGAAATTCGATTTATAGCAACAACTATTAGGCGGAAAATCTTGGAAAGCTAATCTACCGCAGTATTGGGGGTCGATGTATAGCGAATGACAGCCGAGGTTGGAACCTGTCAAGCTGACATGTGATAGGAGTAACGGGACGTATTAAATGTCTGCGAGTATATCGGCACAAAGATAAGTGTTTTAGCTAGAATCTGATGATATTTTTGCATATAAAAACTGTGTAACCATTAAACTTACGAGCGGTTTAATTTAAGCTATTTAGGGTACCCTGCGTGAGGTAGTAATATTAAAGATGCTAATTGTCTGATCGACGGTAGTAATGTTCGAGTAGTAATAAAACTAGCTACAAGTATTGCTTTCTTTCATTTTGATAGGGAGTTCAATAATCGTATTGTTAATAGTTGATAGAAAGTGAAGTTACAAGTTTCTTGGCTTATATCAGTATATTTGAGTTTAACTTGTTGGCGCCAATTATAACATCATAAACTAGAATCCGCGACGTCTTCACTGATGCTAGAGACGGGCCTCAAATATACTTTTATAGTGATCGATTGTTAACTAAGAGATATAGCGATGACCTAAAGGTAGGTAAAGGAATTTATAGATAAATATAGTTAACAATATAATGTACTGCATAATCATTTACAATAAAGTTTAATTTTACATTAGTTTCTGTGATACACGAGTAGAAACAGAGGCATTTTGAAAAAGACAAATTAGGAGAATCCAAAACAAAATTTATGATTTATTAGGCACCTTGCTTGTTGTGTAAGATATAACTATGAAAAATATGTAGGTAGGTATAACAGTTGTTAAATTTTCTCACTGCACAAGTTCTTGAACTAGGTTATCAATCCAATGTCTTCTATCGCATGTAATTTCATATGCTTATCAAAAACAATTTTCTGAACTGCTTTATACTTGCAAATTGAACATGAATAAGTTTTTTCTCCTGTATGTATCTTCATATGTTTAACTAAATGACATTTGTAAACTGCTTTATACTCGCAAATTGAACATGAATAAGGTTTTTCTCCTGTGTGTATCTTCATATGTTGAACTAAAGTGTTATTCTTATTTGTTCTATACTCGCAAATTGAACATGAATAAGGTTTTTCTCCTGAAGATTTCTGTTCTTTATGTATGTTCATATGTTGCACTAAACTACTGTTCCGAGCAGTTTTAAACTCGCAAATTGAACATGAATAAGGTTTTTCTCCTGTATGTATCTTTCTATGTTGAACCAAATGACTGTTCTTACTTGTTCTATACACGCAAATTGAACATGAATATGGTTTTTCTCCTGTATGTATCCTCATATGTTGAACTAAACTACTTTTCTTAGCTGTTCTATACTCGCAACTTAAACATGAATAAGGTTTTTCTCCTGTATGTATCTTCATATGATGAACTAAATTACTTTTCAGAACAGTTCTATACTCGCAAATTGAACAAGAATAAGGTTTTTCTCCTGTATGTATCTTCATATGTTGAACTAAAGTACTTTTCTGAACAGTTCTATACTCGCAAATTGTACATGAATAAGGTTTTTCTCCTGTATGTATCTTCATATGTTGAACTAAAGTACTTTTCTGAACAGTTCTATACTCGCAAATTGTACATGAATAAGGCTTTTCTACCGTATGGATCTTCATATGTTGAACTAAAGTACTATTCTGAGCAGTTCTATACTCGCAAATTAAACATGAATAAGGTTTTTCTCCTGTATGTATCTTTGTATGTTGAACCAAATAACTGTTCTTACTTGTTCTATACTCGCAAATTGAACATGAATATGGTTTTTCTCCTGTATGTACCCTCATATGTTGAACTATATCACCTTTCTGGGTTGCTCTATACTCACAAATTGAACATGAAAAAGGTTTTTCTCCTGTATGTATCCTCATATGTCGAACTAAATTACTTTTGTCAGCTGCTTTAAACTCACAAATTGCACAAGAATGAGGTTTTTCTCCTGTATGTACTCTTATATGTTGAACCAAACTACTTTTTCGGTCTGTTTTATACTCACAAATTGAACAAGAATAAGGTTTTTCTCCTGTATGTATCTTCACATGTCGAACTAAGTCACTTTTCTGAACAGTTTTATGTTCGCAAATTGAACATGAATGAAGTTTTTCCCCTGTATGTGTTCTCACGTGGTTAACTAAATCATGTTTCACTACTGCTTTACTGGGGTAAAAAGAACACGAACTCTTGCCTTCTGCTCGAGTTTCTGAGACTTTGCAAACAAACCGTTCTTCTAAAATGCTTCCGTCTGCTGCACAGGCAGCCGGCAGGTCGTCTTTTATATTAACTTCCTCCTGTTTAATATTTAATCCGTGATAAGTTGTGCTGTCGACTGTGCCTTCCATAACATCTTGCTGTACACGTATGTTTGCAACTACTTTATCTCCTTCAATTTGCATGAGTGGTTCATGTAAGTTGGTGGCTGTTGCACTACACAAATTATTGTCAAGTAATTCCCGCTTCACGTCCATTGCGAATCTGAAAACGAAGCGCCTATTGAAATTTAGTTAGGTTCAGTTACGTATGTTTGCTTATGAATTTAAAATTTCCTATAATTGAGTTCTAATGTGTTTCCTTACATTAAATAATGTGGACTTCGAAGAAACAACTAATGCCCAGATGATCTAGCAGTAAAAATGATCGCCAATTACATAAACCACACGTCACGTTAGTAGTAGCACACAGTTGATTAGACATTAGACGCTGATAGTAGCAAAGCATTCCGTCAAGAGCCAATTATTAACGTGTATGTCGGGCACTGTGAACTACTGTTCCTAGAGGTAGTAATACAGGTGGGACTAAAAAATTATATAACAATATTTTTGTATAAAGGTACGAATTTAGGTTATTTGCAGATTTAAGATTTGTGTGTACTTAGTACAATTCCTGTGCAATGTAAAAAATGTGTGTAGACCGGAACAAGAGGGTTGATTTGCATCTCCTTCCAATGTTACTGGCTCTAGAAGCGGAATGGTTTGCTGCAATTACCTCCACGTCATAGTTGCACTTTTAGAGCCAGGAATATTGGAAGGAGAGACAAATTAACCCTCTTGCTACGGTCTACACAATTTTTTTACATTACACAGGAATGTTTGTACTGAGTGCATACAAATCTTAAAATTCAGCTAATTTAAATTCGTACCTTTGTAGAAAAACATTGTTATACATTTTTTTAATTCCACCTGCCTTACTACCTCTAGGAACGGTATAATAAAACTGATGGAGCCTATGGTTTGAAATTATCACAAATTCGTTAAAACCCCTCACAACACAAATAACATGTGAGCAACCGAAAATAAAAATCAAGCTTGGCTTTGAAATATTTGTTTGTGTTGGTGGAACTGTTAGCCTATGTCAAATTCGAGGTTAGCAGGTTAGGTTTTGCGTCAGTTTTGATACAGATTGATGCAAAACCTAACCTGCGAACATCGAATTTGACATAGACTTATTGTGCCACCAACACAAACAAATATTTCAAAGCCAAGCTTGATTTCATTTTCACATGTTATTTAACAACTGCCAAGTATTTCGACAGCCACGCTGTCATCATCGGTAGCTACGAAAAACTTGCACAGCGAAAAGGCAACGAAGTAGTCGTGACCAAATCACGAATGGATTCCATTTGCGATTTGGTCACGAGTACTTCGTCCAAATGGCATACGAGAGCAGTCAAGTTTTTGCACGAATTTTGAGGTTGGTGCAGTATAAGAATATAATGAACTTCATATTTATTTAAATAACTTTGTATTACAGACTAACAGCTAACATTACAGCACGGCCTCCTAGATTAGTGAGAGACTGACGTCTCTACGCGGCCCGCCGCATTTTTAGTTCAAGGCGTTTTTTTATAGTTTGTAGAGGCGCTACAGTACGTTGCGCTTGTGCCTTTGGTTGCATACGTCCACGGCCTCCTGGATTAATATTAATCTAGAAAGTCGCGCCTACGTTACAGATAATTGATCAAAAACACAACAGATGGCGCCAAAGTACGTTGGCCTCAGAATCACAAAAAATATACAAATGTGGCGGGCCGCGTAGAGACGTCAGTCTCGCACTAATCCAGGAGGCCGTGCATTACAGATTTTACAGTACTGTGCAAAAATAATTTTGAAAAACAACAAATTGACCATAGTTCTAAACATCAGTACAGATCACAGAAAGTAGATTGGGTGTCAAGGTAGGTCATGAAAGGCGGTGTGATCATATTTGATGAATTGGCAATATGTGGAAAGTTGTCAGAAACATACAAAGTTAGGTTATATTTTAAATGACAAGTAAACAGTAACGGCGGGTAGAGGGATTTCGTTTGCGCAGTGACTAACGTCATATGACAGATTCTTTGTATTTTAAAGTGTGGAAATTGCTGTTGCTGGGATAGAAGGTTTAGCAGAGCCTGGTTGTTCAACGTACATCATTATTTCCGCAATCCTATTAACATTCAAGAACTGATAATATACCATACCGCAATGTTGAGTACGCCTCTGATTTATTGTGTCGTTTAGCTTAAATAAGGTTAACAATTTAATGTCAATATGATAGATGTAATCATTTTACTAATACGAAACTTGAAAATTACTAGATTCTAATATTAGTTCCGATTTTCACCGCGTCCCAATCTACTTTCTGTAACCTGTACCATTTATTTTTGTAAGTTATTAAGTTTTTATAAATTACTTTAGTTTTTTTTCACTTTTCACAGTCAACCGCATCTTCTTTTAGAATTTCACTAATCCCCACAATTTTGCAAAATCCCATCTTGCTACAAAATCTGGTGTTGGCAGCGTTCAGAATTATGAGCCGAATTCAATAAAGTCGACATCTTTAGATGAGGTTAAAACGGGCCAACTCGTGCCACCTGTGTTTACATATTTCATACCTTTTATTATATACACGATTAGTAACAAAGCTTAACAGTATGTGTTATTATGTCTTATTCAAGTAGCAGTGCAGTATAAGTAAAAACTCTGTGCGGCGGCGTACTATAAGGTTCCCAATGTGGACTCACTAGTGAAAACGTGCGGGAATGTGCGAACCCTGCAATATAATTCGGGGAACAAAGAACAGGAAGATGAAACAACGCCGTGGGCCGCGGGAGATTCATTAGCCCCCAAGCTCATAAAGGGTGCGGATCGGCATTTTAAAAGTGTTTTTGAAGGTTTGCTTGTGAAAGCAGCCGACGTCGTGCATCTCCAAACGAAGTGCCGTTTATCTGCGTAGAACATCACCTTGGAAGTGATTCTGCCATTTTGACCGCAAGAAGGCATTCAGCGCTGTTCCCGGCTCTTTGGTGGCAAGATTAAAAACAGGTTAGTTCCTGCTTGAATCCGCGCTTCGTATTAAAAGGGCAGTTAAAATATTATTAGCAATTGTTTTCCTAAATAATTGCGCAACTGTGAGCAATGTGTTAGCGGCCCAGATAGCAGGGAATACCGGCAGCCATTACGCAGCCATCACGTTATTTGCTGACTCGGCGTCCAGGAAATCCCAAGCATTGGTGCATTCTAAAGAGTCGCCAACCTCGCTTTCAGGTTATTGGTGTGCGCGGAATTACATTATACCTTGTGCTCGGAGACGTTGACTTTGCATGAATAACTGAACTCTTAAGGATCTAGTTAAGGCATTTTCCCATGTGCAGAGCGCAACCGTTTTATGTATTTGTTTGCATTTTCTGGTGTGTGTTTTGTCACAGATTATACGAGTATGTATTCATGTAAACTGTTGGGTTTTTTCTTACTGGTGTTTGCATATATAAGTAAAATATTCTAGGTGACAACGAGCTGACCTCAAACAAAATTAGTTAGCCCTTAGCCGCACTGACAATGTTAATAGAGCCTCATAGCTCACCGACTGAATAAGCTAGCGACCCAGGGCATTAATAGTACAGTAGAGTATAACGGCTAGGCAAAAGCCGTGTTACAGTGTTGCTACCTTTGGGGCACAATGCAATGCTCTTACAGTACAGTTACGCAATACACCTGAAAAGTATGAAAAGTGTTTAAGAGAACTTAAGGCATATACAAAAATATGTCAGCAACAATTTAACGGCTTTTGAATTCTTAAAGAAAATAATTTTTGATGCAGATAACGCAAACGAAATAGCTGTATTTTTGATGGACTGCATTCAAAATTATACTAAAAAGAACCCGAAATGGTCTGAATTAACGGTGAGAATGTGTACTGTTTGGAGATTCTGCTCTCCTAAAGGCTACGAATTCTGTAGGAAGAACTTATCTGCACTGCCATCAAAAACTACTATTTTGAGATGTCGTGACAAATTTAATGGACAGAATGAACTTATTCAGCAACAGCTTGGTACTGAAATTTCTCGAATGAAACAACCAGCAGAAATAATTTGTTCGTTAATCATTGATGACATGGATATAAAAGAAAAAATGAAATATAGTCGAACTGACGACCAAATTTATGTCTTTGGTGCCTGTAGTACAAGTTCTGTTGGCCAAAATCCCATCATAGCAAACAGGATGTTATGTTACGCATTGTCGAGCAGCTGTACTATTCCAGCAGAATATTTTTTTCATGCCTTGCTGACAAGCAATGCGTTTTATTCTTTGACAATGAGGGTACTAAAACTTTTAACAGATTGTGGATTTATTATCGTAAGACTTGTAACTGACAACTTTTCATCAAATACTGCACTTTTTAAAATGTGGAGGCTTATCTATTAAAAATCAAATTGTGCACTGTTTTCTTTTGCCTCTGCCATTTTTTAAATTGTTTTATTTTTGCTAATTACTGAAAAATGCAAGAAATTTATCTTTGGAGCTCAATATGTGCGCATCAGAAGGAATCATCTATTCGTCATACTTAAAAGCATTATATAACCTGCAGAAAGGTCTACCCATTAAGCCGGTACGCTATTTCACGAGAAAACACTTATACCCCACAAATGTTGAGAAAATTGATGTCTTCAGGGCTATACAAGTCTTTTCTCCCGCTGTAACTGCGTCTCTAAAAATTTTAAAGGAAAATAATGATGAACGATTTATTAAAGTCGATGCTTGTAGGTACTTACATGGAAAACAGGTATATTTTTTTCCAAGTGCATAAAGTTTCAAATAAGAACCAATACATTCACTCATTAGATAGCAGTATTGCTCCATGCGTGCATGTATCCGATGAAAGACTGCACTAGCTAAATGTCACATTTCCGAATTACATAGACGAATTTCAAAGCATTTCAGCCAGCAGAGGTATGCTTGACTAACAAGTGAAACGGCACATTCTTTAATATTTACAGCCCAAAGTTCACATTTATATAACGTTTCTGCTTGTACAAGCATAATTTTATTATGTACTTCGCCGGGTGTTTAGCTCGGATGTATTTTACTAAATTGCTACTCCATGTGTATATAGGATTTTTTATTCTTTTCCGTTAACTTTAAGCGTGTATCTAGTTTATGTAGGTTTTGGCTTCAAGCCGTCGCACGGCTGCGTTCTGGCCTTGGGCATTCTCGTCAACACGTGTGCTGTTACCGCCTCGCAGTCCTCGCGGGCTTGCATTTTAGCGTCTTTTCTAGAGTGAATTTAAAACGCTAGTCTGTGAGCGCGAAAGAGAGAATATGAATGTTTTTCGCTCGGTCGCAGTCTGCCTGCAGGAGACGCCCTTCCAGTTTTCCGTTCGGCAGGGTGACGTAATTCAATTTTTAGTCAGTGGGGAGCTAGTTTTGGTCTCGAGGAGTCGTTGAGTTGAGGCGCGCGCGCCAGCGTCGTCCCCTTTGTGGACACGACTGCTTGACGCGTGCGAGACTGTTTTTCTCTGTTGTTAAAAAGTGTTTTCGAGGAGCGTGTCCCGAGTCGTCAGGCGTGCAAAGTGTGTTGATGTCCCGTTGTTTTTGGCCAAACGATTTAGAATTATAGTCGCCGTGCAGGCAAAGGACCACTACTGTGTGGGATCCAAACAACGAGAGCGGGTTTCTGGTCGCCTTTTTCGTGTGAGCTTTTGTCACCCCGGCTGTGCCGCGAGCCGGAGCCATTCCTTCCGCACCTAGCCAGGTGAAGCTATAAGGTAGTGTGTATACCATGTATTAGTCACTCTCTTATTTTTTGTGCACTCATTAACGCCAAACATGATAGTCTGTAATGCAGTAGTTATTTCTCGTGCACTCAGTAACGTCATAGTCATTACTGTAAAGCAGTAATAATTTCTCGCGTATGCAGTAACGTCATAATCATATCTGCATGGCAGTAATTTTTTCTCGTGCACTCAGTAATGTCATAATCATATTTGTAAGGCAGTACTTATTACGCCCTCATTCATGCCAATAATTGGACTTGTACTAACTAATGCTAGTCAACACATTTTGTGTATTAACTGTACCGAACTATATTTTCTTTGTATCAGACCAATAAACCGATTTTTTAAGTACTATCTTGTATTTTCTTTATGTGTGTTGCATGCCAATTTTCAGATTAAGCAGTCTGCAGTGTAAGATTGATGTAAAGTGGAGCCTGGACGAAGTTGTGAGCGTCAAAGGTAGGTCAGGGCGCTCTGGTTACCGGTTCCAGGGAGTCGCAAGGCTGCACACATACCATACTCCGTTTGACTTTTAGGTTTTTGCCAGGTGTAAGGCTAAAAGGTAGGCACATTTGCTTTCCGGTTCCTCAGTGTGCTTACCTTTGCATTCTCGTTCATCTTGATGGAATTGGGTGGCTCTCAATCAAATTAGACCTGTTTACCGTCCTTTAGGCCGTGTGTTACCTCGTGCTGAACCACTCCTTGCTTCATTGAGTCTAGTCGGCACTTCTTGTTACGGGATGGGCAGCGGTCTTATGTGAGTCACTTTCCCAATTTCGAGTGATACCGCACGCGCTAGTTGTTGAGCCCTTTTGTGGATTTTCGTATGAGCTGGTGCGTTGTCGTTAAGTCGTTTTTGTCCCGTAACAAGAACGGCAGAATACACATTAGGACAAATATTACGTTGCGGAATAATCAAGGCTTCATCTTCATCTAACACTGCTAAAAATGTTGGCTTTGTAAGCTGTGCTGCACTGCAGTCCAGCGTCTCCGTAACATCTAATAACACAGAAGAACTGTTATTGCCAATGGAAACCAGAATTCATTTTCAAAATTAAAAAAAAATATGTACCTGAGGCCACTATTTATTCTGCTTCTGTGGCATTTGTTGCAAGATATGTAATTAGAAAAGTGCGATGTGTGTGATGACTGTATGTCACCATCACTGTCCAAAACAATACGGGGAAATCTGCTTCGACCAATTAGTTTGCAAGATCGTGGTGGTTTGCTATATCCTAGTGGATTTTTTTTTAGCAATTCGAAAAGAATTTCAGATATAATACAGAAGCCATTGCCTTTCTTAAAATGCAACAAAACCTGTAATCAACTCATTGAGCTGCTTCCTTCTTCTTTAGCAGAAAATCCATTTATTTATTCTTTACTGCATAAAACAACTGTGTACTTCAATTATCCAAAGCACTACAGCCTGCTTTTGACAATATATGCTTAGAACAAACCGATTCTGTGGAAAGACAAATCGCTCAGTGGAAAAATTCTAAATTTGAAATCTTTATATTAATCTGTTTTTCTTTATTATACTTATGTTTAACATTTATTAAAGATATACTTACCGAACATTTTCTTTTAATAACAAAATTACAATATACCTAAATTAGGTTATGTTGTAACATACTTTAGTCTGACAACACTCAGCTGCTTACTTAAGCTGGGAAACAAACCTAAGGTTTACAAATTACTCCAGTAGTGGACACTACCGTCTGTACTACTTGGGAAGTCCTTAATGTTTTTAACATTTAATGTCGTCGGCCTTGTTATTAAGAATATTTATTTTTGGCACTATTAGTATGTTGAAATCTGCTGCATGATGGTTGCGACTACTCGATAACAGATGGCACTTTCGCATTGCTTATCTGAAATGTTTAGAATTACAACTTGAGAATTGTTAAAAACAAAAAACCGCTTATTTATGACTCACAAACGAATCTAAACGCCTTCTTTGAAACGCTTACCCGAAGTGGTCAAGAAAAATAATTTTCACGTACTGTAGGAAAATGTACTGCATTTCTAACTACAATCTCGTTTTTAACAGTGGTATTTTTCTGCATAGCAACCCTTTTCCGCATGATTTTTGATATTTGTAAATCAAAATCTTTACGCAGTTCCCTACAGTACGTGAAAATTAGTATGTACAACACGCGAGAAAAATGTTTTCCGTGATCGGTGCATTTTATATCTCGGATTCGGCTCGATTATAAAAGCTGGCACCAAAAACTTTTCTCAACTTGTAAGTTGACAGCGTTGGGTCTGGAAAACGTGACTCACAGAAACAAGTTTATTTACCGTCTGTGCTTACTAATACCGAATGTTGCTTGTGAGGCATTTTCGACCGGGCCAAACCTATGGTTTGCGTATTTTGCCAGTGAATAGTGAATACCCTAAATTATTATAATAATTATTAATGGTATTGGTAGCTGTGATAAGTTACGTGGAAATATAAGTAAGTGATTTTTGTGTGACATTAGTTGTTATTACATGATATTGTTAGAATTTTAGATTGCTTTGTTTCATCAAATAAAATCACATACACTGTTAGAACAATTTCCCGAATCTAGTGCTTGCCGCATTTTTGGCCCCAAATATTAGCGTTTCTAAATTAAAATTCATGAGTTTAGTAATGTAACCAAACCTTAATTCTGCCCGAACCTTCTTTCCGCTTAGACCGTATATTAACACTTTGCTATTCTTTATATTCATCGAAATTCAATTATAAATTCAAGCTTTATTCCTGTATGGGGTGACGTAACCTATTCCCGCATGCTGAGCGATTGTATTCTCACTTATAATACCATGAGTAGTCAACGTTAAGTAGAATATTTTTGCGGTGGTATCACTACTCATGTCTAAGACTAAGAATGGTATTCAAGGGACTATTCAATGAACCAAATTACTTTCTCAAATTAGTTTTCAGTAAATCTAGCAACAAACTACGCAATTACTATAGTAACAGAAGACTAATATTTACTTTTTTAATAAAATCACATTTGTTTAAAATACTCACTTGAATACCTTCTAGGAAGATATATCCGCTAATATTTCTCTTTGACTGGTTAAAAACCGCGATATTCTGGATTTTCATGGGTCACTTTTAGACAAATGACAGGTGAATTAAATAGTCAGAATTATTGTTGCTCTAACAGGCCTAAAACTTCTCGCCGAGTTTCGTGCGAATCGCTTAGTCAGGTATTGCATCAGTTTGGAATTTCTCGAGTGACCTGGATAAGCGAGACAAGGATCGAGTTGTAGCCTGTTCTGGTTATTTTAAATTTATTTGATTGCTACAATTTGCCAGGATGATACTGGCTTCAGGCAGCTCAATTTGCCAAAGGTATCATTAATTCACTCAAATTTAGTAACCCAGAGAAAGTACACAGAATATATTTATAAGCGTATAATTTGTTTAGCTAGTAATACATAAAATGAAGTTGTATTCATGATGGTAAAATAAAATGTAACAATGTTTATAAACAAACTGAATCAGGAACTCTTCGGTCTACGTCACGGTCGGCGGACTTCAGGTGGTGTCAGCGAATATCGGGACAGCCTCAGTATAAAGTAGTTTTTGTGTCTTGTGCGCTCATTTGACCTACTAACAAAGATCTGAGAGTTTTAGCGGAGATCGCCAATATGGCGGTAGTGCAGGAGGGCAAAATGCAGGCAGAATTACAGTTAATAAAGTTTATACCTGGTGCTGTTTACGCTCTCGAATTTCTCAGGTGTGCAGAACGTGCAGAATCTTCAAGCGATCGTGGCGGAGTTATCTTGTTTACATATGCCGTCAACTCCAAGGATTCTTGGAAGTCCAGGTAAGTGCTTTTGTGATTGAATTAAAGCCGGGCTTCGCTGGCGGGGATCGCTGTAGAATGGCTCCAAAATTAAAACGTGCGAATTTGCGAACGTCAGCTTGTTGCGATGCGGTTTTTCGCTGCAGGTAAATATAGGCTGGACTTTATAGTGCGAATTTTAAGCCGCTTTTGTGATATGCCGCTATGGTCGCAATTAGAAGTTTTAATGTCGTTTGTTACGGTGTTTCGGCTCAGGGAAATTTACTGCAGGGATCTAAAGCGTCCCCTGAGTGAACGGGACCTGGAGGAATTATTTACAGGAGTGACTTCGACGAGCCTTCCTGAATACAGATCTAGGTGTGTAGCTTAACGGACAGGAACGTCTTCGATGAGCCTGTAGCAGCCCTCCTGAAGACGGGTCTAGGTGCAGGTTCACGGACAGGAATTCCCTCGAAGGGTCTACAGACCCTCCTGAGTAGAATTAGGCTAGGTGTAGCTTAACGGACAGGAAAGTCTTCGATCAGCTTATAGCAGCCTTCCTGAAGACGGGTCTAGGTGCAGGCTCACGGACAGGAGTTTCCTCGAAGAGTCTACAGACCCTCTTAAGTAGAATTAGGTTAGGAGAAAGGTTCAGGAAAATTCTGTCCTGAACTGGTTTCGGTTCCTCTTTATATTGCCCTAGCTGGCGTAATCAGCGACTCCATCTAGCTTCTTGAACTAGGGGATTCATGCTTCGAATGCGCGGTGGTATACCTGCGTTTCTTCGCAGTGATGTCACTTATCGCTGTCCCCGCGGCCCAAAGATGCAGCGCTCCGATTTCTAACGTGCTTCAAACTACGGGAGAATGCGTGAAATTATATTTAATTAATTAAAATAGCGTTTGAGCTGGGTAAAACGTTACAGAGTTAAGTCACGCCTGAGTGGTTTTATTCAGTTTTCACACCGTTGACCGAAGCTTCAACATCCGGTTCTTAAGTCATTGAGACGTCGTTGATTCCGGCGGGGCTTTGGCCCCGTCAAAAGTCGAAATTGTTAGAAGTGAAACTGTATGTTTATGAATTTACGCTAATGTCGGATTATTAAGTGAAAAACTCCGTGGACGCACTAAACCATTATCGTAGTGAAGTCACCAAGTACCGTACCGCATGTACCCGTCGTAGGGTGCTTCATTCTTCTCTTCCGGGGATTTCTATCGTCACGTCTGCTTGAATACCGCTCTGTGCAGTTTCCAGTTGTTTCCTTTATTCGTGGCATTGGCCTAGGGATGTAACCTGCAGGTGATGAGAACCAAAGTAACCAGTACATCTGACTACCAATCAAGGTATCTGTTAGCCTTTAAATTTACAGTGATTTGTTGAAGTAAAGTTTCGCCAAGCTATGAGTTTGTTGTTTAAAGTGTCAAAGAGACACTTCGTTTTAAAATGAATTCTTAGTCATCGTCAAATTTTAATGCCGATATGTCGCCTTGCGTTGAAAGTTTAAGTAAACATTGTTGTCATGTCACTACTTGAGTGACTGTTGCTAATTTCGCTCATATAAAGAGTTTTGTGGTGAAACTTAACTTTAATACTGTTTTAAATGTAACGATGTTAATTGTTGTCGTTTTGTTACTTGCGTTTAGTTTAAGCATTGCGTCTTTAACCTGACTAACCCATTGTGGCTATTATTTTTAACTGTAACCAGCAAAACATTTTCAGGTTCATTGTTATTCACATATTTAATCATTTCAATAGAGTTTATTGTTAATTGCTTATTATTTTATTGGTGTTTGCATGCTCTTTTGTGTTTGTTTCAATGTACAGGAAATCAGATGAGTGTAAGTTGATGCCACCAAAGGTAAGTTGGAATCAACTGTTGCAGTCGCTACCTCGTTGTGCTAAGGTAGAAGTAGAAACTTACTTCCACGTTCAAAGTGTGCCTACCTGTGTTGATTTTGTTGTCCCGATCCAGTCCAAATGTAATGGCGTGCCATCTTTTGTACATCTTTTACCTCTCGTTACCGGAGTAAAGCCCTAACTCAAAGGTCGTAAAGACCCCGCCCATCTCCACTGCAGTTTAGCCGGCAAACCTTTTGTTACCGCCATCATACTGTAGTTGGGGCCGTGCGTAGTTTCGTATTAATTTCAGTTCAATTTCCAAAGTTTTACACTTTGCAATTTTTTCTTGAAGAAAATGAAAAGTGAGACAAGTAACGTTCCGCTTCTGTAGGTAATTGGAATCTTTGCGTAGTAACGTGTGGTTAAAACTTTTTTTAAATCAATACTAAAAAAGTGATAAGACATTTCGTTGCTTTTTCCTCACACTGTAAATACTTACGACTGTTGACTCTATGTTAATTATTACGCTTTGCTTGAACTTTCTCTACTTAGGTTCTAACTCCAGGAACTACAAGATAATTTGTAAATTTGCTGTATTATTTATTTATTTATTTTATTTTATTTGCATGGAAAACTTGCAGGTAGTATACATAAATAAGTATAATCAGTAATAACTATTAGTTTCCCTTATAGTTAATGATATAACAATTTTAGGCAACACAATTTGCAGAAAAATTAAAAAAAGATATCAAACTTAAATTGTGGGAAGTCTGGGACGTTTGGGACGTCTGGGACATCTTTAACATCTGGGACGTCTGGGACGTCAGCGACTTCTAGGACGTCTGGGACGTTTGGGACGTCTGGGACATCTAAGACATCTTGAACGTTTTGGACGTCAAGGACATTTGGGACGTCTGGGACGTCGAGGACATTTGGGACGTCTGGGAAGTTTGGGACGTCGGGATCATCTGGGACATCTTTAACATCTGGGACATCTGGAACGTGTGGGACGTCTGGAACGTCTGAGACATCTGGGACGTCTGGAACGTCTGGGACGTCTGGGGCGTCTGGAAAATCTGGGACGTTTGGGACATCTACGACGTCTGGGAAAGTCTGGGACGTTTTGGACGTTTGGAGCTCAAGTACATTTGGGACGTCTGGGACGTCTGGGAAGTCGAGGACATTTGGGACGTCTGGAAAGTCTCTAACGTCGGAAACATCTGGGACATATTTAACATCTGGGACGTCTGGGACGTCAGGGGCGTGTAGGACGTCGAGGACATTTGGGATGTCTGGGATGTTTTGGACGTCGGAGACAGCTGGGACATCTGGGACGTCTGGGTCGTCTTTGACATCGGGGACATCTGGGACATATGGGACATCTGGTACATCTGGGACGTTTGGGCCGTCTGGGACGTTTGGGATGTCAAGGACATTTGGGACGTCTGGGACATTTGGGACGTCTGGTATGTTTTGGACGTCGGGGACAGCTAGGACAATTGGGACATCTGGGTCGTCTTTGACGTCGGGGACATCTGGGACATATGGGACATCTGGTACATCTGGGACCCTGGGCCGTCTGGGACGTCTAGGACGTCGGGGACATCTAGAACATATGGGACATCAGGGACATCTGGGACGTCTGGGACATCTGGAACGTCTGGGACGTTTGGGACGTTGTGGACATCTGGGACATCTGAGACGTCTGTGTCGTCTGGGACGTCTGGGACATCTGGGACGTCTGGGACGTTTGGGACGTCAAGGACATTTGGAACGTCTAAGACGTCTGGGCCGTCTGGGACGTTTGGGACGTCGGGGACATCTGGGACATCTTTAACATCTGGGACGTCTGTGACGTCTGTGACGTCTGGGACATCTGGGACGTCTGGGACGTCTGGAATGTCTAGGACGTCTGGGACGTCGGGGACATTGGGACATTTGAGACGTCTGTGACATCCTGGACGTCTGGGAAATCTGTGACGTCGGGGACATCTGGGACATCTGGGACGTTAGGGACTTTTGGGACGTCTGGGACGTTTAGGTCGTCGGAAACGTCTGGGACATCTGGGACGTCTGGAACGTTTGGGACGTCGGTTACATCTGGGACAACTGGGACGTCTGGGACGTTTTGGACGTCAAGGACATTTTGGACGTCTGGGACGTCGAGGACCTTTGGGACGTCTGGGAAGTTTGGGACGTCGGGATCATCTGGGACATCTTTAACATCTGGGACGTCTGGGACGTGTGGGACGTCTGAGACATCTGAGACGTCTGGGATGTTTGGGAAGTCTGGGACATCTATTACGTCTGGGACTTCTGGGACATCTGGAACGTCTGGGACGTTTGGAACATCTGGGACGTCTGGGATGTTTGGAACGTCGGGGACATCTGGGACATCTGGGACGTCTGGGACGTCTGGAACATCTGGGACGTCTGGGACGTTTGGGACGTCTGGGACGTCTGGAACATCTGGGACGTCTAAAATGTTTAGGACGTCGGGTATATCTGGGACATCTGAAACATCTGCGACGTCAGGGACGTCTGTTACGTCTAGGACGTCGGGCAACTAGAACATATGGAACATCAGGGACATCTGGAACGTCTGAGACGTCTGGGACGTCTGGGACGTCTGGGACGTTTGGGACGTCGAAGACATTTGGGGCATCTGTAACATTTGGGACGCCTGGGACGTCTGGGACGTTTGGGCCGTCGGATACATCTGGGAATATGGGACATCTGGGTGGTCTGGGATATCTGGGACGTCCTGGACCTTAGGGACGCCAACAACATTTGGGACGTTTGGGAAGTCTGGGACGTCTGGTAGGTCAGGGACCTCTGGGACGTCGAGGACATTTGGGACGTCCGGAAAGTTTCTAACGTCGGAAACATCTGGGACATCTTTAACATCTGGGACGTCTGGGACGTCAGGGACGTGTAGGACGTCGGGGACATTTGGGACGTCTGGGATGTTTTGGACGTTGGGGACAGCTGGGACATCTGGGTAGTCTTTGACGTCTAGGACGTCGGGGACATCTGGGACATATGGGACATCTGGTACACCTGGGACGTTTAGGCCGTCTGGGACGTGTGAGACGTTTGGGATGTCAAGGACATTTGGGACGTCTGGGATGTTTTGGACGTCGGGGACAGCTAGGACAATTGGGACATCTGGGACGTCTGGGTCGTCTTTGACGTCGGGGACATCTGGGACATATGGGAACTCTGGTACATTTGGGACCCTGGGCCGTCTGGGACGTCTAGGACGTCGAGAACATCTAGAACATATGGGACATCAGGGACATCTGGGGCGTCTGGGACATCTGGAACGTCTGGGACGTTTGGGACGTTGTGGACATCTGGGACATCTGAGACGTCTGTGTCGTCTGGGACGTCTGGGACATCTGGGACGTCTGGGACGTTTGGGACGTTGTGGACATCTGGGACATCTGAGACGTCTGTGTCGTCTGGGACGTCTGGGACATCTGGGACGTCTGGGACGTTTGGGACGTCAAGGACATTTGGGACGTCTGGGCCGTCTGGGACGTTTGGGACGTCGGGGACATCTGGGACATCTTTAACATCTGGGACTTCTGTGACGTCTGGGACGTCTGGGACATCAGGGACATCTGGGACGTCTGGGACATCTGGAACGTCTGGGACGTTTGGGACGTTGTGGACATCTGGGACATCTGAGACGTCTGTGTCGTCTGGGACATCTGGGACATCTGGGACGTCTGGGACGTTTGGGACGTCAAGGACATTTGGGACGTCTGGGACGTCTGGGCCGTCTGGGACGTTTGGGACGTCGGGGACATCTGGGACATCTTTAACATCTGGGACGTCTGTGACGTCTGGGACGTCTGGGACATCTGGGACGTCTGGGACGTCTGGAATGTCTAGGACGTCTGGGACGTCGGGGACATAGGAACATTTGAGACGTCTGAAACATCTTGGACGTCTGGGACATCTTGGACGTCTGGGACGTCTGGGAAATCTGTGACGTCGGGGACATCTGGGACATCTGGGACGTTAGGGACTTCTGGGACGTCTGGGACGTATAGGTCGTCGGAAACGTCTGGGACATCTGGGACGTCTGGAACGTTTGGGACGTCGGTTACATCTGGGACAACTGGGACGTCTGGGACGTTATGGACGTCAAGGACATTTTGGACGTCTGGGACGTCGAGGACATTTGAGACGTCTGGGAAGTTTGGGACGTCGGGATCATCTGGGACATCTTTAACATCTGGGACGTCTGGGACGTGTGGGACGTCTGAGACATCTGGGACGTCTGAGATGTTTGGGAAGTCTGGGACATCTGTTACGTCTGGTACTTCTGGGCCATATGGAACGTCTGGGACGTTTGGAACATCTGGGACGTCTGGGATGTTTGGAACGTCGGGGACATCTGGGACGTCTGGGACGTCTGGGACATCTGGGACGTCTGGGACGTTTGGGACGTCTGGGACGTCTGGAACATCTGGGACGTCTGGAACATCTGCGACGTCAGGGACGTCTGTTACGTCTAAGACGTCGGGGCAACTAGAACATATGGAACATCAGGGACATCTGGAACGTCTGAGACGTCTGGGACGTCTGGGACGTCTGGGACGTTTGGGACGTCTGGGACGTTTGGGACGTCGGATACATCTGGGAATATGGGACATCTGGGTGGTTTGGGATATCTGGGACGTCCTGGACCTTAGGGACGCCAACAACATTTGGGACGTTTGGGAAGTCTGGGACGTCTGGTAGGTCAGGGACATCTGGGACGTCGAGGACATTTGAGACGTCCGGAAAGTTTCTAACGTCGGAAACATCTGGGACATCTTTAACATCTGGGACGTCTGGGACGTCAGGGACGTGTAGGACGTCGGGGACATTTGGGACGTCTGGAATGTTTTGGACGTCGGGAACAGCTGGGACATCTGGGACGTCTGGGTAGTCTTTGACGTCTAGGACGTCGGGGACATCTGGGACATATGGGACATCTGGTACACCTGGGACGTTTGGGCCGTCTGGGACGTGTGGGACGTTTGGGATGTCAAGGACATTTGGGACATCTGGGATGTTTTGGACGTCGGGGACAGCTAGGACAATTGGGACATCTAGGACGTCTGGGTCGTCTTTGACGTCGGGGACATCTGGGACATATGGGAAATCTGGTACATTTGGGACCCTGGGCCGTCTAGGACGTCTAGAACGTCGAGGACATCTAGAACATATGGGACATCAGGGACATCTGGGGCGTCTGGGACATCTGGAACGTCTGGGACGTTTGGGACGTTGGGGACATCTGGGACATTTGAGACGTCTGTGTCGTCTGGGACGTCTGGGACATCTGGTACATCTGGGACGTCTGGGCCGTCTGGAACGTTTGGGACGTCGGGGACATCTGGAACATTTGAGACGTTTGGGACATCTGGGACCCATGGGACGTCTGGGAAGACTGGGACGTCTGGGACATCTGGGATGTCTGCGACGTTTGGGACGTCGGGGACATCTTTAACATCTTGGACGTTTGGGACGTCTGCAACGTCTGGGACATCTGGACGTCTGGGACGTTTGGGTCGTCGAGGACATCTGGGACATCTGGGACGTCTGGGACGTCTGAGACGTCTAAGACGTCGGGGACATCTGGGACGTCTGGGACGTTTGGGACGTCGGGGACGTCTGGGACGTCTAAGACGTTAGGGACATATGTAACATCTGAGACGTCTGTGTCTTCTGGGACATCTGGGACGTCTGGGACGTTTGTGACGTCAAGGACACCTGGGACGTCTGGGACGTCTGGGACGTCTAAGACGTAGGGGACATCTGGGACGTCTGGGACATCTGGGACGTCTGGGACATCTGGGACATCTGGGACGTCTGGGACGTCTAAGACGTTAGGGACATCTGGGACATCTGAGACGTCTGTGTCGTCTGGGACATCTGGGACGTCTTGGACGTTTGTGACGTCAAGGACATTTGGGACGTCTGGGACGTCTGGGACGTCTGAGCCGTCTGGGACGTTTGCGACGCCGGGGACGTTTGGGACGTCTGGGATGTTTTGGACGTCGGGGACTGCTGAGACATCTGAGACGTATGGGTCGTCTTTGACGTCTAGGACGTCGGGGACATCTGGGACATATGGGACATTTGGTACATCTGGGACGTCTGGGCCGTCTGGGACGTTTGGGACGTCAATTACATTTGGGACGACTGGGACGTCTGAGCCGTCTGTGTCGTCTGGGACGTCTGGGACGTCGGGGACAGCTACAACATTTGAGACGTCTGGGACATCTGGGACGTCTGGGAAGTCTGGGACGCCTGGGACATCTGGGACGTCTGGGACGTTTGGGACGTCGGGGACATCTTTGACATCTGGGACGTTTGGGACGTCTGGAACGTCTGGGACATCTAGACGTCTGGGACGTTTGGGACGTCGAGGACATCTGGGACATCTGGGACGTCTGGGACGTCTGGGGCGACTAGGACGTCTGGGACATCTGGGACATATTAGACATCTGGGACGTTTGGGACGTCCTCGACATCTAGGACATCTGGGAAGTTTGGGACGTCTTGGTCGTCTGGGATGTCTGGGAGGTTAGGGACACTCGGGGACATCTGGGACATCTGATACGTCTGGGACGTCGGGGACATCTAGGACGTATGGGACATCTAGGACTTCTAGGCCGTCGGGGACATCTGGGGCATAAGGCACATCTGGAACGTCTGGGACGTCTGGGACATCTGGGGCGTCGGGGACATCTGGGACGTCCGGTATGTTCAGGACGTCGGCAACATCTGGGTCATCTGGGACGTCTGGGTCGTTTGGGACGTCGAGGGCATCTGAAACATCTGGGACATCTGGGACGTTTTTGATGTCTAGGGCGTCGGGGACATCTGGGACATATGGGACATCTGGGACATCTGGGACGTCTGGGACGTCTAGGACGTCGGGGACATCTAGAACATATTAGACATCAGGGACAACTGGGAAGTCTAGGACGTCTGGGACATCTGGAACGTCTGGGACGTTTGGGACATCTGGGACATCTTGGACGTCTGAGACGTGTGGGACGTCTGATACGTCTGGTACGTCGCTAACAGCTAATGTTGGGGTATCACTGGTAAAGAAAGTTGCAATACCTTCTTCCAGTAGTCGTTTATTTGGTGCTTTATAAACTGCAATAACTTTTACATTTCTATTGTTTTTAAGTTCTAAATTAACAGCAATTGCTTGGAGGTTAATTAGTCTTCCGATGTCATATGAATGTGCTGAGAAGGTGGGCTTAATAATTATAGCGACGGCCCCTGATCCAAATGCGTTTCACGATCCTGCCGATAAATATCGTACTGTGGTATTTTCAGCGTTTCGCCGTTTGCTAAATGCGTTTTATAACAATTAAACTTAAAAGAAAGCTCGTTAAAATGACTCTTTAGAAATACAAAAATATACAGGACGTTCCATTCGAAAAAAAAATCAAAATCATTACATCTGCAAATGTTGAGCACTCTGTATATCATTAATACCCACATCCACCATTTTACACTTGAAAGATAGTTCACGGAAATCATAATTGATTGGTAACGTTTTCATTCGTTCAATTATTTTATGTTGCTTACAGCATCCGCCAGAAATTCAGCATTTTTTTGCATAAAATCATAAATATCTCCAAAACAGTTGGCGTTAGACCCATACAACTTTATATAAAAATGATGAGTATTTCAATGCAAATTTTGTAATCCACCCAAATATAGGGAATTTCATTTAAAATGAGCAAGTTTGATTTGACACACTTTCTTGAGCCACCCTGTATAATCAAAACTATTTTAGTAATGTGCACCACCTTCGTGCCTACAAATTTTATCTACTTACTCAATATTCATGCAACTCTCATAGTTTTAAAAATATCTTCCAGCCCCGCAGCTTCTAAACAGTTATCTGAGTGCTTCTAGAATAATTACCTCTAAACAGGCAACTTCTATGTTATACTCTATTTATATAATCATGAAGACAATCTGGTATTTGACGAATACAATAATATCTAGAAATACTATTACACATTAAAAAGAATCCCAAATTGCAAGTTAGGGCGACGTCCAAAGTTTTGATGAAGGGGGAAATAGAATAAATTGAGTAAGTTATTCTGTAGCTAATCCCCAGGTAGCAAACGAACGTATCAGGAGCCCTGTCGATAAACGTCAAGAAAGCTAGGTAATTACGCCACATTAGATCAGCGGTACTGCTTTGCAATCGTCGTCTGTAGGTCAGATACGGTTTCGAGGTTGCTGCTTCAAGAGTAATCTGACTGGAATCCCCATATACACTAATCCCAGGCGAGCTAGTTGCGAAAACTCAAGAACAAATTGCATTCGTCCGTACTACAAGGTGTTGAATTCAACACCGTACCGTACCAGAAAGGCACAAAAAGACTGGACCTCGATAAAATCTAACCAAATAGTACAAGAGGAAGCTAGGCCTACCATTAAGATGTTCTGCTCCGTTTTGCCAAAGTGATATGTGCTTGCTCAGAAAAAATCCAGAACAATGTCTGATTTTGAAAAATTATCAAAAATACCTCTTCTAGGAACTTGATCCGAGTTTCTCAGCCCATAATCGAATATCGATCTCTCAAGCAGGATGCAACAGAATAACCCAAATTAAAGACACCCTATGGGTATATGGATACAGAAGAAGAAGAAGAGAAAGACACATTTGACTTCACACACGTATTTCACAAAGCAACTTTCCTGCAGCAGCACACAGTAGCAAAAGGTCGAAAAAAATAAAGGCTTTGTCCAAAATTTGGAAAAGCTTCAGCAATTTAGGGTAGACAAACAAAGCAGCTCGGTACGTGGAGTGAAGCCTAAAATAACCAAAACTATGTAGAAATTCTAATACATTGAAATATGAAACTTGACTTTAATTATATTGTACGTAGATGCCTATAAATTACATTTGACACATAACTGATTTAATCTAAGTTTGCCTATTCAATTGTGCTAATCACTGCTATGTTAGCTTTATTTTGGGGTACAATTTTCGAGTAAGGAACGCCCTAAAAAAATCTGTACTGGCTACTTTATGCACCGTTGTTATAAATCTAATGCACTGTTTATACCATTCATTTTTTGATTTCGTTACTGCTGCATTCTATATTTCAGATATTGCGTTGGTCCCTGTTGCAATTAAACTTAGTTTATAGTTTCTCGACCTGAGTATTTTTGTCGGAATTGAAAGACTATTGGTTAATTACATAATTTAAAGAACTGCACCCGTCTCCACTGTGTCTAGCTGGTGGGCCTTCAAATATCGGGTGGTGACTTGCGCGACTCACCATAGGAATTTGCATAGTAAATTCTTTATGTTCAATTATTTGCTGCCCTAATTATTAGTATTATTAGTAGCTTCAGCGTACTTATGCGAACGTTTTGTCCGTCCGTCCGTCTGTCTGTCTGTCTGGGTCGCCTGTAACTTTCGAACGGCTACAGATATCGAAATTTTGAAAGGGGGCAAAGTTGTTGCTAAGGTCCCGAGCACCTTCATGCGCTATTTGGTTTTGGCGAAAGGTGGCGATTTTCCACTTTGCAAAATTTCCAAGCATTGTAGCACAGTGGCGGCTTGTCCACTTGGCGCCATCTACAGAAGTTCGGTGGTCACGTTTTGAACTACACATTCTGGGTGCACTATAATACTTAATGTTTTCGCAGTGCTGAAGCTACTCTTTAGACCTGTACTTGAGCAGTTTATTTTAGAGCTAAAGTGTACATACATTTTTTGTAGAGAAAGAAATATTGCATCCATTCATACTTGCTAACCAATTTTCCATTTTTCGGAACCGAAAGTATGCAAAAAATCAAGCTAGCATTTTTACAAAAATCAGTAAACCAACGGGATAGCGAACGCCTGCTTCGCTGGATAACCCACTCGGGAATACGACAACGAGGGCCCTTCTCATAATTAGCCAATAATTTGATTTTTAATTTTTCAGCATTAATTTGTCAAAAATTTTCAAAAATTGCAAATCCTACAAAAACGGTACAAAATACAGCGTTAGGTTAAGAGACAAATGTTCTCTAAAATTTTAAGCTAAATTCATGAATGTAATAATATACCGAGTGTTCTATTTTAAATTGGAGTTAATATAAAAATAGAAAAAAAACAAAAGGAACCCATTTTAGAAGTATTTAACTGGAAAATCACCTAAATCACATCAATACACATTAAAAATGTAATAAAAATGTAAAGCTTGAAACATCGTTAGAGCCGTTTTTGAATAAATCGAAAAAACTGAAGAATTACAAGAGTAAACACCTACTTCCGGTTATGCGATTTTCTTCAAAAGCTTGCTGTCGCATCTACATAGTACACAAAACTTATATATGAAGTTTCAACGCCATACCCCTTTTCGTTTTTGAGATAATCTGTTTACACACAGACAGACAGGCACACAGACCAATGAACAAATAGTTATTTAGGCCACAAGTGCTAGATAAGCACGCTAACACGAGTTGTCTATATTTTTAAAATTTCATTAAATATTCAAATCAGTTTTGGTAACTAAAGAAACGTCTATTTAAAATCGTTTATTCATTTATTACAAGCACTTCACACACCGAAATTAATTTTAAAATAGCCTACTTTTTTAAATGAAATTTAAAAAAATATGTTTTTTTTTGGTTCAGGGAACTCTAAAACGTGAAGATCTGTTGAAAACTCAATTTCGAATATTTTGGGGTTAATCCAATACTTCTTTTTTTGTAAAAGGAAGTAAAAAGATTTAGAAATTTGTTTATTCAATGGTTCTGTGTTTGAACTTTATTTAGGGCGTAGGCCCGTCTTGTTAAAACTATACTGCAGTGCCCCGAAATCGTTTAACAAGTGAAATGACAGTGAATTTAATTAATTTTCGGGAGAATTTCAGCCATAACCTGACTTCGGATTACGAATTAAATCTGCTTCGCGGGGATTATATTTCGGTAATAGGGCATTGCGGGTGGATTTAGGAAGTCTGCAAACAGCATTCCCACAGGGGAGTGAAGCTCTAATTTTAAGACCTGGGGCCTCGTGTTTTTTAAAAGCACCGCTAGCTGTTAGAGGGACGCAAATAACATCCGCACAAACGAGTTAAGTTCATGAATTCTAGTTATGGACCTGGGGTATAGCTTTTTAATGAATTATGCGGGTGATTTTGGGAATCGGCTTCAAGGAGGTGAAGGTATAAAACTCTCACAGGCGTTTACTCAACGAGCCACGTTTGAGCTAAGGACGGGGTCGGTTTTGAAGAGGAAAAGTAGATATCACAGGCGTTTACTCAATAAACCACTTTGATCTCCAACAGGAATTCGGATTATTTCTGGGGAATGCTGGTTCCAGGAATAAAATTGTCTCGTCAGTGACGGCGCACGCAAGACCCTCTAACAAAAAAAAGGACAAAGATAAAGGTTATTTCAATTCCTCCAACTGGGGGCGGGCTGCTATAGGGATCTTCCGTCCCTCTTCAGCCAAGAGCGGTAAACTCGGGATGGGTGAGAGAAAGGAGGGGTGGAGACTGGAAGAAATGTCAGGAAAGGTGGAGAAATACTGCCCCGGCATTCGCCTCAGAGAAGGTACTCTGTTGACTCAGGAAAACCACCTAAAAACCTGAATCAAGGCAGGCGGCAGCAGGAATCAAACCCACGACCTCCCGAATGCTAAGTGGACGTACTACGCACTAGGCCACGGAGCTCGGTACCCTCTAACAGCGGCGTTCCTTGCTTTTATACATTACCGGTCCTCGTAATCTGGGCTGGAACTTGGCAGGCAATCGTGAAAGTCCGCCGGCCGTAGTCTCGCGCAGCGCGGAGTTTCACAGCGATATCTCCATCCTTGCGCCTTGGAGATGCTTTGTGGTGATTGTGACGAAGTTTTAGCGGGACCACATTCGAACGCATTACAATGCGTTAAAATATGGATTTCGGCCGGCGCTAACATCACAAAATAAGCCAATGCACAACGCTAGTGCGAGTGGTGCGATCATCCATCTGAAACCAAATCTTTTGGTCTATACTCTATAGCAGGGGTGGCGAACCGATGGCACGCGTGCCATTGATGGCACGCGGCAAAATAATTTGGGCACGGCCTTAATTAAGGAATTTAGGTACTTCATCGAAACAATTTATTTTTTCGTCTACATTTGAGGTCATAGTAACAAAGTTCATTGTGAACAAGGCTACCGGTGCCAGAACGGCAACAGACTGCGCGACAGAGATAAGTAGATTTCGCCCGAACTTCTGACCGAACGGATGGGAGTGAGCTACGGAGTGAGCTAGCGCGGGCGACGCGTAGAGACGGCGAGAGGGGCGCTGTTAATCTTAGTTTGTAGTTCGCATGCAGTATTTGAAATAACTACTTAAATTTTACTTTAAGCATTTATTTTGTAAGTTCTCCCCTGGATCGCTAGGCAGCCCTATTCACATTATTTTTAAATATTGAATAAATTTTTTCCTGCGTAGCTAGGCAACCCTATTTTCATCTTGTGATAACATTTTTCAGCAAATTACAGCTATGTTGCTATCAATTTAGACCACTCTGCATTTCAATAGTTTTTCTGGTGGTCCTTTTCCAATTTTTGGGAGATTTTGATAACCTGAGTTGAATTGCGTGTGGTAGTATTTCTCGACCTTTTCCATCCCAGCCTTCGCTTAATAAGTTGGTTGCCCCTAGGTTTCGTTTTTCACCAGCTTAATTATAGCTTGGTTCATTTGTGAGGGAGAATTTGGAAGCAACGAAAGCCCACTGAACGTTAGGATAATTGTTTATGGTTGCAATCTTTACGTTCACTACGCTCTTGGGGAATTTTGGGGCCCACTTTCGTTGTTTGCACGGTGCTCCAAGATGTCCGCCACCTCCAGGTTAGTCTTCCTCAGCTCCCGCCTTTTAGCTCGGTTATGTACCTAGGAATATGTATTTTTAGCCTATTTTCACCTAGCATTATTTGATGGCACGTCATGGCCTCATTAAAAATTTCTTTAGAAAAAATGGCACGTAGATCAATAAAGGTTCGCCACCCCTGCTCTATAGTAACGTTGAGCACCGCCGGTGCTACTTCCTCTTCCAACATTTGCAAAATAGTTATTTATACAACGAGTAGCTAAAGTAGGCGAATTCTTTAAATCTCACAAGTGCAAAAAGAAGCTTTGGATACGAGTTGTATACATAATTTTTTCGATTACCACATATTTATGCTAAAAGAGATTACAAAACGTCATTTCAAATAGAAAATTCATGAAAAATCATGTTAGGTATGCTTTCGTTGTTTTAAATTGAAAACTCACCATATTTAGGGCCGGTTTTACAATGCAAGTATATACCTAGAATAAGCTATCCTAGGTATAATTGTCATAGTTTCCTTTGTTACAGCAATCGTTGCTAGGGTATTTATTCCCCGGAGAATTTATCCTTGGTTTGTAGAAGCGGCCCTTAATAAACAGTTTTGACAGAAGTGTGCAGTATTAGTATATTATGCAACAAGCATTTAATGATAGCTATTAAGACACGAGTATGAGAATTACGACACGAGCCGTAGGCGAGCGTCGTATTGAATATGAGTGTCTTAATAGCCATTAAATTAGAGTTGCATACTCTTTTTTTTGTACGACTAGTCATAATAGTGAAAAATAAGCACTTTATTTTTAAAAAAATTTAAAATTATAATGAAACTATGAGTTGTAACTAAGGAAATATTATGGAAAAACTTTTATTATAAACAAAACACAAAAATGTTACAAAATTAAGGTTTAACAAAAAAAAAGTAAATTTTTGAATTATTTTTGATTTACAGTTATATTTGTGATGGTACAGTTATTAAAATGCAACTGCGGCACTTCTGGTAGTATTGTGACAATATTGGTGGATGCCATTGTTGATGTTGATGGAGTAGTAATGTTTATTGAATTGTTGGTTTGGTTATATTCAATTGAAATCATAATTTGATTGGCTACACTGACTTTATTTTGAATTTATTCGTCAATGTGGTTTTCGGCCACTGTTGTGGATTTCCATCCTCCGTGACGTTTTAGTGAAGTGATGTCACCAGCATCAACTAATATTGTGGCAGAATTGCGGCGAAAGCAGTGCCCGGTACATAAATTGGGATCTGGAAGATTTAAGTAAGTAGCAATTTCTCTTCCCATGTTTCCAAATTTGTTTATTCCTACGTTTTGTACTGTGCATTTTCCGTTTACGTAATTGATAAAAAAAGATGGGGTTGTACAATTGTTTGGACGAAGATTCGTGTACTTCTTGCATATTTCATAATACTTCCCGTTACTGTGAATTTTCGTGTTGTTTTAGTTTTTGTATCTTTGTGATTAAAAGGGTTGATGTATAATCATTTACATCTCTAAATTCCAATTTGTGTAGCTCATTCCTTCTACAAGCTCCCATAATACCAAAGATGCATGCCACCTATAAAAAAAAGTTTTTCATGTACATTTGATTGCAAACTAAGATTTACTTACCTTGAACAATAAATATTTAACATCTGGGGATTCGCCAATAAATTGCTTTATGTCATTTATAGAAAACGTTTTTGATTTTTTTGGTTTATAGCCTTCAGATTTTCTTTTCAATAAGGCGTGCAATTTAGGAAATTTGGTTATGTCCACTTTTTGTTTAATAATGTAGATTTTAAAATTGAATAATATGTCCATAAACTTGAGGATTTTTTCTTTTTTGATAACTCATCAAAATAAACAATTAAGACGTTTTCTGAAAAGCTGCTAACCTTATTTTTGTCTCTCCAATCCATAAACTGAGAATATAGTTTTTCGTATTCCTTTGCTGATTTTACGGGTTAAATTGTTTGCGACATTTGTGGCCTGTTCCACAACTTCTGGTGGGGTTAAATTCTCGATTTAACTCTCACTATCACTCATTTTTACCGATTTTATTTGCAACAATCACAAATTTTAGGAATTTACTAGGTAAACAGTGACTATCAATTGTTAAAATTGATAAATTTTAGATCTGTCATATGGTCATGGCACTATTTGATATTAACCGAATATTGGTTATAAACTTGTATCTTAATGAAAAGTTTGCATCTTCATGGATATCATTAAAGTACAGGTAGGAAACATAATAAATCAATTAAGGTATAGGAGTAGAAATTTTTTTTTCTAATTTGCTGTCTTAAAAAAGCCGTTACCGCATCCATTTTGAGTGCGGTCATGAATCATTACCAAACCCGAAAGCAATTTTCTTTCGGTTGGTGACATTGCACGAAATGTCAGTGTGAGTTTAAGGTTATAGCCAATGACACTAATGACAGTAAATTAACCGTAGCATTTTCGGCAATTTGCCGTATTTCTGGCGGAGTGCAGGAAATTTTTGAATTCATTGTGAAACACTAATCGACAGTAATTTTACAATTTCACGTGCAAACGCTTGCGAAAAATTACATTTATGGTGAGTCTACTTGATTCAAATTTTAAATTTTGTTTTAAATGTATGCTTTGCAATAAAACTGTTACCAACTGACTTTATTTGTAGTAAAACGGTATTTAACTTGCAAATTAGAAAAAATTACATAAAAAACTCGTTTTATAAAACTTCCGAGCACTCGTCCTCCACAGCATTCCTGCCTTCGGCAGTCGTGCTGCAAACTGGACTCGTGTCTAAATACAAGTTTTATAAAACTCGTGTTTTAATATACTATTATTGCGTAATATACAATAACAACTTGGTTTTGGCATATGGAAGGTGTCAAATAATAACCTCCTGTAGGAAATGGTAGTGGAAATAGTATACTATTAGTAATTATGACAGCCATTATTTACGAAGATGATAATCGCGAAATGGGCCATAAGCCCTTTACTAACGAAAATTTCACTTCCAAAGATTGCTTTTATTTTTGGATTTATTTTAAGTAATTCGTTGTGTTGGAATTCGGTCACCTATAAAGGCATTACGGGTTAATCGTTGAGTGGTTGGCTACCGTAATTGAGTTTCTTGCATATTGTGGTAATTCACAACATAATTTAAAATAAAAATCACTTTTGTGAACCGCTGCTAGATATCTTCCATTTATTATAAGAGCATAAGACAACCCCGATCCGAATCAAACTTGTATTAGGTTTTATTAAAATAAACGAGTACACTGTTTGTGATATTTTTCTAATTAAGTTTATTTGCGAGTATGTGTATAGTTGCTAGTTGCAACCAGGTCAGTGCATGCTCAAGGTTTATGTAACAAACAAAAAAGCTCATATACCTATATTGCTCTTGGTTTTTTTTGTGCTTCCCACAGAGGTGCCCTCAGTACTTTATTTCAGTACTTGGGAGAAGGAATGACTTCTTTGGGATCTCTGGCCCAAAGTTATTCGCTGTGAATTACAAGGTGGCCCCCAACAAATTTTATTCAAGCTAGATCGGCAAGTTTTTCTTTTTGGAGCTATACAGAGGCCCTTAAGGTAAACGAGCCCGAGGTTAACGCCCCTGCTGCTAGCCGAGTGCCTAGAGTTTCCACCTCCGTTTCCCTCTGAGAAACTCAACGCGAATTACCCCCTTCATTTAAAGGGCTAATAAGGGGTCGAAGTTGACTATCAAATAAATTAAATAATAGGCTTGCGCATAATAAATAGCCGAACCGAAAGAAATTAATAGACACAAAGAGGTTTGCTATGTGCAAGTAAAAGAAGCGGAGAATTCAATAAAGCTAGTCAGTGAAATTGGTGAGGATTTTAAAAAGGTAAAGAAGCCAGAATAAGATAACAGTACATTGCAATAGAGCAATATGAAGAAAGCAGACGCTTTTTAAATATAAGAAACAGACAATAATTTTAGTTTGTGAAAAATTTGAAAATTAAAACTATGTTATCAAACTTTTTTCTAGAATGTATTTAAATTAACCAAAACTTATTTCCGTTAGTATTGCAACCATAGCGATAGATTCTGATTTGTTTTAATAACGGCAAGGAGAACAAATGAAATAAATTAAGGTTGACAGTGTTAGAATTGTGCTCCACTTTAATTACAATTTTTACTAAATAAATGAACATTTTTCAAATAAAAAGGTTTACCATTTTATTGTGCAAGTGTCCAAGTACATGTGGTATCGTTTCTGGAGGTTTCCGCCACAAAAAAATAAAAATTTCTACAAGTGCCTCTCAAAGTATCCATCAGCCGTTCCAGTTCGGGTTTCCAATAACTGCGTCCAGCCAAGACAACGGTCCAGAGCCAGGGGTCTGCACTGCGATACTTAGGACAAGACTGCAGGAGTGCTACCGGCAGCTTCAACAGCGAGGAAAGCCGCTCTAGGTCCAAAAACACCCCAGGTACTCATCTCCGAGCACATCGGAAGCCGCAGATTGAGGTAGGAAAAATTTGCCTAAAATATAAGAGTGAGCGGTTGGATTTCGACGTGCATATGAGGGGAGGCCTTACTGAAGAAAATTCGAGCGGTTTTCCAAATTTGATGTTATGCGAAGGAATTGAAGCCACAGAAAGGGTTCGGAAGCAATTGCTAAAATTTCCGGTCGCGTTCATCTGACGTCACGGAACAAACTAGTGCCTGAAACAAAAGCTGTTAATTGCCGCTAAAGTGCAAAGATTTAAATATTTACCGTGCGAATCCTCATAAATACATTGGTTTTAAACGTCCAGTACCGCAGAATTGCATACGCACTCCGTTTTGTAGATATTTTTGACAGTATTGCAGACAATTAGCTGCCGCTCATTGGAACTAAATGCGGTGAACAGGACCGTATCAGATAATTTGTAATTGACAATCAACTAGGAACCCAACTGAGATTAATAGTTTGTGCTTTACTGAGAGCTAGCGTTTATTTATAATTAATTGAAGGTAAATAAAATATTAAAAGAGCATACAATCATTTATTTTGAACAAGTACATTAAGTACAGGTCACATTTTAACCAGCCTAATAATTTGATAACAGGCAAATTTCCGTACACAAAATATTAAACATGGCATTGTGCATATTGGATTTTTGCTCTAACTTATAAATTATAAATCAATTAAATATTACTTAAAACCAAGTTATTAGAAACTCAATCAATTATTTTATAGCATCCATCCCAGTATCATATAGAAATTTGGTATAAATTATTATTATTGCTAGAGAAAATTATGTTTTTAAAATAACCAATTTTTTCTGTTTTTGTAACCTGTATTTTGAGTAAAAGCAAATTTGAATAATAAAAAACCTTTATTATAATGGTATTTACCTTCTGGATGGTGTATTAAAGGATGTGATAAAGTAAAATTAAAGAAACAAAGAATAAACAATTTTAATAAACAGACTGAATAAATAAAGTAACAAATAGCATGAAAAAGAATAAAAACATTTAATAATGGTAAATAGTCTTTATGGGATAAATAAATCTGTAACTTGCATTTTGTGTGTTTATTTGGAAAATAATGTTACACTCTGTTACACAACAGATGAAATATGTACGAACGGTTTTTCTAAATCTTCTTATCTTCTCTTCCTTTTTTAAACTTTCACCGCCCCCTTATTTTTATTCACCGCACCCCAAATGCACCCAAGGCTACTATTGCCCCCTGGATCGTTCCAGCACCCCCCAAGGGGCGGTATCGCCCACTGGGAATCGCTGCTGTAGAGGAAGCATTCAAAATCTGCAAAATTTTATTTTAGTGTAATTCTAAATGCCAATGTAAACGCCGACATTTCATATATTTGACTAGCGCAAAAATTTCTTAAGTTATTTCAGTTTAAAAAAGAGTAAGTAACTTTTACCGTTCCCGACCTAATCATTTTGATTCCTAAGCGCCAAATTAAAATCGTAATTGACCAGTATATGTCATGAAATGATAATTTAAGTAATCCTGAAAATGAAGCTTGTAATTACAAGGTCATTGCCGCATAGGAGCAAGTCACTATGTTGCAACAATGTTAAATATTTTCTCTCAAAGCAGGTAAGATACCATTAGCAAAGATTAAATAAACAAGGATAGGTAGAAGAGTTCCTTGTCTCAACGAATTATTGACACTTTCTCACCAAATATTTGCTTATGTAACCCATATTACACACTCACGATTATTGCCATAAGGTTGAACCTCTTCACATTATATGCTCTTTGCCGATACGGATATTTTACAATAAACAAGGTACTTAGGTACCTAACGAGCGTCCACTATAAAACCATTTTTGTTATGGACAAGGTCCAGGTACCTTAGCGACATTAAGCAGAACAAAATTAATAATGAATTATAAACGTCAAATAATGACACACAAACAGCACATATTGTTTGTTTAGGTAATTCCAAAGCACCATGGAGTTTTAAAAACTGAATTTTCGTTATCACTGATTTATCCTATTGCAGAAAACTTTTTTTCTGCAAAAAATATATTTGCAATTTAGCTTTAAAATAATTAGGTGAGCAAATAATTGAATATATAGTCCAGTCATTAGACACTTTTGTCGTTGCAAAAGGTCGCGGAGTTTTGAAACGTGGCAGAAGTGCAGACTTGGAGGTCTTTAACATGCACCTAAGTTTGCGACCTCAAGCGACCGCCGCTCGCACCGCCATCTTGAAAAAATGGCGGCAAAAATCAGTTTTTGGCATATAACTCGGTTCTTGCAGGTTTTAAGAAAAACCATTGCCATGAACATTTTAAAAGAATACCATTTACTACAAAATCGTTTCTATATTTTTTTTCAGACTAATACTTTCCGAGTTACAGGGCCAAAAATAGGGCAAATTTTTAAAAATCTCGTATCTGGTACTTTTTACCAATTATGTATAAAGTAGTCTACCTGAAGCAGTTTAGTGCAGTAAAGTAATAAAAACGTAGGCTATCAACTCGTTTCCACACCACCCAGGAGGTAAAGTTGAGCGGCGCGTTTTTTTTAACGTGGTATCCCCAGAAGGCCTAATCCACACCCCAAACTTATAAGCACGGTTTCTGTCGTTTTGTATTATGGGATGTGCCTGGTTTATTATATTATTATATACGCTATCTGTAGAATCTTCCTTGCCTGCCCTCTCCTCCAACACCCACTCCAACGAATCAAAGTCGTCATCAGACTCGTTTGGCTCTTTGGGATCGGAATCCACTACCAAATCAGGAATGTCCTCACATGTTGTCCCGTTGCAATATAGACACAGCACTTAGCATTTTAAACCTGTTTTCCGACATCCACATGATCCTGCACAGCCTTTCTTGCATTTACAGGATATTGATTTTAAAATGGCGTTGGGGGCTGCTTCTAACGTAGGCCGAACAGCATCACGCCCGTTCCTCGTTTTCTGCCAGCCATATTGCTCTGGATCTTTTTCTCTGCCACACCACATCGCAACTTGGTGATACACTCGCACACAATGCTGCCTTGCAGCATCTCTTGTAGGTGGCAGGGACGCGACATTAAATTTGTTCTTGGACACAGACTTCGTAAAATGCTGGTAGCGAAGTGAATCCAATGTGTCCTTTTCAAACTGTCAGCCATACAGTGCCAATAAAAACACTTCACTAGCTTCAGCGAGAGCATCAACATTTGCTTCGAGTTCTTGGAAGATTGCTACAGTCTCAAGCAACGAGTCGTTTGTATCCAGGAGACTGAGGAACCTCAATTTCCCTTGGTTAAAAAGGGCAGAGGTTGTGTCACAACCACTGA
This sequence comes from Agriotes lineatus, assembly GCA_940337035.1. NCBI lineage: Eukaryota > Metazoa > Arthropoda > Insecta > Coleoptera > Elateridae > Agriotes > Agriotes lineatus. The sequence continues at coordinate 8,063 of CALNHX010000406.1, read as the reverse complement.
TAGCATGTAAAAACAAAATGTTCTTCGCAACAGCTTCCTTGTATTTCAGGCTCCTCGTCGAATACAGCGTTTCCACAACTTTCCCTCTCGATGGTTTTAGCAAAAAAATGTTTTCCTGATCTCTCGCCTTTGGAGTTAGAAGAACCAACAAATCTATATATTCTCCCACAATGAAAACACGAGTAAAAGATGATGACATGTCGATGGCTGTCTGAATGATGAGCACATCCGCATCTTCTGCTGCCTGCTTTGCTGTGTAATTTTGTTCTTCAAAGTTCGTAATTAACATGGACATTAAATTACTTTTATTAGTATCACTCGACAAGAATTTTTCTTGCGAAATAGGTGGAATCATCGCTTCATCGAAAATTACATCACTGGACACATGTGCTCTGCAGCGTCAATATCTTTCGGCGCTTTTAATATTGACCCACTGTTCAAAATATATAGAAACACTATTATTAATTAAATGCTCGGTCACATGTCGACTTCGCACATCCACAGTTGCGAACATACTTATGCTTTTTTAAGTTTGTCAACACACAAATAACTACATTTCACTGGAAGACATTGCCGGGACGCGTAAAGGCATTGCTTACCACGGTGCAACGCAGCACCAAGTTGTACCGTAGTAAGTAATGGCGAAATTTGCGAGGCTTTTCCTTTGGCAATCTTTACTGCGGTACAGCGCAGCCTCGGGATGTAGCGTAGTAAGCATTGGCCACGAATAAGCGAATGTTTCATAGGACATTGTTTACTACACTGCAACCAGTGGTAGACTCGTCTCTACCCATGATCAAATTCCTCAAATTTGCATAGAAATAAACTAACTTGCTGGTGTCATTGTGCCTCGCCAGCCATGACTGAAAATCGTGAAGATTTATTGGCAGAATTGACAAATCTAGGTCACGAAGTGAGCCATTTCGACTTCAATAATCCTAACAATTTCTGGGCAACTTTAAGAGGTAAACTAAAAAACCATGCGCCTCAAAACGCGTCTGAAAAAAGTGCATATAATAACTGGTGTGCGAGTTGGGTGGAACAATTTAGCACAGTGACGAATACGAAATGGATTGTTCGATACACATACCCGTACAAAAAAAAATACCTTTTTCGAAAAGTGTATGCATGCCAGCATAAAATTTCGATAAAGTGAAAAAAAGGAAACGGGAAGACACCAGACAGCGGGCCAAAGACTGCAGTGCAAAAATAAGTATACTTTTCAAAAAAATCAACCGTAATACGTTGCGAAATGATCGGTATTTGGGGAAAGGTCTCAACATAGTTATTGAGGTAAGTGAATTATCATTATTTGGTACCTACTTTATAAAATAGTATATTATAATACTACTGTATAGGTACGCCTTTAAAGCACGTGGGACGAGTTTAAGAGCACGATGCAAAGCGGAGTGCTTTTAATGTCTTTAGTGCTTTAATGGCACTTATACACGTGTATCATACGCTATTTTTTCTACGATCGTAACAGAAATATGAAAACTTAGTTCGGTGACATTTTGTCCGTCACATTGTGTTAGATATTCTAGATTATGTTGGCATTAAAAGTTACTGCAAAGCGTGCTTTAATATAATATTAGAACACGCAACCAATGGCAACGTGCCAAAGAAACGTAATTCGAGCGCTAATATTAAGGGTGCTACAAACGTCACTTTTGACACTAGAAACTGTGCAAAAGGTTGTCATTTTGACACGATCGTAGAAAATAGTATTTTATTTAACAAGAATATAATGTAGGCTATATTACACGAGGATGAAGTTTACACACGAGCCGAAGGCAGGTGTTGTAATCATCCAAGTGTAATATAGCCATTATATACGTGTCAAATACAATATTTTATCTACAACTATGTACATAGTTGGTAACACTGTAAGTCTATGTCAAATTGGAGGTTAGCAGGTTATGTTTTAAGTCAAAATCGATGTTAGCTGGTTAGGTTCTGCGTCAGTCTGTGTCAAAACTGACGCAAAACCTAACCTACTAACCTCGACGTTAATGTCATTTGTTGAAATGTAGCCCACTAATTAAAAAAATACCCTGTGGAATATGAAATTTCATATTCCACTAGTGTAATATGAGCCGCCTTTTGTATTTAGAGTTGGATATATAATGCACTTATTATTTGACAGTTGTAGATAAATGTAGTTATTTATTTTTAGGTTAGCATAATAGATTGTTCATGTGCGTTATTTAATGGTTTTTCAAAACATAAACTGAGTTTTTTATTGCTAAAGTGGCAATTATGCTTTGGACTCATTCAATAATCAGATGCACTATGGTAAATGCAGTGATCCACAACTGCAAAGTGGTTTTTCAAGCGAATTTTACTCCGAAGGTTTACCAGTAACTCGCTTTTCTAGTCGAGGTGTTTATTTAATTTTTCAGATTTCATTTCAACATTCGCATGCAGTAGCTGTTGCAGAAACCTTCAGTTACTTGCGAACTTCGAGGGAAACCGAGGCAATGTTTTACAAATACTTTGAGGATGGCATGACTGCCGTAGTCGCCAAAAACTTTCACGAAATATACCTCGAAAATAAAAACGAAGAATCTGAGATTGCCAAAATGCTAACAAACGCCCAAATAAATCCAACGGAGAGACAAATAAAACATTTATACTCAAAATGGAGGTAGGTGATGCACTGTGAAGTTTTGCGTTAGGTAGGTACTTAAATCTATTTTACTGTTGTAGAATGGAAAATTTTGGAGGTCGAGAAGCTTTTGATATGTTACCTAACTATTTGAAAAAGAAAAGAGAATGCTATGAGGAAAAAAGATATTAAAGTCATCATACAGGAAGATCCAATGATCGTTGTTGTGTTAACTCCTGTCACTGTTAGAGCCCATTCTCCCGAATTTGCACATGAAATGGTAATTGTAGATTCTAGTCGTTCCTGCGAGCAAACAAGTACCTGCGTTACATTTTTCTTCTCTGCAACAAAAGTTGGAGCCATCCCACTTGCTTGCATTCTCCATACCGAGCAAACTGAAGAGAATTACACGGAAGCCTTCAAATTACTGCGAGATTCTTTGCAAACTGATGGTTTTGGAAGTTATGGATTTCCTGGAATTTCTATGACCAATGAATGCGGCAGAAAGGAATGCGCTGGAATCAGTTTTTCCCGAGTCGCGCAGATTACTCTGCATTTTCCATCTTCTTCAAGCTTTTCGGCGTTGGTTGTGGGATAGCAAGCAAAATTATGTATTGTTCAAATCTTTCGTAGAGAACTTAGTTGAGTTAAGGTAAAATAATAATAATAATATGGTTTATTTTTAGAGTAAAAAAGCACAATAACTCAATAAATTCTGTAAACAATAATTCAGATTTTGACATTTAGTACCTTAATTAAGTTAGTAAAGATCCTCTGCAAAAATAAAACAAACTTGGATCTGCAAGAACTTAACTAAACATGTGAATTAATATGAGGTACGCTCTGATGTTCCACTAAAAGAAAGCTTGTGCGTGGTCATCAGATGTACCCATATCTGAATTTTTTATTATTTATGATAGCTTACATTATAGCAGTTCTTACATAATATTTTGGTTCAACAGTATAAAGTTATATACGTATAATGATTGATAATAAATTCTCCAATCTATTTACTTAAGAATACTATATGTATATACGCAATTATTTTTTTCGTAGCGATCTCAACCAATCAGAAGGCTGGATTTAGTTCTGACGTTTCTTGACCAATCAAAAAAATATCAGTGGATATATCTTCCTAGAAGGTATTCAAGTGACTATTTTAAACAAATGCGATTTTTATTAGAAAAAGTCAATGTTAGTGTTCTGTTACTATAGAAATTGCGTAGTTTGTTGCTAGATTTACTGAAAACTAATTTGAAAAAGTAGTTTGGTTCTTTAAATAGTCCCTCGAATACCATTCTTAGTCAAAGTTAAGTAGATTATTTTTGCGGTGGTATCACTACTCATGTCCATTGCGCTTGGGATTAGGACTCGTGCTATCGCACTCGTCCTAATCGTACCAAAGCGCAATGGACATTCGTGACACCACCACAAAAATAGTCGACATAACTTTGACTACTCATGGTATTATAAGTGATTATACAAAATCGATTATACTAGAGTAACTTCACTAGGCAACGCAATACATAACTTTTGTCAACTTGATGTTGTTTTCATGGAGATGATTTTCAGCTAGGTTAATACAAACAAATCGAACTGCTAATAAAATATTTATTTGTTTCTAATATTGAAATTTACTCAAAAAATAATCAAATCGAATACAATGCGTACTTCGAACAGGTTATACGTCTTAAACTTCCTGCACAATAACAAATCGTGTCAGTTTGACAGAATAATCCTCCCGCTGACGCGGTCGGATTATTTAATCTGTCAAACTGACACTCTTTTATTATTGTGCAACAAGTTATCGACATATAACCCGATAATAACGAAGTACTTATAGTATTACTTCTGATTATCCTTACAAGTAATAAATTAATAATAGTTCATTTTGTCAACATAGGTATGTAGATTTATACGTTTATTAACACCTTAACATATACATTCAGGTAAGTACCTTATTTATTTGCTAATTAAGTGTTCAATGTTTTGCATGCAGTGTTGCAGTGAGTATAATAATTATTATTCAGTTTGTAACGATAAAATAATGTCGTAATAATAGGAATAATAATTCGTTCTTAATTTAATACTCGCACTTAAGAATAAAAAGCACTTTGGTTGCAGCGCAGTAAACAATGTCATATGAAACATTCGCTTATTCGTGGCCAATGCTTACTACGCTACATCCCGAGGCTGCGCTGTACCGCAGTAAAGATTGCCAAAGGAAAAGCAGCGTGAATTTCGCCATTACTTACTACGGTACAACTTAGTGCTGCGTTGCACCGTGGTAAACAATGCCTTTACGCTGCCGGGACAGCCAGTTTTATTCGGCTGATCCCACCTACTTTTTAGATCAACATAGCTTCCACCCTTCCATGTGTTGATTCTTATATAAAAAAATTATCCTGGTATTACTCTACCAAGTAATTACCTTTAGTAGTACCACGAATCATATACAGATAAAAGGCAAAGTGCATATATCACTGTATAAACAGTAATATAATAGATTAGACTACTTTAGGTAGACTAGTTTGGAGATAATTGGTAAAAAGTATCATGCAAATGCCGCTTTTACGATATTTTAAAAAGCTTTGCCTAATGTTCGGCCCTGTAACTCGGAACATATTAGTCTGTCAAAAAGAATTATAAAAGAGACTTTGTAGCAAATTTGATCCACTTCAACTTTTTATCGGACATTTTTTATCTAAAACCTACAGAAACCAAGTTATATGCAAAAACTGATTTTGGCCGCCATTTTTTCAAGATGGTGGAGCTAGCGGCGGTTGCAAACTTATGTGCATGTTAAGGACCTCCAAGTCTGCACTTCTGCAAAACTCCGCGACCTTTTGCACCAAAACACTATTATTATGTCTTTAATGACTGGACTAATAAGGAATTTACTATGCGAATCTCTATGGTGCGTCGCGCAAGTCAGCACCCGGTACACTCTCTTAACGTTGCGATATTTGAAAGTATTTAGAGAAAATATAGCTAGTTTTATATTAAGTGTTGTATCCATGGAAACAATGTAGCCTTACCTATTTGCAATTAAACAATGTTGCCAGTTCACCTAGTTTCGAGGTTAATACAACCTCGCTATATCTTCAAAAATATAACACAGATTTTTTTTAAATTATTTGTTTCATACTCAGCAGGTACTACCCCTTATTAACGTAACATTGAGTGAATCCGCCGTTTTTGCAACGCTCTGCATTCTGTCCCTGAAGAATCTTAATATATTTTTATCTACCTATATGCGAAACTTTACAAATAGAAATACACACTTTGCAGGCTTTCAGGTATTATTCCTTTATATAATCCAAAGAAGTAAACAAAGAAATATTAGTTGGCGCGTATTTAAAGCGAAATTGCCAGTTTGCCGCTTTATTAATGTTATCGCGCCTAGTTTTGTATTAATTTCAGTTTAATTTCCAAAGTTTTACACTTTGCAATTTTTTCTAGAAGATAAAAAGCGGGACAAGTAACGTCCCGCTTCTGTAGACAATTCGGATTTCCCGCAAATAGCAGGAAGCACTAAAGATCAACTAAAGGTCACGGCTAAGTGAACTTTCTTTGCGTAGTAAAGTGTGGTTAAAACATTTTTTTAAATCAATACTAAAAAAGTGATAACATTTCGTTACTTTTTCCGCACACTGTATATGCTTACCACTGTTGACGCTATGTTAATTATCACGCTTTGCTTGAACTTTCTCTACTTACGTATCTAACTTCAGGAACTACAAAATAACTCGTAAATTTGCTTTATCTTGCATTATTGTATCAAACATATACAACAAGATTTAAAATTTTATTAGATATAATGTGTTGCATAATCATTTACAATAAAGTTTAATTTTATATTAGTATTTATGATAGACGAGTAGAAGCAGAAGCATTTTCAAAAAGAGAAATTAAGAGAATCCACAACATAAACCTTATGGCACCTTGCTTGCTGCATAAGGTATAACTAAGAAAAATATATATGGTATATATATACAGTTGTTGAATTTTCTCACTACACAAGTACTTCAACTAGCAACGGCACCCCGAGGTTATCATTCTAAAGTTATTCTATCGTATGCAATTTTACATGCTTAACAAAAAAATTTTTCTGAACTGCTTTATACTCACAAATTCAACATGAATAAGGTTTTTTCCTTGTATGTATCTTCACGTGTTGAGCTAAATTACTTTTCAGAGCAGCTTTATATCCGCAAATTGTACATGAATAAGGTTTTTCTCCTGTATGTATCTTCATATGTTGAACTAAATTACCTTTGTAAACTGCTTTATACTCACAAATTGAACATGAATAAGGTTTTTTCCTTGTATGTATCTTCATGTGTTGAACTAAATTATATTCGCAAACAGAACATGAATACGGTTTTTCTCCTGTATGTTTCTTCATATGTTGAACTAAATGACTTTTCTGATTTGTTCTATACCCGCAACTTGAACATGAATAAGGTTTTTCTCCTGTATGTATCTTCATATGTTGAACTAAAGTACTTTTCAGAACAGCTCTATACTCACAAATTGAACATACATAAGGTTTCTCTACTGTATGTATCTTCACATGTCGAACTAAGTCACTTTTGTGAACAGTTTTATGCTCGCAAATTGAACATGAATAAGTTTTTTCTGCTGTATGTATCTTCATATGTCGAACTAAATATCTTTTCTTACTTGTTTTAAACTCACAAATTGAACAAGAATGAAGTTTTTCCCCTGTATGTGTTCTCACATGGTTAACTAAATCATGTTTCACTACTGCTTTATTGGGGTAAAAAGAACACGAAGTCTTGCCTTCCGCTCGAGTTTCTGAGACTTTGCAAACAAACCGTTCTTCTAAAATGGTTCCGTCTGCTGCACAGGCAGACGGCATGTCGTCTTTTATATCAACTTCCTCCTGTTTAATATTCAATCCGTGACAAGTTGTGCTGTCGGCAGTAGTACCTTCGTTAATATCTTGCTGTACACGTACGTTGCCAACTACTTTATTTCCTTTAACTTGCATCAGTGGTTCATGCAGCGTGGTGGCTGTTGTACTACACAAATTATTGTCAAGTAATTCCCGCTTAATGTCCATTGCGATTCTGAAAACAAAACGCCTATCAAAATTGAGTTTGGTTCAGCTGCGTAGTTAATTACAAATTTAAAATTTCCTGTAATGGAGTTCTAGGTAATGTGTTTATTTACATTAAATAATGTGAACTTCGAAGAAACAACTATTGCCCACACGATCTAGCTTAGCACTAAAAAAGGTGGACGATTGCATTAACTCATATATGTATTATATTGCTAGTAGGGCCTGGGAACGGCCAATTAGTTTACGGCGCCGACATTGTCTTACTCTGAGTAGAACGGGTTTCGTGCGCATGCGTGAGAGTACGAACTCTGGCTTTAGAAGCGAATTTTAAACTTAACCACTTCCCCACTTCGCGGCCGACGGTGC